>OY986947.1:5857507-5890007 GCA_963920595.1 Eimeria praecox | reverse complement strand
CGCTGCAGCGCCATCCATTTTCAGGGCTGGTTCATTCGGCAGGTAAGTTGTTACACACTTCTTAGCGGATTTCGACTTCCATGACCACCGTCCTGCTGTCAAAATGAACCAACACCTTTTATGGTGTCTGATGAGCGAGTATTTAGGCACCTTAACCAAGCGTTAGGAGCATCCCTCATCGCCAGTTCTGCTTACCAAAAATGGCCCACTTGGAGTTCATATTAACCCCAGCAGTTCAATAAAGTAACCACTGGATCTTACCCATTTAAAGTTTGAGAATAGGTCGAGGGCAACGCGCCCCCGAGGCCTCTAATCATTCGCTTTACCTGATAAAACTAATTGAACTCCAGCTATCCTGAGAGAAACTTCGGAAGAAACCAGCTACTAGACGGTTCGATTAGTCTTTCGCCCCTATACCCAAGTTTGACGAACGATTTGCACGTCAGTATCGCTACGAGCTTCCATCAGGCTTTCGCCTGACTTCACCCTACTCAGGCATAGTTCACCATCTTTCGGGTCCTAACAGATGTGCTACAACTCAAACCTCTCACAAAGTTCATGGTCGGTCGTAGGTGCAAGGCATGCAAAAAGCAAAACCTTTCCCTACTCTCACTTTCATTGTGCATACAGGGTTTCCACCCGCATACTCGCACATATGTTAGACTCCTTGGTCCGTGTTTCAAGACGGGTCGGTTGAAACCGTTAAGGACAGCATCGCAGAACGACGGTACTCGAAAGTGTAGCCATCGAACGCGGAAAGCACACCTCAGCAAACACCTGAACAACACAAACCCAAAGGCTATAACAGCCCACGAAAGGCCTACCTTCCTTGGGGAGAATAGTCAAGCGTCCACTGATGCTGACCAACCTCAAGGGATCATAGTGGACCACAGCAGTAAACAGACCTCCCAATCCCTATAACGGAGATATAAGAGATGTGACCACTGGACCCCACCGGCACCCTAGAGATACAAAAGTTTCAATCGCTTCCCTTCCAGCAATTTCAGACACTTTTAACTCTCTTTCCAAAGTCCTTTTCATCTTTCCTTCACAGTACTTGTTCGCTATCGGTCTCACGCCAATATTTAGCTTTATGTGAAACTTATCACACATTTTGCGCTCAAATCCCAATGAACGCGACTCAATAAAAGCGCACCGTACGTGGGAGCATCGAGCAGGACAAAGGACGGGACTGTCACCCTCTCTGAAGTTCTGTTCCAAGAAACTTAGACCTGCCCTCCCACTGGCAACGCCTCTAGAGGCTACAATTCGTGAGGCCAAATAAGGGACTCACGATTTTCACTTTGAGCTCTTCCCGCTTCACTCGCCGTTACTAGGGGAATCATTGTTATTTTCTTTTCCTCCGCTTAGTAATATGCTTAAATTCAGCGGGTAACCTCGACTGATTTCAGGTCTAGATATATATATGTTTATATCTTGGAAATATTTTGGAATATATCCCACATCAAGCATAATTGATAATAAATTATTATCCCACACATACATAAATAGGCTTCCAATAGAACATACCCAATATATGCATGCTAAAATCATTCATTATTGTTGAGATACATATCAGCAGCTTAATAATAAACCACCGTATCTCTTTCATGAACGAAAGGATAACACCATATCAATCTTATGCTTGTCAGCACACATACATAATAATATGTACTTGTGGTGACTCCAAAACAAATCTTCACACGACGCAATTATATAAAAATACTGCGACGTGCAAATGATACCAACCACACATTCAACGCGCACAGTATCATAAAACTGTGCCCTGCCAATGTTGGTAAGTATACTTATAGAAGAGATCAAAAGACACTGAAACAGACGTGCTGCCGAGAAATCCCGGCAGCGCCATATGCGTTCAGAAATCTGATGGTTCACTAAAATCTGCAATTCACAATGCGTATCGCATTTCGCTGCGTCCTTCATCGATGCGTGAGCCAAGACATCCATTGCTGAAAGTTTTTTTTAAGCAAAACGCTTCTTCTTTTTTGCATTAAATAGCGCACAAACGCTGCTGTGTGATCTATTTAGGACATGCATACACACATCATACATACACAAGCCACGCCAATGCATGCATGCATGCTGCATGCAGCCCTAAACAGCCCCACCACAGCCTTAAACATGCGCTAACTCCCCCCCCCACCCCCCCGTTCCAAATCGCATGCGGCAGCATGCAAAAACAGAGAGGAGAGGTGCAAGCATGAAACACTTCTTTCATCTTCTACAAAGAACGTTGTGGAGGAAAAAACACAGAGATTCAAGGATTGATTTACGTTCGTTAGTAGGCGATCCCCAAAAGCAGGCTTCCAACATCGCAAAACGCTTCCAATAAGCTATTCGCCAATGATGAAATCGCTTGGAGACGCACGATCAATGTGTGAATGATCCTTCCGCAGGTTCACCTACGGAAACCGTGTTACGACTTTTGCATCCTTTAGAGGGCTCTATTTACGCAACTTCCCGGCCAGCCCCAAAGTGGGGTTGGCCAGTCCGATGAATTCACAGGACCCTCCGATCGGTTGCAGCGACGGGCGGTGTGTACAAGGGGCAGGGACGTAGTCGGCGCAAGCTGCTGACTTGCGCCTACTAGGCATTCCTCGTTGAAGACTAATAATTGCAATAATCTATCCCCATCACGATGCACCCTCACAAGATTACCCAGCCCCATCGGGCAAGGTAAAAACTCGTTGCATGCATCAGTGTAGCGCGCGTGCAGCCCAGAACATCTAAGGGCATCACAGACCTGTTATTGCCTCAAACTTCCTTGCGTTAGACACGCAAAGTCCCTCTAAGAAGTGATACAGTAACCGAAGTTACTGACCCTATTTAGCAGGCCAAGGTCTCGTTCGTTATCGAAATTAACCAGACAGATCACTCCACCAACTAAGAACGGCCATGCACCACCACCCATAGAATCAAGAAAGAGCTATCAATCTGTCAATCCTTCCCATGTCTGGACCTGGTGAGTTTCCCCGTGTTGAGTCAAATTAAGCCGCAGGCTCCACGCCTGGTGGTGCCCCTCCGTCAATTCCTTTAAGTTTCAGCCTTGCGACCATACTCCCCCCAGAACCCAGAGACTTTGATTTCTCATGAGGTGCAGGAGAAGCCAAGGTAGGCATTTCCCTATCTCTAGTCGGCATAGTTTATGGTAGAGATTACGACGGTATCTAATCGTCTTCAAACCCCCTACTGTCGTTCTTGATTAATGAAAACATCCTTGGCAAATGCTTTCGCAGTAGTTCGTCTTTAACAAATCTAAGAATTTCACCTCTGACAGTTAAATACGAATGCCCCCAACTGTCCCTATTAATCATTACCTTGGTCCTAGAAACCAACAAAATAGAACCGAGGTCCTATCTTATTATTCCATGCTGCAGTATTCAGGGCGACAAGCCTGCTTGAAACACTCTATTTTTCTCAAAGTAAAAGTTCCAGAACACCTACCAACGCAATAAAGCGCCAGAGGCTACCAGAAATATGCCGAGGGCAAACCACGCGCACACCCATACGGGCAGCGCAGGCTGACCACGACAGAAATCCAACTACGAGCTTTTTAACTGCAACAACTCTAATATACACTATTGGAGCTGGAATTACCGCGGCTGCTGGCACCAGACTTGCCCTCCAATTGTTACTCTGGAAGGGTTTTACATTCCCATCATTCCAATTACAAAGCATAAAATGCCCTGTATTGTTATTTCTCGTCACTACCTCGAAACTGTTTTCATTGGGTAATTTGCGCGCCTGCTGCCTTCCTTAGATGTGGTAGCCGTTTCTCAGGCTCCCTCTCCGGAATCGAACCCTAATTCCCCGTTACCCGTCACTGCCACGGTAGGCCAATACCCTACCGTCGAAAGCTGATAGGTCAGAAACTTGAATGATCCATCGCGGGCCCGAAAGCCAACTGCGATCCGTTCGGTTACTATGAATCACCATGACTCCACAAAAGTGGGTTGGTTTTGTATCTAATAAACACAGCCCCTCCAGAGAAGGTAGCTTTTGCGCATGTATTAGCCATAGAATTACCATGGTTATCCATGTAAAAAAGACCATCAAATAAACTATAACTGTTTTAATGAGCCATTCGCAGTTTCACCGTATAAAAGCTTATACTTAGACATGCATGGCTTAATCTTTGAGACAAGCATATGACTACTGGCAGGATCAACCAGGTTGCTATCGTCATCCTCCTCCACCATGGCCATAAAACACACAAATCATTCCATCTCGTATTGTTCATCTGAAATAAACAAACGAGGAGGAACAAAATGCGTAAAACGCCATGGAGAAAAGAATAATAACTTATCACCACAGGTCATTATCTTATCATTTCCACAAAACAGATAAAAGAAGACACACTCGCCCCCCCACAATCCATTTTGTAGTAAAGATAATAACACTTTAGTGGCTTCAGAAACATTCTTATCATTCCAAACCCTCTTAAAGAGTCCAAGGTCTAATAAGAATGTCCCAAACAAATCCAAAAGCACCCCCCACCGCCACAAATATCATCATAGTTCGTCATATTACCCTGGAAACTTGGAATAATCTTCCTTGCCTGCTGCATAAAGCAATCTTCTTAAAGCGTATGTATATAACGCTTCTAATCAATTGCCATCACAAACAAAAAAGATACACAAGAATCCTTGGCAACGAACCATGCTTTCCAAGCGCCCGAATTGCCCCCCCCGCATCAGCATCTCCTCCACTTGATCTCGCCTCTGTCCGTTTGCAAAAGGATTGAATAATATATACGTATAAAAAGACAATCTGACCATATATATATATATATATATATATATATATATATACATATATATATATATATATATACATATATATATATAGCCGCAATGCACTTCTATACGCAATATCGTCCCACCCCAAGAAACAAAACAAAAGCCAAACCAAAAATTGGAAGCGCTGGAAGGACAAATCCATAACGCTCTATTTTTCTTCCCACAAATTTCTTTGCAGGACACACCAATACAACACCAACAACTCCGCTCCCAAAATGCAGCTTCATTCGGGGTATCAACAAATCAAATGCTCAAAAAGCAAATGAAATCCCCCCACATCCTAAACATCTCAAAATGATGTTCTTTCAAACGAACCCCACAACCATCTAGCTTCTCTGACGCACAGGTGAAGCATCCATGGCAATGAGATCATCTGTCTTCATCCTACCCAAGAAAAATATAAGCTTCCTTTCTCTACACACTACCACTACAAACAGCTTGGCCATCCTTTCTTCGACAACCACCCAAAATGGGAGAACAGCAAAACCAGGACATTACACACATTCAGAGTGAATTATCCTGTTGCCATTCACAGCTGTTGCAGAAGCACCGCAATCTCCCCTCAACATACGCTCACATATGAATGGCGACCTTTCCCGCGTAGGCTCCTCACACGAATCTAATTCTATTTCCATCCAAACACACCAACAAAAACTTTTGTCAAAGATACATGAACGCTTTTGCGACGCAATTCACCAGTCTACCACTACCTCCCATCAGCCAAAAGCGTCTTGTAGTTTCTGCTCCTTAAAGCGAACTTTTGCATACCCTCTGAATTCTTCTCACCTCCCAAATATACTTAAGACTCACTGAAAGCTAACCAGCTCATGTATCCCTTCGTGTGCCACACAACACAAATCCCTCCCTATCCCTGTCTTCTCCAGCGAGCCAAGAAAACTCCAGAGCAGCATCTTTACCAACATATACAAGCATAATTCAAGAAGAAAAAATGGCATCAAGAAAATCCACAGAAAACTCTAGGACAGCTTGCTGAACATCCTGCATTGCTTGGTCCTCATCATGTTGAGAAAGTGGTGCAGAATCAAGGTCATCGCAAAGTCGAGACAACCCCCTTAATAACTTGCACATCGGATTGAACTAAATTACCGAGCATATACTGATTGATGCTGCAAATAAAATTCTATATGGAGGAGCCCGCCTTAATAAAACTAGAAAAAAGCACAGTAGAGACCTAACCACCTCAAGAAAAGCAAACTCCAGCGGTTGAGACGCCTGCTGCTGTAAAAGAAAGAATACAATTCACACGGACCATGTTCCTCATTGCTGCCTCAAAAACCAAAAGGAAAAGTATAAACAAACCTCATTGAAGAAATCCAATTAAAAGGAAAATGCAGCATTCGCTGAAAAATATATCTACTGCTGCCTGTTCCAGACCACCCTCTCTCACCCCCCCTGCACACGCGCGCGCGCGCCCCCACAGGCTGCGGTTGATGGCGATCGCATCCATCCTTCCACTGACTGTACGGTACGTAAATGTGGCTACAAGACTTACAGGCATGAACATGTTAACACTGCAGTAATTTGAATCTTTCTATCTGGATCATTTGTGCTTTGCGTCTACACGATAACACTTTGTTGAAGGTGTGCACCCGATGGAGCTCTAGTAAGATGAAGGCACAGTCGCAATGCACCAGGCAAATCCTGATTAGGGCTTTGGTGTACGGCTATATTACACGAATTGTATGGGAGGGATGCTCGTATATGCAATGTACCTGGCATTTGATGCACTCTGGCAGTGTTGGCAAACCGCCAATTGCTAGGCATAAATGCAAACCAAAAGGGACGAACTGGACCCTTACAACATATTTTGTAAGGACCTATGCTCCGCATGAACCCTCATGACATTATATGAGAATGATACGAGGGTTTCCATATGTTTTTGTTGTTTCCTTTGATTTGGAGCGCTTTTCGTCGTTTGTGCAAGGCTGGCTTGAACACAGTTTCTGGTGTCTTCTTATTTTTGTTCCAGTAAAGCATTGACGGTGGTGGTTTCAGTTGGTGCGCAGGTAGGTGGAGTAGGAAACCATTAGCATAATACGTGATCAATGTACCTTGGCAATTTGTACAAAATGATGAACCTCGTGCTTCTACCGAATCTTGGAGTGGCTTGGGTTTAGTTAAGGCGTGCAGTCTACGGTTGACCGGAGCAGGCACAACATAAAAAACACGCTGTGGGTAACAGCACAGTTTCAAGCTTAATAGTTGAAAGTACATTGGGACTTGGCAGGCAAGTAATGCTTGCTATCAGTTATTCAGAAGCTGTCCTTCATATGGCTATAGGAGCATCAGTTTCATGCGGAAACATCCCTTATCATTTACCAGTTTTGTATTAAACCGACGTTTTTTCTCCTCGGAGCTCAATGCAGTTGTGTATGGATAAAGACAAAAGAGACACATGTGCAATAGCTGAATGCAGAATGCATGTCTCTACATATCATGAGGCATAGGTTGAATGAGGGTTACGGCGGGCATTATTGCTCATCGTACCGCATTGCTTTTGTGTGCTAATTATTGACGGGAAATGCATCTTGTTCCGGTTTCTATTGAGTCTACTTGAGCCTGAGTTGACCATCAAGAAGCTCAGCACATTATATTGCGCAAAGAAAGAAGAATTCAACCATCCATTGATAGATACACGGGAGGATACTGTGACTCTTTTCTAGTTTAGGCTGCAGCTATGATTTCATTGTGAAAGCTGTTGTGTTTTCATTGCAAAGCTTTCACTTCTGCTCGACCTGCTCTGATGGGCGTGCATATTAGAATATTATTAAACTTTGTTATTAAACATTGTTATTGAACAGGATAGAATTCGGGATGCAATATTTGATGGTCAGCAAAATAGGATTGCTATATGAATTGCTTGCCAAAATGGTAGAACACCCTGCCAGGGAAAATACAACTGAAATAGACGCAAGCTTAGGGATTTGTAGTTTATAGGCAAGCCACACACGTAGTAACTCCCGAAGTTGGGAGCTGGGACTTTGTGTTACTGTAGCGCCTGACGAGTTGGATTTTAGAAGTCATGCCTAACTCGTGGAAAGACACTTTGTGTTGTGTTCCATCAAACTTGCTAGTAGCGCAAACGAGAGGATAACCTTGTGGCACATAAAGCGATGGGCAATCGCATCACCAGAAGCAGGCAGCCTTCCCTATCCTTATGCTTATACATGCCAAACCTGATGTCATCACTATAGTGATTTTCGCATACCATGATAATTGTTGGTGATATAACCGCGGGTTTGCCGGATCTTTTTACTGCTGGGGTAGCAGCGTGCAACGATTAGCCTAAACAACTACAGGAAGAAGGAATGCCTAGAATGAAAATAATTGCTTTCGTTCACACCATGTTGGCTTCGGTTCCGGAAGCTTCCATAAAGGGAGGGAAATATCAGGCGGAAGATAGAGCATATTGATGCATATCCGGTGCATGAGGCATGCATGCTACACTAAAAGAAAGAACAAACACAGGATCCGCTGAAACAGCTGTCGCAGAGCCACCGCCTTCATGTGCAAAATTTGGACAACGAAAGGTGGCGCTAATCCAGCCGAAGCAAATCCTGAAGCTGTTAAGGAGCAAGAAACAATGGCATCTTCAAAAACACAAATAAGTTTTTTGCTTTTATAGTCGTTTCTATCCCAACTCATGTATGACGTGTTCCTTCATTGCTGGCTGGTACTCGTCAGACACGTGCCGAGGCAGGCCATGTGCGCTGTCCTTGCTGTTTAGGTGAAGCGGAAAGGAACGGTATGTTCTATCGGTGCGCTAAGCGTTGGTGTTGTTCTTTGCACCTAGAGTTGCGCTTACGCGGTAATCCAAACTGCAGGTGCTGTTGCTTGTGCATAGCCTCCAATTAGTGCAGTAGCACGTGCGTTTAGGGCACTATGCAGCTAGTGCAATAACAGATGAGCTTCTGTTATTATCCGGTTTCATTTACCTACCATCACCATTGTCATGTGTTGCTGATAAATCTGCATTCTTCTCCCTTCGCAGCACTGTAGATAGGCCATCAGTTTACTTCATTCTGAACTGTGAACCTTGATGTTATTCAATCCTACCAATATGCCTTCATTCGGCGTAATAAAACACCTTATTATATCGAAGAGTCGCGTTCCATCAGCGACAACATTTTGTTTCTGATGGAAGCCAATTCTTCCCTACAGTATCGTGATGATTGCAGAAGAACAGCTCATGAGTACTGCACCTTCAGCATGCTTCTCCTTAGAGTAATATCACTTTCAGCTACTCCTGCTGCAGAGCGCAACAACTTTCGCAACTTACTTTCATGCCACAGGATGACTCATTAGCCCTTCTTGGTGCCAACACCACCTCTCTAAGTGGCACTATCGTAGAGTTGCCATCAGTCTCCCGCCCCCTACGTAGTAATGTGTTGTGAAATTACACCCTTACAGCCGATTGGTATGCTTCCATGCTTAATTTTATTCCGTTCCTACTTATACTAGCAAGCGACGTTTGCCTTGCAATGACGATTCGTCTTGTTGCGCGTCTGCGTTAGTACATGGATGCCGCCTAGCCAAAAGCGATGTAACTACATACGATTCTAGAAGAAACAGCTTCAAACAGAATGCATTATCTAACAACGTCTTCACATGATTCCCACGGTTCACCCTATTCCCAGTCAGTACTGCCATCCCTGTCTACCTACTCCGTTGGCTCATGCTGTATCAAGATGGGTATCAGCGATAAACAATGGCGCACAAAAGCATGAACGCCCTCCAGCGCTCGCCATCTGGCGTCGTCAATGCACTCAGACTGCCGCAAGGCAGAGCTAATCTAGTAAGGCTGCTTGAATACCCCAGGGCGGCAGCGTATTTGTAGGCAAAGGCAGCTCTAAGCAAGGTTTATGGAAAAAAGCGGGGGAAACAAACGTTTGTGCCGCTGTGTTGAAGCTGCGTTTTAATACCGTAAGTAAACAGGAGGTGAAGGCAGCTGCAGCTGCTCTGCTGGACACTGAAGCGCTTTCTGGTCCGACAGCGCTTTGAATAGAATCATAGGCAACAACAGCAATCATCAGCATGCAGTATGCATAGCGGTTCAGCAGGTGCATGGATTTCCCGAGCGGGTTTTGCCAAGTGTCATTTCCCAAACTAAAGCGAAGTTGAACTGGTCTTTGCAATCTTCTTGCTGCAACAAAGCATCATTCGGGATATAACCACCCACTGAGCATTGAATCATCTAAACCTGCATGATTTAGCATGCATCGGACCAAAGCTGGTGCGCGATGGTGTCAGTTCCAGCTCCCCTTATCCACAAGCGGAAAACGGCTCCAAGGAATACCTGGTATTCGCAATCTTTCGAACCAGTCAAACGCATGCCACGTCAGCATGCCCTTGTGCAAAATCCTAATGCACAAATAACCTGTCCAACGGCACCTCATACAATTTAATCGCCCACCGCTCAGCTTGCCTGTTCCTGTCACGGGAAAACACAATAAAACAGCCGCCAATACCACACAGCTTCGTTTCATATTATCTACACACACCTTCTGTCAAAGAGAACGGACTACGGCTGCGGTCTGTCATAATTGGCAGTTGCTCCGCTCTGCCCTTCCATCTAGCACATTTTGAAAGCAAAAGGAGATAGTCGAAGCTTAGCTTTAAGCATTCCGTCACTCGTCCCAACACCTGCAGCGGGAGCGAACGAACAAAGGGGGCGGCAGTAGCAGCAAAGTAATGCTGATTTCTTTGAGCGTAAAGCCCTTTTGTTTGCACGTCAGTGACAAGAGCAGGAGGCACAGTACCTACTGCTTCACCAAAGGGGCTGCTGTTCTGTAGGGATCAGCAGCTGACCCAATATATTCCAGGATACTAGAGCTGTGGAGATTATGGAGCAAATGGTGTCAACGGGCGGCCCCTACTCGGTGTCCGCACCTGTTGTTATTCCTGCTGCACCTCGCACCGGTGGTGCTGCTGCAACCGCTACTGCAGCTGCTGTCACTGGTGGACTTGCCTTAACGATTGCACCCGTTATTTGATTGCTTGTATCCCCTGTGCACATCTCTAGATTGTACAGGCAAAACCTTTTGGCTACTTGCAGGGGGTTTAGGCTACTCTCTCAAAGATGTCAACGGAAACACCTCACGCCCTAACTGCATTGCTGCGGCCTCTCATCTACCATAGCAATAACAGTAAAACAAGACAAAACCGTAATATGCTGTGTGTGGAGCTACAGGTCGCTGGCTGCCTGCTACTTCCGCAACTCGCAACGACTGCTACTCTTGCTGCGAACTGCTACTACTGCTGAGAGTAGCAACAATAATATAGGCATGAAGAACAGCAGCAGGAAGAGCAACAGCGGCAGCAGCACCACCGGATTTTCCGTAGTGCGGGAAGGGAACTAAGATGGGGGCATCAATTCGTTCCCACGCCCCAATTTGAGCCCTTTTCAAGACTATTTCAGCGATACCTGCAACAATAGCTGCAACTTAGAGGAAACGAGCGGCAAGAGAGGAGCATCTATTTTGTGAGTCTCTTTAGACAGGCCGGAAAAGTAGAGCATATCCTGGCAGCGTTGTGAGCTCGAAAGAATGTGAATGGGCCTACTGAGGCAACCGGTGCACCAGCACATTATCAGCGCCACCAGCAGCACGCAGTACAGAGGGGGAACGGAAACCACTCGAGCAGCAGCAGCCGCCATACCAACAGCAGCAGCGCCCACAGCGGCCGCAACATATAGAGCATTCAAAAGGCACGTCATGAGGATGGTGTGATGGGTGTTGTGTGTTGTCCGTTTTACTGAGATGATATGAATATTTGTATAGAGCATTCTTAAGGTCTTCAAAAGGCACGTCATGATGACATGTATGTGCAGATGGGGTGGTTAGATTTAAATATTTGAATTTCCATGGTTTCAATGAGACATTGAGAATCGAGGGGTATTATATGCGGCTTTGGGGAAATGGATTGCATCCCAGCAAGCATAAATTTATTCAGATGATACGAATCATCTGCATTGCATTCTTAAGGTCTTCAAAAGGCACGTCATGAGGATGGTGTGATGGGTGTTTTGTGTGTTGTCCGTTTTACTGAGATGATATGAATATTTGTATAGAGCATTCTTAAGGTCTTCAAAAGGCACGTCATGAGGATGGTGTGATGGGTGTTGTGTGTTGTCCGTTTTACTGAGATGATATGAATATTTGTATAGAGCATTCTTAAGGTCTTCAAAAGGCACGTCATGATGACATGTATGTGCAGATGGGGTGGTTAGATTTAAATATTTGAATTTCCATGGTTTCAATGAGACATTGAGAATCGAGGGGTATTATATGCGGCTTTGGGGAAATGGATTGTATCCCAGCAAGCATAAATTTATTCAGATGATACGAATCATCTGCATTGCATTCTTAAGGTCTTCAAAAGGCACGTCATGAGGATGGTGTGATGGGTGTTTTGTGTGTTGTCCGTTTTACTGAGATGATATGAATATTTGTATAGAGCATTCAAAAGGCACGTCATGAGGATGGTGTGATGGGTGTTGTGTGTTGTCCGTTTTACTGAGATGATATGAATATTTGTATAGAGCATTCTTAAGGTCTTCAAAAGGCACGTCATGATGACATGTATGTGCAGATGGGGTGGTTAGATTTAAATATTTGAATTTCCATGGTTTCAATGAGACATTGAGAATCGAGGGGTATTATATGCGGCTTTGGGGAAATGGATTGCATCCCAGCAAGCATAAATTTATTCAGATGATACGAATCATCTGCATTGCATTCTTAAGGTCTTCAAAAGGCACGTCATGAGGATGGTGTGATGGGTGTTTTGTGTGTTGTCCGTTTTACTGAGATGATATGAATATTTGTATAGAGCATTCAAAAGGCACGTCATGAGGATGGTGTGATGGGTGTTGTGTGTTGTCCGTTTTACTGAGATGATATGAATATTTGTATAGAGCATTCTTAAGGTCTTCAAAAGGCACGTCATGAGGATGGTGTGATGGGTGTTGTGTGTTGTCCGTTTTACTGAGATGATATGAATATTTGTATAGAGCATTCAGAAGGCACGTCATGAGGATGGTGTGATGGGTGTTGTGTGTTGTCCGTTTTACTGAGATGATATGAATATTTGTATAGAGCATTCTTAAGGTCTTCAAAAGGCACGTCATGATGACATGTATGTGCAGATGGGGTGGTTAGATTTAAATATTTGTATTTCCATGGTTTCAATGAGACATTGAGAATCGAGGGGTATATGCGGCTTTGGGGAAATGGATTGTATCCCAGCAAGCATAAATTTATTCAGATGATACGAATCATCTGCATTGCATTCTTAAGGTCTTCAAAAGGCACGTCATGAGGATGGTGTGATGGGTGTTGTGTGTTGTCCGTTTTACTGAGATGATATGAATATTTGTATAGAGCATTCTTAAGGTCTTCAAAAGGCACGTCATGAGGATGGTGTGATGGGTGTTGTGTGTTGTCCGTTTTACTGAGATGATATGAATATTTGTATAGAGCATTCTTAAGGTCTTCAAAAGGCACGTCATGATGACATGTATGTGCAGATGGGGTGGTTAGATTTAAATATTTGTATTTCCATGGTTTCAATGAGACATTGAGAATCGAGGGGTATATGCGGCTTTGGGGAAATGGATTGTATCCCAGCAAGCATAAATTTATTCAGATGATACGAATCATCTGCATTGCATTCTTAAGGTCTTCAAAAGGCACGTCATGAGGATGGTGTGATGGGTGTTGTGTGTTGTCCGTTTTACTGAGATGATATGAATATTTGTATAGAGCATTCTTAAGGTCTTCAAAAGGCACGTCATGAGGATGGTGTGATGGGTGTTGTGTGTTGTCCGTTTTACTGAGATGATATGAATATTTGTATAGAGCATTCTTAAGGTCTTCAAAAGGCACGTCATGATGACATGTATGTGCAGATGGGGTGGTTAGATTTAAATATTTGAATTTCCATGGTTTCAATGAGACATTGAGAATCGAGGGGTATTATATGCGGCTTTGGGGAAATGGATTGCATCCCAGCAAGCATAAATTTATTCAGATGATACGAATCATCTGCATTGCATTCTTAAGGTCTTCAAAAGGCACGTCATGAGGATGGTGTGATGGGTGTTTTGTGTGTTGTCCGTTTTACTGAGATGATATGAATATTTGTATAGAGCATTCTTAAGGTCTTCAAAAGGCACGTCATGAGGATGGTGTGATGGGTGTTTTGTGTGTTGTCCGTTTTACTGAGATGATATGAATATTTGTATAGAGCATTCAAAAGGCACGTCATGAGGATGGTGTGATGGGTGTTGTGTGTTGTCCGTTTTACTGAGATGATATGAATATTTGTATAGAGCATTCTTAAGGTCTTCAAAAGGCACGTCATTATGATGCGATGCATGTTGAGTGTCAGCTTTACTGAGATGATATGAATATTTGCATTGCATTGCATTTTTTTAAGGTCTTCAAAAGGCACGTCATGATAATGATATGGTGCGTATGGAGTGTCGCAATTGTACTGAAATGGCATGAATATTTGCATTGCATTCTTAAGGTCTTCAAAAGGCACGTCATGATGATATGCTGCTTGTCGTGTGTTCGTTTTACTGAGATGGCATGAATATTTGCACTGCACCGCATACATCTCCGGCTCTCATTGTCTCATTCAAACCATTGCAATTCAATAATTCCTATCCATCTATCCCGTTCACGCATACAACAAATCATGACGTGCCTTTTGAAGACCTTAAGAATGCAATGCAGCTATACAAATATTCATATCATCTTAGTAAAACGGACAACACACAACACCCATCAAGACAACACACTGCAAGCATCACATATTTGCATTGCATTCTTAAGGTCTTCAAAAGGCACGTCATGATGATGTGGTGAGTATTGTGTGTACTTGGTTTTCCTGATATGAATATTTGCATTGCATTCTTAAGGTCTTCCAAAGGCACGTCATGATGAGTTGTATGTGCGGACGGCACAGATGGATTTAAATTTTGGAATTCCCATGATTTGGCTAAGACGACATTGAAAGTCACGAGATATATTCGGCAAAGTCGCATGTCATGTCAAATGGATTGCATCCCAGCAAGTCTATTTGTGAATAGGACAAAACACATCGTACAACGCAGGCTGAATCTTAGTGGATCGTAGGACAAGCCTACTCTCGCACTTACAATACCTGGTTGCGCCAAAGTCGTCTACAATGGATGTAACGCCCCAATTGCGGGAAATTGCGATTATCGCCCAGCGCGTTTCGCAGAGGGCGTTGTTGAGATGTAGTGCCTGAGGCATTAAAATGACATGCAAGTAGCAAAAGAGGCGGTGAGAAACACTGCTTAGCCAGCATGGATTCTGACTTAGAGGCGTTCAGTCATAATCCAACAGATGGTAGCGTCGCGGCACTAGCTTTTCAGCTAGCCGCATTAACCAAGTATCTGAACCAACTGTTCCTCTCGTACTAAGTTGGATTACTGTCGCAGTATCAAATTTATCAGTAGGGTAAAACTAACCTGTCTCACGACGGTCTAAACCCAGCTCACGTTCCCTATTGGCGGGTGAACAATCCGACACTTTGAGACTTCTGCGTCTCAATGATAGGAAGAGCCGACATCGAAGGATCAAAAAGCAACGTCGCTATGAACGCTTGGCTGCCACAAGCCAGTTATCCCTGTGGTAACTTTTCTGACACCTCTAGCTGAAAGTTTCTCAGACCTAAAGGATCGATAGGCCATGCTTTCACAGTTTGTATTCGTACTGAAAATCAAAATCAAGCAAGCTTTTCCCCTTTTGGTCAACATGAGATTTCTGTTCTCATTGAGCTTGCCTTAGGACACCTGCGCTATTGTTTCACAGATGTGCCGCCCCAGCCAAACTCCCCACCTGACTGTGTCTTCCGCATTGATCAGCACCCCGAGAGGCACCTTAAGACAAAAACACATGCATTGCATGCGTCTCAACTTGACGGAATAAGTAAAACGACACTGAGGGTAGTGGTATTTCACGATCGCCGAAGCTCCCACCTATGCTACACCCCCCAAGTCGTTCCACAAAGTCGGACTAGAGTCAAGCTCAACAGGGTCTTCTTTCCCCGCTGATTCCGCCAAGCCCGTTCCCTTGGCTGTGGTTTCGCTAGATAGTAGATAGGGACAGTGGGAATCTCGTTAATCCATTCATGCACGTCACTAATTAGATGACGAGGCATTTGGCAGCTGATTGCCTTCGATCGTCATATACGCTCTGCTCTAAAGGCTACCTTCAAGCTTTCAAAGAGCACCGTCGTTGAGATGTTTCATCAGCCCACCTCACATGGTGGTCTTGGGTGTACTTCTCTCATCACGATCGCAACTGCAACGCAGATAGGTCATGCTGTACAAATGCTCAACAGTTCAGACAGCGTGATTCGAGCGGTTGCAGAAGGCCAGCTATTGGAAGTCATCAAAAAGGCTTTCATCTATACACGTGAGAGTGACAAGAGCGACCGGGAAGCGATTATTGCCTATCTCAACGGGCGTGACTTGGGCTGCCTGAAGAGGAGAGGCAAAAGGGTGGACGTTCGAAGCTTATGGACAGAGCTTCCAGGAAGCTTATCGATGAGCAAGACGCGCATCGAGACTGGAAGCAACGAGAGCTATGTTGTTCAGCGAACAGATGGCTCCGAATTGGATCAGAAGCATATCATTAAAAGTATCAAACAGCATATGGCGGAGTGCCAACGGGACGTGTGGAAGGAAAAAGTAGATCAAGGGAAGTCAGTGGCCTATCAGACAGCAGATAGTAATGCTTTCTTGAGAGGTCCCACTCGTCTGAAGCCGGACGAGGTGATCTTCGCCTTAAGAGCACGATCTGCACAACTCCCCACACGAGCATACCTGAAGAAGATTAAGGTCTCAAAGGTATCGCGATGTCGCCACTGTACAGAGGACCCGGAAACCCTAGCGCATGTCCTCAACCACTGCCCTCATCATATGGATAGTAAGATCAAAGACCGACATAACAAGGCGTTGGAGAGGATTGCAACAGCTATCAAGAGCAGCGCGAAGAATAGGGGCAAGAAGCTCCAAATCGACGCCTGCCCTGAGGACATGGAAACCCTGTTAAGGCCTGATATTATTCTTCGAGATGACAAGCGCAAAGACTTGGCAATAGTAGATGTGGCGGTCGTCTTTGAGGACTACAAGAAGAATTCTCTCGGAGCAGCCCGTCTACAAAAAGAAGAGAAATATCAAAGCCTCAAAAAGCATTACGAAGCGCGAGGATATCGGGTAACAGTACAGGCACTAGTATATGGATCCCTTGGCTGCATTGCACGAGAAAACAGGACGGTACTCACGCAGAGACTTGGAATCTCAGAACGTTCAGCATGGATTGTGCAACGTGAAATTAGTGCCGACTGCATTCGTCTTAGCCAAAAAATCTGGGGGTTTCATGTAGCCGATAGAGGAGACAGAAAACCTCGGAGTGGCGGGCGATCTCGTGGAAATGCTCCAAAATCTGCATGATTTGATATGTTGATGATATAGTATATGGATACCCTACATGGTCGTATAATGTGCACTTTCTAAGACGCGTGAAAGCGGTTGGCTCTCACAGAGAAGGGCGTGCCGCAGGAGTATGGGCTCCCTCAGTGAATATCTAACACATAATTTTCTTGGGAAGCAGATTGCCCCTCCAAAACCCAGTTTCCTTAAAATTTCCACGTCATAGTTACGTCCGCCGTTAACCCGCGCTTGATTGAATTTCATCACATTGACATTCAGAGCACTGGGCAGAAATCACATTGCGTCAACACCGTTTGCGGCCATCGCAATGCTTTGTTTTAATTAAACAGTCGGATTCCCCTTGTCCGCTCCAGTTCTGAGTTAGCTGTTCACTGTGTACGCAGACCAGTGGTCACATCGCAGTCAGTGCCAGCGATCCACAGACACGCCGCGAAGCACGAACGGGCCCGCGCAGCTCCAACCGACGATGAACACACTGGCGCTATACACCCAGCCCTCAGAGCCAATCCTTTTCCCGAAGTTACGGATCCATTTTGCCGACTTCCCTTATCTACTTTCTTCTATCGACCAGAGGCTGCTAACCTTGGAGACCTGATGCGGTTAATGGTACGGCCAGGGGTGTAAATAACAACTTTCCCTCCTCTTTTCAAGGGCAGTCAGGAGCGCACCGGACTCCCTGGAAGCCAGGAAGCTTTACCAACCAGTCAACCCTATCTCCAGATAATCTGATTCCAGGGTATGTTTATAAAGAGGTTGTTAAAAAGCAAAGACAACGCTTCCCGGGGCACCCGCCTGCGTCGAGGAGTTCATTCACGTTACCGTACAGTATCCACGTCCTGGCTCAGGAATATTATCCTGATTCCCTTTCGCGAAATACGAGGACAAAAAAGCCCCGAAATTACCGCAGTTAAGCTTTCGCTTAGGACCGGCTAACCCATGTCCAATTGCTGTTCACATGGAACCCTTCTCCACTTCAGTCTTCAAAGTTCTCATTTGAATATTTGCTACTGCCACCAAGATCTGCACTAGAGACCGTTCCACACAGGCTCACGCCGAATGCTTCGCTACGATCCCCACGTCTTCCTACTCATTATCGCAAAAAGTCTAGTGCTGAAAACTTGCGATAATGGCCTGGTATCGGTAACCCGCTGCAGCGCCATCCATTTTCAGGGCTGGTTCATTCGGCAGGTAAGTTGTTACACACTTCTTAGCGGATTTCGACTTCCATGACCACCGTCCTGCTGTCAAAATGAACCAACACCTTTTATGGTGTCTGATGAGCGAGTATTTAGGCACCTTAACCAAGCGTTAGGAGCATCCCTCATCGCCAGTTCTGCTTACCAAAAATGGCCCACTTGGAGTTCATATTAACCCCAGCAGTTCAATAAAGTAACCACTGGATCTTACCCATTTAAAGTTTGAGAATAGGTCGAGGGCAACGCGCCCCCGAGGCCTCTAATCATTCGCTTTACCTGATAAAACTAATTGAACTCCAGCTATCCTGAGAGAAACTTCGGAAGAAACCAGCTACTAGACGGTTCGATTAGTCTTTCGCCCCTATACCCAAGTTTGACGAACGATTTGCACGTCAGTATCGCTACGAGCTTCCATCAGGCTTTCGCCTGACTTCACCCTACTCAGGCATAGTTCACCATCTTTCGGGTCCTAACAGATGTGCTACAACTCAAACCTCTCACAAAGTTCATGGTCGGTCGTAGGTGCAAGGCATGCAAAAAGCAAAACCTTTCCCTACTCTCACTTTCATTGTGCATACAGGGTTTCCACCCGCATACTCGCACATATGTTAGACTCCTTGGTCCGTGTTTCAAGACGGGTCGGTTGAAACCGTTAAGGACAGCATCGCAGAACGACGGTACTCGAAAGTGTAGCCATCGAACGCGGAAAGCACACCTCAGCAAACACCTGAACAACACAAACCCAAAGGCTATAACAGCCCACGAAAGGCCTACCTTCCTTGGGGAGAATAGTCAAGCGTCCACTGATGCTGACCAACCTCAAGGGATCATAGTGGACCACAGCAGTAAACAGACCTCCCAATCCCTATAACGGAGATATAAGAGATGTGACCACTGGACCCCACCGGCACCCTAGAGATACAAAAGTTTCAATCGCTTCCCTTCCAGCAATTTCAGACACTTTTAACTCTCTTTCCAAAGTCCTTTTCATCTTTCCTTCACAGTACTTGTTCGCTATCGGTCTCACGCCAATATTTAGCTTTATGTGAAACTTATCACACATTTTGCGCTCAAATCCCAATGAACGCGACTCAATAAAAGCGCACCGTACGTGGGAGCATCGAGCAGGACAAAGGACGGGACTGTCACCCTCTCTGAAGTTCTGTTCCAAGAAACTTAGACCTGCCCTCCCACTGGCAACGCCTCTAGAGGCTACAATTCGTGAGGCCAAATAAGGGACTCACGATTTTCACTTTGAGCTCTTCCCGCTTCACTCGCCGTTACTAGGGGAATCATTGTTATTTTCTTTTCCTCCGCTTAGTAATATGCTTAAATTCAGCGGGTAACCTCGACTGATTTCAGGTCTAGATATATATATGTTTATATCTTGGAAATATTTTGGAATATATCCCACATCAAGCATAATTGATAATAAATTATTATCCCACACATACATAAATAGGCTTCCAATAGAACATACCCAATATATGCATGCTAAAATCATTCATTATTGTTGAGATACATATCAGCAGCTTAATAATAAACCACCGTATCTCTTTCATGAACGAAAGGATAACACCATATCAATCTTATGCTTGTCAGCACACATACATAATAATATGTACTTGTGGTGACTCCAAAACAAATCTTCACACGACGCAATTATATAAAAATACTGCGACGTGCAAATGATACCAACCACACATTCAACGCGCACAGTATCATAAAACTGTGCCCTGCCAATGTTGGTAAGTATACTTATAGAAGAGATCAAAAGACACTGAAACAGACGTGCTGCCGAGAAATCCCGGCAGCGCCATATGCGTTCAGAAATCTGATGGTTCACTAAAATCTGCAATTCACAATGCGTATCGCATTTCGCTGCGTCCTTCATCGATGCGTGAGCCAAGACATCCATTGCTGAAAGTTTTTTTTAAGCAAAACGCTTCTTCTTTTTTGCATTAAATAGCGCACAAACGCTGCTGTGTGATCTATTTAGGACATGCATACACACATCATACATACACAAGCCACGCCAATGCATGCATGCATGCTGCATGCAGCCCTAAACAGCCCCACCACAGCCTTAAACATGCGCTAACTCCCCCCCCCACCCCCCCGTTCCAAATCGCATGCGGCAGCATGCAAAAACAGAGAGGAGAGGTGCAAGCATGAAACACTTCTTTCATCTTCTACAAAGAACGTTGTGGAGGAAAAAACACAGAGATTCAAGGATTGATTTACGTTCGTTAGTAGGCGATCCCCAAAAGCAGGCTTCCAACATCGCAAAACGCTTCCAATAAGCTATTCGCCAATGATGAAATCGCTTGGAGACGCACAATCAATGTGTGAATGATCCTTCCGCAGGTTCACCTACGGAAACCGTGTTACGACTTTTGCATCCTTTAGAGGGCTCTATTTACGCAACTTCCCGGCCAGCCCCAAAGTGGGGTTGGCCAGTCCGATGAATTCACAGGACCCTCCGATCGGTTGCAGCGACGGGCGGTGTGTACAAGGGGCAGGGACGTAGTCGGCGCAAGCTGCTGACTTGCGCCTACTAGGCATTCCTCGTTGAAGACTAATAATTGCAATAATCTATCCCCATCACGATGCACCCTCACAAGATTACCCAGCCCCATCGGGCAAGGTAAAAACTCGTTGCATGCATCAGTGTAGCGCGCGTGCAGCCCAGAACATCTAAGGGCATCACAGACCTGTTATTGCCTCAAACTTCCTTGCGTTAGACACGCAAAGTCCCTCTAAGAAGTGATACAGTAACCGAAGTTACTGACCCTATTTAGCAGGCCAAGGTCTCGTTCGTTATCGAAATTAACCAGACAGATCACTCCACCAACTAAGAACGGCCATGCACCACCACCCATAGAATCAAGAAAGAGCTATCAATCTGTCAATCCTTCCCATGTCTGGACCTGGTGAGTTTCCCCGTGTTGAGTCAAATTAAGCCGCAGGCTCCACGCCTGGTGGTGCCCCTCCGTCAATTCCTTTAAGTTTCAGCCTTGCGACCATACTCCCCCCAGAACCCAGAGACTTTGATTTCTCATGAGGTGCAGGAGAAGCCAAGGTAGGCATTTCCCTATCTCTAGTCGGCATAGTTTATGGTAGAGATTACGACGGTATCTAATCGTCTTCAAACCCCCTACTGTCGTTCTTGATTAATGAAAACATCCTTGGCAAATGCTTTCGCAGTAGTTCGTCTTTAACAAATCTAAGAATTTCACCTCTGACAGTTAAATACGAATGCCCCCAACTGTCCCTATTAATCATTACCTTGGTCCTAGAAACCAACAAAATAGAACCGAGGTCCTATCTTATTATTCCATGCTGCAGTATTCAGGGCGACAAGCCTGCTTGAAACACTCTATTTTTCTCAAAGTAAAAGTTCCAGAACACCTACCAACGCAATAAAGCGCCAGAGGCTACCAGAAATATGCCGAGGGCAAACCACGCGCACACCCATACGGGCAGCGCAGGCTGACCACGACAGAAATCCAACTACGAGCTTTTTAACTGCAACAACTCTAATATACACTATTGGAGCTGGAATTACCGCGGCTGCTGGCACCAGACTTGCCCTCCAATTGTTACTCTGGAAGGGTTTTACATTCCCATCATTCCAATTACAAAGCATAAAATGCCCTGTATTGTTATTTCTCGTCACTACCTCGAAACTGTTTTCATTGGGTAATTTGCGCGCCTGCTGCCTTCCTTAGATGTGGTAGCCGTTTCTCAGGCTCCCTCTCCGGAATCGAACCCTAATTCCCCGTTACCCGTCACTGCCACGGTAGGCCAATACCCTACCGTCGAAAGCTGATAGGTCAGAAACTTGAATGATCCATCGCGGGCCCGAAAGCCAACTGCGATCCGTTCGGTTACTATGAATCACCATGACTCCACAAAAGTGGGTTGGTTTTGTATCTAATAAACACAGCCCCTCCAGAGAAGGTAGCTTTTGCGCATGTATTAGCCATAGAATTACCATGGTTATCCATGTAAAAAAGACCATCAAATAAACTATAACTGTTTTAATGAGCCATTCGCAGTTTCACCGTATAAAAGCTTATACTTAGACATGCATGGCTTAATCTTTGAGACAAGCATATGACTACTGGCAGGATCAACCAGGTTGCTATCGTCATCCTCCTCCACCATGGCCATAAAACACACAAATCATTCCATCTCGTATTGTTCATCTGAAATAAACAAACGAGGAGGAACAAAATGCGTAAAACGCCATGGAGAAAAGAATAATAACTTATCACCACAGGTCATTATCTTATCATTTCCACAAAACAGATAAAAGAAGACACACTCGCCCCCCCACAATCCATTTTGTAGTAAAGATAATAACACTTTAGTGGCTTCAGAAACATTCTTATCATTCCAAACCCTCTTAAAGAGTCCAAGGTCTAATAAGAATGTCCCAAACAAATCCAAAAGCACCCCCCACCGCCACAAATATCATCATAGTTCGTCATATTACCCTGGAAACTTGGAATAATCTTCCTTGCCTGCTGCATAAAGCAATCTTCTTAAAGCGTATGTATATAACGCTTCTAATCAATTGCCATCACAAACAAAAAAGATACACAAGAATCCTTGGCAACGAACCATGCTTTCCAAGCGCCCGAATTGCCCCCCCCGCATCAGCATCTCCTCCACTTGATCTCGCCTCTGTCCGTTTGCAAAAGGATTGAATAATATATACGTATAAAAAGACAATCTGACCATATATATATATATATATATATATATATATATATATATATATATATATATATATATACATATATATATATAGCCACAATGCACTTCTATACGCAATATCGTCCCACCCCAAGAAACAAAACAAAAGCCAAACCAAAAATTGGAAGCGCTGGAAGGACAAATCCATAACGCTCTATTTTTCTTCCCACAAATTTCTTTGCAGGACACACCAATACAACACCAACAACTCCGCTCCCAAAATGCAGCTTCATTCGGGGTATCAACAAATCAAATGCTCAAAAAGCAAATGAAATCCCCCCACATCCTAAACATCTCAAAATGATGTTCTTTCAAACGAACCCCACAACCATCTAGCTTCTCTGACGCACAGGTGAAGCATCCATGGCAATGAGATCATCTGTCTTCATCCTACCCAAGAAAAATATAAGCTTCCTTTCTCTACACACTACCACTACAAACAGCTTGGCCATCCTTTCTTCGACAACCACCCAAAATGGGAGAACAGCAAAACCAGGACATTACACACATTCAGAGTGAATTATCCTGTTGCCATTCACAGCTGTTGCAGAAGCACCGCAATCTCCCCTCAACATACGCTCACATATGAATGGCGACCTTTCCCGCGTAGGCTCCTCACACGAATCTAATTCTATTTCCATCCAAACACACCAACAAAAACTTTTGTCAAAGATACATGAACGCTTTTGCGACGCAATTCACCAGTCTACCACTACCTCCCATCAGCCAAAAGCGTCTTGTAGTTTCTGCTCCTTAAAGCGAACTTTTGCATACCCTCTGAATTCTTCTCACCTCCCAAATATACTTAAGACTCACTGAAAGCTAACCAGCTCATGTATCCCTTCGTGTGCCACACAACACAAATCCCTCCCTATCCCTGTCTTCTCCAGCGAGCCAAGAAAACTCCAGAGCAGCATCTTTACCAACATATACAAGCATAATTCAAGAAGAAAAAATGGCATCAAGAAAATCCACAGAAAACTCTAGGACAGCTTGCTGAACATCCTGCATTGCTTGGTCCTCATCATGTTGAGAAAGTGGTGCAGAATCAAGGTCATCGCAAAGTCGAGACAACCCCCTTAATAACTTGCACATCGGATTGAACTAAATTACCGAGCATATACTGATTGATGCTGCAAATAAAATTCTATATGGAGGAGCCCGCCTTAATAAAACTAGAAAAAAGCACAGTAGAGACCTAACCACCTCAAGAAAAGCAAACTCCAGCGGTTGAGACGCCTGCTGCTGTAAAAGAAAGAATACAATTCACACGGACCATGTTCCTCATTGCTGCCTCAAAAACCAAAAGGAAAAGTATAAACAAACCTCATTGAAGAAATCCAATTAAAAGGAAAATGCAGCATTCGCTGAAAAATATATCTACTGCTGCCTGTTCCAGACCACCCTCTCTCACCCCCCCTGCACACGCGCGCGCGCGCCCCCACAGGCTGCGGTTGATGGCGATCGCATCCATCCTTCCACTGACTGTACGGTACGTAAATGTGGCTACAAGACTTACAGGCATGAACATGTTAACACTGCAGTAATTTGAATCTTTCTATCTGGATCATTTGTGCTTTGCGTCTACACGATAACACTTTGTTGAAGGTGTGCACCCGATGGAGCTCTAGTAAGATGAAGGCACAGTCGCAATGCACCAGGCAAATCCTGATTAGGGCTTTGGTGTACGGCTATATTACACGAATTGTATGGGAGGGATGCTCGTATATGCAATGTACCTGGCATTTGATGCACTCTGGCAGTGTTGGCAAACCGCCAATTGCTAGGCATAAATGCAAACCAAAAGGGACGAACTGGACCCTTACAACATATTTTGTAAGGACCTATGCTCCGCATGAACCCTCATGACATTATATGAGAATGATACGAGGGTTTCCATATGTTTTTGTTGTTTCCTTTGATTTGGAGCGCTTTTCGTCGTTTGTGCAAGGCTGGCTTGAACACAGTTTCTGGTGTCTTCTTATTTTTGTTCCAGTAAAGCATTGACGGTGGTGGTTTCAGTTGGTGCGCAGGTAGGTGGAGTAGGAAACCATTAGCATAATACGTGATCAATGTACCTTGGCAATTTGTACAAAATGATGAACCTCGTGCTTCTACCGAATCTTGGAGTGGCTTGGGTTTAGTTAAGGCGTGCAGTCTACGGTTGACCGGAGCAGGCACAACATAAAAAACACGCTGTGGGTAACAGCACAGTTTCAAGCTTAATAGTTGAAAGTACATTGGGACTTGGCAGGCAAGTAATGCTTGCTATCAGTTATTCAGAAGCTGTCCTTCATATGGCTATAGGAGCATCAGTTTCATGCGGAAACATCCCTTATCATTTACCAGTTTTGTATTAAACCGACGTTTTTTCTCCTCGGAGCTCAATGCAGTTGTGTATGGATAAAGACAAAAGAGACACATGTGCAATAGCTGAATGCAGAATGCATGTCTCTACATATCATGAGGCATAGGTTGAATGAGGGTTACGGCGGGCATTATTGCTCATCGTACCGCATTGCTTTTGTGTGCTAATTATTGACGGGAAATGCATCTTGTTCCGGTTTCTATTGAGTCTACTTGAGCCTGAGTTGACCATCAAGAAGCTCAGCACATTATATTGCGCAAAGAAAGAAGAATTCAACCATCCATTGATAGATACACGGGAGGATACTGTGACTCTTTTCTAGTTTAGGCTGCAGCTATGATTTCATTGTGAAAGCTGTTGTGTTTTCATTGCAAAGCTTTCACTTCTGCTCGACCTGCTCTGATGGGCGTGCATATTAGAATATTATTAAACTTTGTTATTAAACATTGTTATTGAACAGGATAGAATTCGGGATGCAATATTTGATGGTCAGCAAAATAGGATTGCTATATGAATTGCTTGCCAAAATGGTAGAACACCCTGCCAGGGAAAATACAACTGAAATAGACGCAAGCTTAGGGATTTGTAGTTTATAGGCAAGCCACACACGTAGTAACTCCCGAAGTTGGGAGCTGGGACTTTGTGTTACTGTAGCGCCTGACGAGTTGGATTTTAGAAGTCATGCCTAACTCGTGGAAAGACACTTTGTGTTGTGTTCCATCAAACTTGCTAGTAGCGCAAACGAGAGGATAACCTTGTGGCACATAAAGCGATGGGCAATCGCATCACCAGAAGCAGGCAGCCTTCCCTATCCTTATGCTTATACATGCCAAACCTGATGTCATCACTATAGTGATTTTCGCATACCATGATAATTGTTGGTGATATAACCGCGGGTTTGCCGGATCTTTTTACTGCTGGGGTAGCAGCGTGCAACGATTAGCCTAAACAACTACAGGAAGAAGGAATGCCTAGAATGAAAATAATTGCTTTCGTTCACACCATGTTGGCTTCGGTTCCGGAAGCTTCCATAAAGGGAGGGAAATATCAGGCGGAAGATAGAGCATATTGATGCATATCCGGTGCATGAGGCATGCATGCTACACTAAAAGAAAGAACAAACACAGGATCCGCTGAAACAGCTGTCGCAGAGCCACCGCCTTCATGTGCAAAATTTGGACAACGAAAGGTAACGCTAATCCAGCCGAAGCAAATCCTGAAGCTGTTAAGGAGCAAGAAACAATGGCATCTTCAAAAACACAAATAAGTTTTTTGCTTTTATAGTCGTTTCTATCCCAACTCATGTATGACGTGTTCCTTCATTGCTGGCTGGTACTCGTCAGACACGTGCCGAGGCAGGCCATGTGCGCTGTCCTTGCTGTTTAGGTGAAGCGGAAAGGAACGGTATGTTCTATCGGTGCGCTAAGCGTTGGTGTTGTTCTTTGCACCTAGAGTTGCGCTTACGCGGTAATCCAAACTGCAGGTGCTGTTGCTTGTGCATAGCCTCCAATTAGTGCAGTAGCACGTGCGTTTAGGGCACTATGCAGCTAGTGCAATAACAGATGAGCTTCTGTTATTATCCGGTTTCATTTACCTACCATCACCATTGTCATGTGTTGCTGATAAATCTGCATTCTTCTCCCTTCGCAGCACTGTAGATAGGCCATCAGTTTACTTCATTCTGAACTGTGAACCTTGATGTTATTCAATCCTACCAATATGCCTTCATTCGGCGTAATAAAACACCTTATTATATCGAAGAGTCGCGTTCCATCAGCGACAACATTTTGTTTCTGATGGAAGCCAATTCTTCCCTACAGTATCGTGATGATTGCAGAAGAACAGCTCATGAGTACTGCACCTTCAGCATGCTTCTCCTTAGAGTAATATCACTTTCAGCTACTCCTGCTGCAGAGCGCAACAACTTTCGCAACTTACTTTCATGCCACAGGATGACTCATTAGCCCTTCTTGGTGCCAACACCACCTCTCTAAGTGGCACTATCGTAGAGTTGCCATCAGTCTCCCGCCCCCTACGTAGTAATGTGTTGTGAAATTACACCCTTACAGCCGATTGGTATGCTTCCATGCTTAATTTTATTCCGTTCCTACTTATACTAGCAAGCGACGTTTGCCTTGCAATGACGATTCGTCTTGTTGCGCGTCTGCGTTAGTACATGGATGCCGCCTAGCCAAAAGCGATGTAACTACATACGATTCTAGAAGAAACAGCTTCAAACAGAATGCATTATCTAACAACGTCTTCACATGATTCCCACGGTTCACCCTATTCCCAGTCAGTACTGCCATCCCTGTCTACCTACTCCGTTGGCTCATGCTGTATCAAGATGGGTATCAGCGATAAACAATGGCGCACAAAAGCATGAACGCCCTCCAGCGCTCGCCATCTGGCGTCGTCAATGCACTCAGACTGCCGCAAGGCAGAGCTAATCTAGTAAGGCTGCTTGAATACCCCAGGGCGGCAGCGTATTTGTAGGCAAAGGCAGCTCTAAGCAAGGTTTATGGAAAAAAGCGGGGGAAACAAACGTTTGTGCCGCTGTGTTGAAGCTGCGTTTTAATACCGTAAGTAAACAGGAGGTGAAGGCAGCTGCAGCTGCTCTGCTGGACACTGAAGCGCTTTCTGGTCCGACAGCGCTTTGAATAGAATCATAGGCAACAACAGCAATCATCAGCATGCAGTATGCATAGCGGTTCAGCAGGTGCATGGATTTCCCGAGCGGGTTTTGCCAAGTGTCATTTCCCAAACTAAAGCGAAGTTGAACTGGTCTTTGCAATCTTCTTGCTGCAACAAAGCATCATTCGGGATATAACCACCCACTGAGCATTGAATCATCTAAACCTGCATGATTTAGCATGCATCGGACCAAAGCTGGTGCGCGATGGTGTCAGTTCCAGCTCCCCTTATCCACAAGCGGAAAACGGCTCCAAGGAATACCTGGTATTCGCAATCTTTCGAACCAGTCAAACGCATGCCACGTCAGCATGCCCTTGTGCAAAATCCTAATGCACAAATAACCTGTCCAACGGCACCTCATACAATTTAATCGCCCACCGCTCAGCTTGCCTGTTCCTGTCACGGGAAAACACAATAAAACAGCCGCCAATACCACACAGCTTCGTTTCATATTATCTACACACACCTTCTGTCAAAGAGAACGGACTACGGCTGCGGTCTGTCATAATTGGCAGTTGCTCCGCTCTGCCCTTCCATCTAGCACATTTTGAAAGCAAAAGGAGATAGTCGAAGCTTAGCTTTAAGCATTCCGTCACTCGTCCCAACACCTGCAGCGGGAGCGAACGAACAAAGGGGGCGGCAGTAGCAGCAAAGTAATGCTGATTTCTTTGAGCGTAAAGCCCTTTTGTTTGCACGTCAGTGACAAGAGCAGGAGGCACAGTACCTACTGCTTCACCAAAGGGGCTGCTGTTCTGTAGGGATCAGCAGCTGACCCAATATATTCCAGGATACTAGAGCTGTGGAGATTATGGAGCAAATGGTGTCAACGGGCGGCCCCTACTCGGTGTCCGCACCTGTTGTTATTCCTGCTGCACCTCGCACCGGTGGTGCTGCTGCAACCGCTACTGCAGCTGCTGTCACTGGTGGACTTGCCTTAACGATTGCACCCGTTATTTGATTGCTTGTATCCCCTGTGCACATCTCTAGATTGTACAGGCAAAACCTTTTGGCTACTTGCAGGGGGTTTAGGCTACTCTCTCAAAGATGTCAACGGAAACACCTCACGCCCTAACTGCATTGCTGCGGCCTCTCATCTACCATAGCAATAACAGTAAAACAAGACAAAACCGTAATATGCTGTGTGTGGAGCTACAGGTCGCTGGCTGCCTGCTACTTCCGCAACTCGCAACGACTGCTACTCTTGCTGCGAACTGCTACTACTGCTGAGAGTAGCAACAATAATATAGGCATGAAGAACAGCAGCAGGAAGAGCAACAGCGGCAGCAGCACCACCGGATTTTCCGTAGTGCGGGAAGGGAACTAAGATGGGGGCATCAATTCGTTCCCACGCCCCAATTTGAGCCCTTTTCAAGACTATTTCAGCGATACCTGCAACAATAGCTGCAACTTAGAGGAAACGAGCGGCAAGAGAGGAGCATCTATTTTGTGAGTCTCTTTAGACAGGCCGGAAAAGTAGAGCATATCCTGGCAGCGTTGTGAGCTCGAAAGAATGTGAATGGGCCTACTGAGGCAACCGGTGCACCAGCACATTATCAGCGCCACCAGCAGCACGCAGTACAGAGGGGGAACGGAAACCACTCGAGCAGCAGCAGCCGCCATACCAACAGCAGCAGCGCCCACAGCGGCCGCAACATATAGAGCATTCAAAAGGCACGTCATGAGGATGGTGTGATGGGTGTTGTGTGTTGTCCGTTTTACTGAGATGATATGAATATTTGTATAGAGCATTCTTAAGGTCTTCAAAAGGCACGTCATGATGACATGTATGTGCAGATGGGGTGGTTAGATTTAAATATTTGAATTTCCATGGTTTCAATGAGACATTGAGAATCGAGGGGTATTATATGCGGCTTTGGGGAAATGGATTGTATCCCAGCAAGCATAAATTTATTCAGATGATACGAATCATCTGCATTGCATTCTTAAGGTCTTCAAAAGGCACTTCATGAGGATGGTGTGATGGGTGTTTTGTGTGTTGTCCGTTTTACTGAGATGATATGAATATTTGTATAGAGCATTCAAAAGGCACGTCATGAGGATGGTGTGATGGGTGTTGTGTGTTGTCCGTTTTACTGAGATGATATGAATATTTGTATAGAGCATTCTTAAGGTCTTCAAAAGGCACGTCATGATGACATGTATGTGCAGATGGGGTGGTTAGATTTAAATATTTGAATTTCCATGGTTTCAATGAGACATTGAGAATCGAGGGGTATTATATGCGGCTTTGGGGAAATGGATTGCATCCCAGCAAGCATAAATTTATTCAGATGATACGAATCATCTGCATTGCATTCTTAAGGTCTTCAAAAGGCACGTCATGAGGATGGTGTGATGGGTGTTTTGTGTGTTGTCCGTTTTACTGAGATGATATGAATATTTGTATAGAGCATTCAAAAGGCACGTCATGAGGATGGTGTGATGGGTGTTGTGTGTTGTCCGTTTTACTGAGATGATATGAATATTTGTATAGAGCATTCTTAAGGTCTCCAAAAGGCACGTCATGATGACATGTATGTGCAGATGGGGTGGTTAGATTTAAATATTTGAATTTCCATGGTTTCAATGAGACATTGAGAATCGAGGGGTATTATATGCGGCTTTGGGGAAATGGATTGCATCCCAGCAAGCATAAATTTATTCAGATGATACGAATCATCTGCATTGCATTCTTAAGGTCTTCAAAAGGCACGTCATGAGGATGGTGTGATGGGTGTTTTGTGTGTTGTCCGTTTTACTGAGATGATATGAATATTTGTATAGAGCATTCAAAAGGCACGTCATGAGGATGGTGTGATGGGTGTTGTGTGTTGTCCGTTTTACTGAGATGATATGAATATTTGTATAGAGCATTCTTAAGGTCTTCAAAAGGCACGTCATGATGACATGTATGTGCAGATGGGGTGGTTAGATTTAAATATTTGTATTTCCATGGTTTCAATGAGACATTGAGAATCGAGGGGTATATGCGGCTTTGGGGAAATGGATTGTATCCCAGCAAGCATAAATTTATTCAGATGATACGAATCATCTGCATTGCATTCTTAAGGTCTTCAAAAGGCACGTCATGAGGATGGTGTGATGGGTGTTGTGTGTTGTCCGTTTTACTGAGATGATATGAATATTTGTATAGAGCATTCAAAAAAAATTAAGGTCTTCAAAAGGCACGTCATGAGGATGGTGTGATGGGTGTTGTGTGTTGTCCGTTTTACTGAGATGATATGAATATTTGTATAGAGCATTCTTAAGGTCTTCAAAAGGCACGTCATGATGACATGTATGTGCAGATGGGGTGGTTAGATTTAAATATTTGAATTTCCATGGTTTCAATGAGACATTGAGAATCGAGGGGTATATGCGGCTTTGGGGAAATGGATTGTATCCCAGCAAGCATAAATTTATTCAGATGATACGAATCATCTGCATTGCATTCTTAAGGTCTTCAAAAGGCACGTCATGAGGATGGTGTGATGGGTGTTGTGTGTTGTCCGTTTTACTGAGATGATATGAATATTTGTATAGAGCATTTAAGGTCTTCAAAAGGCACGTCATGAGGATGGTGTGATGGGTGTTTTGTGTGTTGTCCGTTTTACTGAGATGATATGAATATTTGTATAGAGCATTCTTAAGGTCTTCAAAAGGCACGTCATGAGGATGGTGTGATGGGTGTTTTGTGTGTTGTCCGTTTTACTGAGATGATATGAATATTTGTATAGAGCATTCAAAAGGCACGTCATGAGGATGGTGTGATGGGTGTTGTGTGTTGTCCGTTTTACTGAGATGATATGAATATTTGTATAGAGCATTCTTAAGGTCTTCAAAAGGCACGTCATTATGATGCGATGCATGTTGAGTGTCAGCTTTACTGAGATGATATGAATATTTGCATTGCATTGCATTTTTTTAAGGTCTTCAAAAGGCACGTCATGATAATGATATGGTGCGTATGGAGTGTCGCAATTGTACTGAAATGGCATGAATATTTGCATTGCATTCTTAAGGTCTTCAAAAGGCACGTCATGATGATATGCTGCTTGTCGTGTGTTCGTTTTACTGAGATGGCATGAATATTTGCACTGCACCGCATACATCTCCGGCTCTCATTGTCTCATTCAAACCATTGCAA
>OY986947.1:5820007-5855007 GCA_963920595.1 Eimeria praecox | reverse complement strand
CCCGCTGCAGCGCCATCCATTTTCAGGGCTGGTTCATTCGGCAGGTAAGTTGTTACACACTTCTTAGCGGATTTCGACTTCCATGACCACCGTCCTGCTGTCAAAATGAACCAACACCTTTTATGGTGTCTGATGAGCGAGTATTTAGGCACCTTAACCAAGCGTTAGGAGCATCCCTCATCGCCAGTTCTGCTTACCAAAAATGGCCCACTTGGAGTTCATATTAACCCCAGCAGTTCAATAAAGTAACCACTGGATCTTACCCATTTAAAGTTTGAGAATAGGTCGAGGGCAACGCGCCCCCGAGGCCTCTAATCATTCGCTTTACCTGATAAAACTAATTGAACTCCAGCTATCCTGAGAGAAACTTCGGAAGAAACCAGCTACTAGACGGTTCGATTAGTCTTTCGCCCCTATACCCAAGTTTGACGAACGATTTGCACGTCAGTATCGCTACGAGCTTCCATCAGGCTTTCGCCTGACTTCACCCTACTCAGGCATAGTTCACCATCTTTCGGGTCCTAACAGATGTGCTACAACTCAAACCTCTCACAAAGTTCATGGTCGGTCGTAGGTGCAAGGCATGCAAAAAGCAAAACCTTTCCCTACTCTCACTTTCATTGTGCATACAGGGTTTCCACCCGCATACTCGCACATATGTTAGACTCCTTGGTCCGTGTTTCAAGACGGGTCGGTTGAAACCGTTAAGGACAGCATCGCAGAACGACGGTACTCGAAAGTGTAGCCATCGAACGCGGAAAGCACACCTCAGCAAACACCTGAACAACACAAACCCAAAGGCTATAACAGCCCACGAAAGGCCTACCTTCCTTGGGGAGAATAGTCAAGCGTCCACTGATGCTGACCAACCTCAAGGGATCATAGTGGACCACAGCAGTAAACAGACCTCCCAATCCCTATAACGGAGATATAAGAGATGTGACCACTGGACCCCACCGGCACCCTAGAGATACAAAAGTTTCAATCGCTTCCCTTCCAGCAATTTCAGACACTTTTAACTCTCTTTCCAAAGTCCTTTTCATCTTTCCTTCACAGTACTTGTTCGCTATCGGTCTCACGCCAATATTTAGCTTTATGTGAAACTTATCACACATTTTGCGCTCAAATCCCAATGAACGCGACTCAATAAAAGCGCACCGTACGTGGGAGCATCGAGCAGGACAAAGGACGGGACTGTCACCCTCTCTGAAGTTCTGTTCCAAGAAACTTAGACCTGCCCTCCCACTGGCAACGCCTCTAGAGGCTACAATTCGTGAGGCCAAATAAGGGACTCACGATTTTCACTTTGAGCTCTTCCCGCTTCACTCGCCGTTACTAGGGGAATCATTGTTATTTTCTTTTCCTCCGCTTAGTAATATGCTTAAATTCAGCGGGTAACCTCGACTGATTTCAGGTCTAGATATATATATGTTTATATCTTGGAAATATTTTGGAATATATCCCACATCAAGCATAATTGATAATAAATTATTATCCCACACATACATAAATAGGCTTCCAATAGAACATACCCAATATATGCATGCTAAAATCATTCATTATTGTTGAGATACATATCAGCAGCTTAATAATAAACCACCGTATCTCTTTCATGAACGAAAGGATAACACCATATCAATCTTATGCTTGTCAGCACACATACATAATAATATGTACTTGTGGTGACTCCAAAACAAATCTTCACACGACGCAATTATATAAAAATACTGCGACGTGCAAATGATACCAACCACACATTCAACGCGCACAGTATCATAAAACTGTGCCCTGCCAATGTTGGTAAGTATACTTATAGAAGAGATCAAAAGACACTGAAACAGACGTGCTGCCGAGAAATCCCGGCAGCGCCATATGCGTTCAGAAATCTGATGGTTCACTAAAATCTGCAATTCACAATGCGTATCGCATTTCGCTGCGTCCTTCATCGATGCGTGAGCCAAGACATCCATTGCTGAAAGTTTTTTTTAAGCAAAACGCTTCTTCTTTTTTGCATTAAATAGCGCACAAACGCTGCTGTGTGATCTATTTAGGACATGCATACACACATCATACATACACAAGCCACGCCAATGCATGCATGCATGCTGCATGCAGCCCTAAACAGCCCCACCACAGCCTTAAACATGCGCTAACTCCCCCCCCCACCCCCCCGTTCCAAATCGCATGCGGCAGCATGCAAAAACAGAGAGGAGAGGTGCAAGCATGAAACACTTCTTTCATCTTCTACAAAGAACGTTGTGGAGGAAAAAACACAGAGATTCAAGGATTGATTTACGTTCGTTAGTAGGCGATCCCCAAAAGCAGGCTTCCAACATCGCAAAACGCTTCCAATAAGCTATTCGCCAATGATGAAATCGCTTGGAGACGCACAATCAATGTGTGAATGATCCTTCCGCAGGTTCACCTACGGAAACCGTGTTACGACTTTTGCATCCTTTAGAGGGCTCTATTTACGCAACTTCCCGGCCAGCCCCAAAGTGGGGTTGGCCAGTCCGATGAATTCACAGGACCCTCCGATCGGTTGCAGCGACGGGCGGTGTGTACAAGGGGCAGGGACGTAGTCGGCGCAAGCTGCTGACTTGCGCCTACTAGGCATTCCTCGTTGAAGACTAATAATTGCAATAATCTATCCCCATCACGATGCACCCTCACAAGATTACCCAGCCCCATCGGGCAAGGTAAAAACTCGTTGCATGCATCAGTGTAGCGCGCGTGCAGCCCAGAACATCTAAGGGCATCACAGACCTGTTATTGCCTCAAACTTCCTTGCGTTAGACACGCAAAGTCCCTCTAAGAAGTGATACAGTAACCGAAGTTACTGACCCTATTTAGCAGGCCAAGGTCTCGTTCGTTATCGAAATTAACCAGACAGATCACTCCACCAACTAAGAACGGCCATGCACCACCACCCATAGAATCAAGAAAGAGCTATCAATCTGTCAATCCTTCCCATGTCTGGACCTGGTGAGTTTCCCCGTGTTGAGTCAAATTAAGCCGCAGGCTCCACGCCTGGTGGTGCCCCTCCGTCAATTCCTTTAAGTTTCAGCCTTGCGACCATACTCCCCCCAGAACCCAGAGACTTTGATTTCTCATGAGGTGCAGGAGAAGCCAAGGTAGGCATTTCCCTATCTCTAGTCGGCATAGTTTATGGTAGAGATTACGACGGTATCTAATCGTCTTCAAACCCCCTACTGTCGTTCTTGATTAATGAAAACATCCTTGGCAAATGCTTTCGCAGTAGTTCGTCTTTAACAAATCTAAGAATTTCACCTCTGACAGTTAAATACGAATGCCCCCAACTGTCCCTATTAATCATTACCTTGGTCCTAGAAACCAACAAAATAGAACCGAGGTCCTATCTTATTATTCCATGCTGCAGTATTCAGGGCGACAAGCCTGCTTGAAACACTCTATTTTTCTCAAAGTAAAAGTTCCAGAACACCTACCAACGCAATAAAGCGCCAGAGGCTACCAGAAATATGCCGAGGGCAAACCACGCGCACACCCATACGGGCAGCGCAGGCTGACCACGACAGAAATCCAACTACGAGCTTTTTAACTGCAACAACTCTAATATACACTATTGGAGCTGGAATTACCGCGGCTGCTGGCACCAGACTTGCCCTCCAATTGTTACTCTGGAAGGGTTTTACATTCCCATCATTCCAATTACAAAGCATAAAATGCCCTGTATTGTTATTTCTCGTCACTACCTCGAAACTGTTTTCATTGGGTAATTTGCGCGCCTGCTGCCTTCCTTAGATGTGGTAGCCGTTTCTCAGGCTCCCTCTCCGGAATCGAACCCTAATTCCCCGTTACCCGTCACTGCCACGGTAGGCCAATACCCTACCGTCGAAAGCTGATAGGTCAGAAACTTGAATGATCCATCGCGGGCCCGAAAGCCAACTGCGATCCGTTCGGTTACTATGAATCACCATGACTCCACAAAAGTGGGTTGGTTTTGTATCTAATAAACACAGCCCCTCCAGAGAAGGTAGCTTTTGCGCATGTATTAGCCATAGAATTACCATGGTTATCCATGTAAAAAAGACCATCAAATAAACTATAACTGTTTTAATGAGCCATTCGCAGTTTCACCGTATAAAAGCTTATACTTAGACATGCATGGCTTAATCTTTGAGACAAGCATATGACTACTGGCAGGATCAACCAGGTTGCTATCGTCATCCTCCTCCACCATGGCCATAAAACACACAAATCATTCCATCTCGTATTGTTCATCTGAAATAAACAAACGAGGAGGAACAAAATGCGTAAAACGCCATGGAGAAAAGAATAATAACTTATCACCACAGGTCATTATCTTATCATTTCCACAAAACAGATAAAAGAAGACACACTCGCCCCCCCACAATCCATTTTGTAGTAAAGATAATAACACTTTAGTGGCTTCAGAAACATTCTTATCATTCCAAACCCTCTTAAAGAGTCCAAGGTCTAATAAGAATGTCCCAAACAAATCCAAAAGCACCCCCCACCGCCACAAATATCATCATAGTTCGTCATATTACCCTGGAAACTTGGAATAATCTTCCTTGCCTGCTGCATAAAGCAATCTTCTTAAAGCGTATGTATATAACGCTTCTAATCAATTGCCATCACAAACAAAAAAGATACACAAGAATCCTTGGCAACGAACCATGCTTTCCAAGCGCCCGAATTGCCCCCCCCGCATCAGCATCTCCTCCACTTGATCTCGCCTCTGTCCGTTTGCAAAAGGATTGAATAATATATACGTATAAAAAGACAATCTGACCATATATATATATATATATATATATATATATATATACATATATATATATATATATATACATATATATATATAGCCGCAATGCACTTCTATACGCAATATCGTCCCACCCCAAGAAACAAAACAAAAGCCAAACCAAAAATTGGAAGCGCTGGAAGGACAAATCCATAACGCTCTATTTTTCTTCCCACAAATTTCTTTGCAGGACACACCAATACAACACCAACAACTCCGCTCCCAAAATGCAGCTTCATTCGGGGTATCAACAAATCAAATGCTCAAAAAGCAAATGAAATCCCCCCACATCCTAAACATCTCAAAATGATGTTCTTTCAAACGAACCCCACAACCATCTAGCTTCTCTGACGCACAGGTGAAGCATCCATGGCAATGAGATCATCTGTCTTCATCCTACCCAAGAAAAATATAAGCTTCCTTTCTCTACACACTACCACTACAAACAGCTTGGCCATCCTTTCTTCGACAACCACCCAAAATGGGAGAACAGCAAAACCAGGACATTACACACATTCAGAGTGAATTATCCTGTTGCCATTCACAGCTGTTGCAGAAGCACCGCAATCTCCCCTCAACATACGCTCACATATGAATGGCGACCTTTCCCGCGTAGGCTCCTCACACGAATCTAATTCTATTTCCATCCAAACACACCAACAAAAACTTTTGTCAAAGATACATGAACGCTTTTGCGACGCAATTCACCAGTCTACCACTACCTCCCATCAGCCAAAAGCGTCTTGTAGTTTCTGCTCCTTAAAGCGAACTTTTGCATACCCTCTGAATTCTTCTCACCTCCCAAATATACTTAAGACTCACTGAAAGCTAACCAGCTCATGTATCCCTTCGTGTGCCACACAACACAAATCCCTCCCTATCCCTGTCTTCTCCAGCGAGCCAAGAAAACTCCAGAGCAGCATCTTTACCAACATATACAAGCATAATTCAAGAAGAAAAAATGGCATCAAGAAAATCCACAGAAAACTCTAGGACAGCTTGCTGAACATCCTGCATTGCTTGGTCCTCATCATGTTGAGAAAGTGGTGCAGAATCAAGGTCATCGCAAAGTCGAGACAACCCCCTTAATAACTTGCACATCGGATTGAACTAAATTACCGAGCATATACTGATTGATGCTGCAAATAAAATTCTATATGGAGGAGCCCGCCTTAATAAAACTAGAAAAAAGCACAGTAGAGACCTAACCACCTCAAGAAAAGCAAACTCCAGCGGTTGAGACGCCTGCTGCTGTAAAAGAAAGAATACAATTCACACGGACCATGTTCCTCATTGCTGCCTCAAAAACCAAAAGGAAAAGTATAAACAAACCTCATTGAAGAAATCCAATTAAAAGGAAAATGCAGCATTCGCTGAAAAATATATCTACTGCTGCCTGTTCCAGACCACCCTCTCTCACCCCCCCTGCACACGCGCGCGCGCGCCCCCACAGGCTGCGGTTGATGGCGATCGCATCCATCCTTCCACTGACTGTACGGTACGTAAATGTGGCTACAAGACTTACAGGCATGAACATGTTAACACTGCAGTAATTTGAATCTTTCTATCTGGATCATTTGTGCTTTGCGTCTACACGATAACACTTTGTTGAAGGTGTGCACCCGATGGAGCTCTAGTAAGATGAAGGCACAGTCGCAATGCACCAGGCAAATCCTGATTAGGGCTTTGGTGTACGGCTATATTACACGAATTGTATGGGAGGGATGCTCGTATATGCAATGTACCTGGCATTTGATGCACTCTGGCAGTGTTGGCAAACCGCCAATTGCTAGGCATAAATGCAAACCAAAAGGGACGAACTGGACCCTTACAACATATTTTGTAAGGACCTATGCTCCGCATGAACCCTCATGACATTATATGAGAATGATACGAGGGTTTCCATATGTTTTTGTTGTTTCCTTTGATTTGGAGCGCTTTTCGTCGTTTGTGCAAGGCTGGCTTGAACACAGTTTCTGGTGTCTTCTTATTTTTGTTCCAGTAAAGCATTGACGGTGGTGGTTTCAGTTGGTGCGCAGGTAGGTGGAGTAGGAAACCATTAGCATAATACGTGATCAATGTACCTTGGCAATTTGTACAAAATGATGAACCTCGTGCTTCTACCGAATCTTGGAGTGGCTTGGGTTTAGTTAAGGCGTGCAGTCTACGGTTGACCGGAGCAGGCACAACATAAAAAACACGCTGTGGGTAACAGCACAGTTTCAAGCTTAATAGTTGAAAGTACATTGGGACTTGGCAGGCAAGTAATGCTTGCTATCAGTTATTCAGAAGCTGTCCTTCATATGGCTATAGGAGCATCAGTTTCATGCGGAAACATCCCTTATCATTTACCAGTTTTGTATTAAACCGACGTTTTTTCTCCTCGGAGCTCAATGCAGTTGTGTATGGATAAAGACAAAAGAGACACATGTGCAATAGCTGAATGCAGAATGCATGTCTCTACATATCATGAGGCATAGGTTGAATGAGGGTTACGGCGGGCATTATTGCTCATCGTACCGCATTGCTTTTGTGTGCTAATTATTGACGGGAAATGCATCTTGTTCCGGTTTCTATTGAGTCTACTTGAGCCTGAGTTGACCATCAAGAAGCTCAGCACATTATATTGCGCAAAGAAAGAAGAATTCAACCATCCATTGATAGATACACGGGAGGATACTGTGACTCTTTTCTAGTTTAGGCTGCAGCTATGATTTCATTGTGAAAGCTGTTGTGTTTTCATTGCAAAGCTTTCACTTCTGCTCGACCTGCTCTGATGGGCGTGCATATTAGAATATTATTAAACTTTGTTATTAAACATTGTTATTGAACAGGATAGAATTCGGGATGCAATATTTGATGGTCAGCAAAATAGGATTGCTATATGAATTGCTTGCCAAAATGGTAGAACACCCTGCCAGGGAAAATACAACTGAAATAGACGCAAGCTTAGGGATTTGTAGTTTATAGGCAAGCCACACACGTAGTAACTCCCGAAGTTGGGAGCTGGGACTTTGTGTTACTGTAGCGCCTGACGAGTTGGATTTTAGAAGTCATGCCTAACTCGTGGAAAGACACTTTGTGTTGTGTTCCATCAAACTTGCTAGTAGCGCAAACGAGAGGATAACCTTGTGGCACATAAAGCGATGGGCAATCGCATCACCAGAAGCAGGCAGCCTTCCCTATCCTTATGCTTATACATGCCAAACCTGATGTCATCACTATAGTGATTTTCGCATACCATGATAATTGTTGGTGATATAACCGCGGGTTTGCCGGATCTTTTTACTGCTGGGGTAGCAGCGTGCAACGATTAGCCTAAACAACTACAGGAAGAAGGAATGCCTAGAATGAAAATAATTGCTTTCGTTCACACCATGTTGGCTTCGGTTCCGGAAGCTTCCATAAAGGGAGGGAAATATCAGGCGGAAGATAGAGCATATTGATGCATATCCGGTGCATGAGGCATGCATGCTACACTAAAAGAAAGAACAAACACAGGATCCGCTGAAACAGCTGTCGCAGAGCCACCGCCTTCATGTGCAAAATTTGGACAACGAAAGGTGGCGCTAATCCAGCCGAAGCAAATCCTGAAGCTGTTAAGGAGCAAGAAACAATGGCATCTTCAAAAACACAAATAAGTTTTTTGCTTTTATAGTCGTTTCTATCCCAACTCATGTATGACGTGTTCCTTCATTGCTGGCTGGTACTCGTCAGACACGTGCCGAGGCAGGCCATGTGCGCTGTCCTTGCTGTTTAGGTGAAGCGGAAAGGAACGGTATGTTCTATCGGTGCGCTAAGCGTTGGTGTTGTTCTTTGCACCTAGAGTTGCGCTTACGCGGTAATCCAAACTGCAGGTGCTGTTGCTTGTGCATAGCCTCCAATTAGTGCAGTAGCACGTGCGTTTAGGGCACTATGCAGCTAGTGCAATAACAGATGAGCTTCTGTTATTATCCGGTTTCATTTACCTACCATCACCATTGTCATGTGTTGCTGATAAATCTGCATTCTTCTCCCTTCGCAGCACTGTAGATAGGCCATCAGTTTACTTCATTCTGAACTGTGAACCTTGATGTTATTCAATCCTACCAATATGCCTTCATTCGGCGTAATAAAACACCTTATTATATCGAAGAGTCGCGTTCCATCAGCGACAACATTTTGTTTCTGATGGAAGCCAATTCTTCCCTACAGTATCGTGATGATTGCAGAAGAACAGCTCATGAGTACTGCACCTTCAGCATGCTTCTCCTTAGAGTAATATCACTTTCAGCTACTCCTGCTGCAGAGCGCAACAACTTTCGCAACTTACTTTCATGCCACAGGATGACTCATTAGCCCTTCTTGGTGCCAACACCACCTCTCTAAGTGGCACTATCGTAGAGTTGCCATCAGTCTCCCGCCCCCTACGTAGTAATGTGTTGTGAAATTACACCCTTACAGCCGATTGGTATGCTTCCATGCTTAATTTTATTCCGTTCCTACTTATACTAGCAAGCGACGTTTGCCTTGCAATGACGATTCGTCTTGTTGCGCGTCTGCGTTAGTACATGGATGCCGCCTAGCCAAAAGCGATGTAACTACATACGATTCTAGAAGAAACAGCTTCAAACAGAATGCATTATCTAACAACGTCTTCACATGATTCCCACGGTTCACCCTATTCCCAGTCAGTACTGCCATCCCTGTCTACCTACTCCGTTGGCTCATGCTGTATCAAGATGGGTATCAGCGATAAACAATGGCGCACAAAAGCATGAACGCCCTCCAGCGCTCGCCATCTGGCGTCGTCAATGCACTCAGACTGCCGCAAGGCAGAGCTAATCTAGTAAGGCTGCTTGAATACCCCAGGGCGGCAGCGTATTTGTAGGCAAAGGCAGCTCTAAGCAAGGTTTATGGAAAAAAGCGGGGGAAACAAACGTTTGTGCCGCTGTGTTGAAGCTGCGTTTTAATACCGTAAGTAAACAGGAGGTGAAGGCAGCTGCAGCTGCTCTGCTGGACACTGAAGCGCTTTCTGGTCCGACAGCGCTTTGAATAGAATCATAGGCAACAACAGCAATCATCAGCATGCAGTATGCATAGCGGTTCAGCAGGTGCATGGATTTCCCGAGCGGGTTTTGCCAAGTGTCATTTCCCAAACTAAAGCGAAGTTGAACTGGTCTTTGCAATCTTCTTGCTGCAACAAAGCATCATTCGGGATATAACCACCCACTGAGCATTGAATCATCTAAACCTGCATGATTTAGCATGCATCGGACCAAAGCTGGTGCGCGATGGTGTCAGTTCCAGCTCCCCTTATCCACAAGCGGAAAACGGCTCCAAGGAATACCTGGTATTCGCAATCTTTCGAACCAGTCAAACGCATGCCACGTCAGCATGCCCTTGTGCAAAATCCTAATGCACAAATAACCTGTCCAACGGCACCTCATACAATTTAATCGCCCACCGCTCAGCTTGCCTGTTCCTGTCACGGGAAAACACAATAAAACAGCCGCCAATACCACACAGCTTCGTTTCATATTATCTACACACACCTTCTGTCAAAGAGAACGGACTACGGCTGCGGTCTGTCATAATTGGCAGTTGCTCCGCTCTGCCCTTCCATCTAGCACATTTTGAAAGCAAAAGGAGATAGTCGAAGCTTAGCTTTAAGCATTCCGTCACTCGTCCCAACACCTGCAGCGGGAGCGAACGAACAAAGGGGGCGGCAGTAGCAGCAAAGTAATGCTGATTTCTTTGAGCGTAAAGCCCTTTTGTTTGCACGTCAGTGACAAGAGCAGGAGGCACAGTACCTACTGCTTCACCAAAGGGGCTGCTGTTCTGTAGGGATCAGCAGCTGACCCAATATATTCCAGGATACTAGAGCTGTGGAGATTATGGAGCAAATGGTGTCAACGGGCGGCCCCTACTCGGTGTCCGCACCTGTTGTTATTCCTGCTGCACCTCGCACCGGTGGTGCTGCTGCAACCGCTACTGCAGCTGCTGTCACTGGTGGACTTGCCTTAACGATTGCACCCGTTATTTGATTGCTTGTATCCCCTGTGCACATCTCTAGATTGTACAGGCAAAACCTTTTGGCTACTTGCAGGGGGTTTAGGCTACTCTCTCAAAGATGTCAACGGAAACACCTCACGCCCTAACTGCATTGCTGCGGCCTCTCATCTACCATAGCAATAACAGTAAAACAAGACAAAACCGTAATATGCTGTGTGTGGAGCTACAGGTCGCTGGCTGCCTGCTACTTCCGCAACTCGCAACGACTGCTACTCTTGCTGCGAACTGCTACTACTGCTGAGAGTAGCAACAATAATATAGGCATGAAGAACAGCAGCAGGAAGAGCAACAGCGGCAGCAGCACCACCGGATTTTCCGTAGTGCGGGAAGGGAACTAAGATGGGGGCATCAATTCGTTCCCACGCCCCAATTTGAGCCCTTTTCAAGACTATTTCAGCGATACCTGCAACAATAGCTGCAACTTAGAGGAAACGAGCGGCAAGAGAGGAGCATCTATTTTGTGAGTCTCTTTAGACAGGCCGGAAAAGTAGAGCATATCCTGGCAGCGTTGTGAGCTCGAAAGAATGTGAATGGGCCTACTGAGGCAACCGGTGCACCAGCACATTATCAGCGCCACCAGCAGCACGCAGTACAGAGGGGGAACGGAAACCACTCGAGCAGCAGCAGCCGCCATACCAACAGCAGCAGCGCCCACAGCGGCCGCAACATATAGAGCATTCAAAAGGCACGTCATGAGGATGGTGTGATGGGTGTTGTGTGTTGTCCGTTTTACTGAGATGATATGAATATTTGTATAGAGCATTCTTAAGGTCTTCAAAAGGCACGTCATGATGACATGTATGTGCAGATGGGGTGGTTAGATTTAAATATTTGAATTTCCATGGTTTCAATGAGACATTGAGAATCGAGGGGTATTATATGCGGCTTTGGGGAAATGGATTGCATCCCAGCAAGCATAAATTTATTCAGATGATACGAATCATCTGCATTGCATTCTTAAGGTCTTCAAAAGGCACGTCATGAGGATGGTGTGATGGGTGTTTTGTGTGTTGTCCGTTTTACTGAGATGATATGAATATTTGTATAGAGCATTCTTAAGGTCTTCAAAAGGCACGTCATGAGGATGGTGTGATGGGTGTTGTGTGTTGTCCGTTTTACTGAGATGATATGAATATTTGTATAGAGCATTCTTAAGGTCTTCAAAAGGCACGTCATGATGACATGTATGTGCAGATGGGGTGGTTAGATTTAAATATTTGAATTTCCATGGTTTCAATGAGACATTGAGAATCGAGGGGTATTATATGCGGCTTTGGGGAAATGGATTGTATCCCAGCAAGCATAAATTTATTCAGATGATACGAATCATCTGCATTGCATTCTTAAGGTCTTCAAAAGGCACGTCATGAGGATGGTGTGATGGGTGTTTTGTGTGTTGTCCGTTTTACTGAGATGATATGAATATTTGTATAGAGCATTCAAAAGGCACGTCATGAGGATGGTGTGATGGGTGTTGTGTGTTGTCCGTTTTACTGAGATGATATGAATATTTGTATAGAGCATTCTTAAGGTCTTCAAAAGGCACGTCATGATGACATGTATGTGCAGATGGGGTGGTTAGATTTAAATATTTGAATTTCCATGGTTTCAATGAGACATTGAGAATCGAGGGGTATTATATGCGGCTTTGGGGAAATGGATTGCATCCCAGCAAGCATAAATTTATTCAGATGATACGAATCATCTGCATTGCATTCTTAAGGTCTTCAAAAGGCACGTCATGAGGATGGTGTGATGGGTGTTTTGTGTGTTGTCCGTTTTACTGAGATGATATGAATATTTGTATAGAGCATTCAAAAGGCACGTCATGAGGATGGTGTGATGGGTGTTGTGTGTTGTCCGTTTTACTGAGATGATATGAATATTTGTATAGAGCATTCTTAAGGTCTTCAAAAGGCACGTCATGAGGATGGTGTGATGGGTGTTGTGTGTTGTCCGTTTTACTGAGATGATATGAATATTTGTATAGAGCATTCAGAAGGCACGTCATGAGGATGGTGTGATGGGTGTTGTGTGTTGTCCGTTTTACTGAGATGATATGAATATTTGTATAGAGCATTCTTAAGGTCTTCAAAAGGCACGTCATGATGACATGTATGTGCAGATGGGGTGGTTAGATTTAAATATTTGTATTTCCATGGTTTCAATGAGACATTGAGAATCGAGGGGTATATGCGGCTTTGGGGAAATGGATTGTATCCCAGCAAGCATAAATTTATTCAGATGATACGAATCATCTGCATTGCATTCTTAAGGTCTTCAAAAGGCACGTCATGAGGATGGTGTGATGGGTGTTGTGTGTTGTCCGTTTTACTGAGATGATATGAATATTTGTATAGAGCATTCTTAAGGTCTTCAAAAGGCACGTCATGAGGATGGTGTGATGGGTGTTGTGTGTTGTCCGTTTTACTGAGATGATATGAATATTTGTATAGAGCATTCTTAAGGTCTTCAAAAGGCACGTCATGATGACATGTATGTGCAGATGGGGTGGTTAGATTTAAATATTTGTATTTCCATGGTTTCAATGAGACATTGAGAATCGAGGGGTATATGCGGCTTTGGGGAAATGGATTGTATCCCAGCAAGCATAAATTTATTCAGATGATACGAATCATCTGCATTGCATTCTTAAGGTCTTCAAAAGGCACGTCATGAGGATGGTGTGATGGGTGTTGTGTGTTGTCCGTTTTACTGAGATGATATGAATATTTGTATAGAGCATTCTTAAGGTCTTCAAAAGGCACGTCATGAGGATGGTGTGATGGGTGTTGTGTGTTGTCCGTTTTACTGAGATGATATGAATATTTGTATAGAGCATTCTTAAGGTCTTCAAAAGGCACGTCATGATGACATGTATGTGCAGATGGGGTGGTTAGATTTAAATATTTGAATTTCCATGGTTTCAATGAGACATTGAGAATCGAGGGGTATTATATGCGGCTTTGGGGAAATGGATTGCATCCCAGCAAGCATAAATTTATTCAGATGATACGAATCATCTGCATTGCATTCTTAAGGTCTTCAAAAGGCACGTCATGAGGATGGTGTGATGGGTGTTTTGTGTGTTGTCCGTTTTACTGAGATGATATGAATATTTGTATAGAGCATTCTTAAGGTCTTCAAAAGGCACGTCATGAGGATGGTGTGATGGGTGTTTTGTGTGTTGTCCGTTTTACTGAGATGATATGAATATTTGTATAGAGCATTCAAAAGGCACGTCATGAGGATGGTGTGATGGGTGTTGTGTGTTGTCCGTTTTACTGAGATGATATGAATATTTGTATAGAGCATTCTTAAGGTCTTCAAAAGGCACGTCATTATGATGCGATGCATGTTGAGTGTCAGCTTTACTGAGATGATATGAATATTTGCATTGCATTGCATTTTTTTAAGGTCTTCAAAAGGCACGTCATGATAATGATATGGTGCGTATGGAGTGTCGCAATTGTACTGAAATGGCATGAATATTTGCATTGCATTCTTAAGGTCTTCAAAAGGCACGTCATGATGATATGCTGCTTGTCGTGTGTTCGTTTTACTGAGATGGCATGAATATTTGCACTGCACCGCATACATCTCCGGCTCTCATTGTCTCATTCAAACCATTGCAATTCAATAATTCCTATCCATCTATCCCGTTCACGCATACAACAAATCATGACGTGCCTTTTGAAGACCTTAAGAATGCAATGCAGCTATACAAATATTCATATCATCTTAGTAAAACGGACAACACACAACACCCATCAAGACAACACACTGCAAGCATCACATATTTGCATTGCATTCTTAAGGTCTTCAAAAGGCACGTCATGATGATGTGGTGAGTATTGTGTGTACTTGGTTTTCCTGATATGAATATTTGCATTGCATTCTTAAGGTCTTCCAAAGGCACGTCATGATGAGTTGTATGTGCGGACGGCACAGATGGATTTAAATTTTGGAATTCCCATGATTTGGCTAAGACGACATTGAAAGTCACGAGATATATTCGGCAAAGTCGCATGTCATGTCAAATGGATTGCATCCCAGCAAGTCTATTTGTGAATAGGACAAAACACATCGTACAACGCAGGCTGAATCTTAGTGGATCGTAGGACAAGCCTACTCTCGCACTTACAATACCTGGTTGCGCCAAAGTCGTCTACAATGGATGTAACGCCCCAATTGCGGGAAATTGCGATTATCGCCCAGCGCGTTTCGCAGAGGGCGTTGTTGAGATGTAGTGCCTGAGGCATTAAAATGACATGCAAGTAGCAAAAGAGGCGGTGAGAAACACTGCTTAGCCAGCATGGATTCTGACTTAGAGGCGTTCAGTCATAATCCAACAGATGGTAGCGTCGCGGCACTAGCTTTTCAGCTAGCCGCATTAACCAAGTATCTGAACCAACTGTTCCTCTCGTACTAAGTTGGATTACTGTCGCAGTATCAAATTTATCAGTAGGGTAAAACTAACCTGTCTCACGACGGTCTAAACCCAGCTCACGTTCCCTATTGGCGGGTGAACAATCCGACACTTTGAGACTTCTGCGTCTCAATGATAGGAAGAGCCGACATCGAAGGATCAAAAAGCAACGTCGCTATGAACGCTTGGCTGCCACAAGCCAGTTATCCCTGTGGTAACTTTTCTGACACCTCTAGCTGAAAGTTTCTCAGACCTAAAGGATCGATAGGCCATGCTTTCACAGTTTGTATTCGTACTGAAAATCAAAATCAAGCAAGCTTTTCCCCTTTTGGTCAACATGAGATTTCTGTTCTCATTGAGCTTGCCTTAGGACACCTGCGCTATTGTTTCACAGATGTGCCGCCCCAGCCAAACTCCCCACCTGACTGTGTCTTCCGCATTGATCAGCACCCCGAGAGGCACCTTAAGACAAAAACACATGCATTGCATGCGTCTCAACCTGACGGAATAAGTAAAACGACACTGAGGGTAGTGGTATTTCACGATCGCCGAAGCTCCCACCTATGCTACACCCCCCAAGTCGTTCCACAAAGTCGGACTAGAGTCAAGCTCAACAGGGTCTTCTTTCCCCGCTGATTCCGCCAAGCCCGTTCCCTTGGCTGTGGTTTCGCTAGATAGTAGATAGGGACAGTGGGAATCTCGTTAATCCATTCATGCACGTCACTAATTAGATGACGAGGCATTTGGCTACCTTAATTTACAATAAATGATATTTTATCATTTTCAGTCATCTAAGAACCCCAGAAGGTAATTTTGCGCTCTCTTTTGTTGCGCAGAATTTACCGGCTGGGTTCGCGCGTCAGTGTCAGTGCCTGCGGCCGGTGCAAATCGGCTGCAAATCCTTCTCCTTTTTTATAATTCTTTTTTCTATAGCATTTAAAACATCAAATTTTAAAAGATGGAAGAAGAAGAGGTGAAAAAGGATGCGGTTTCACCGCTGAACTCAGCTGCGCCCATGCGGCCCCCACAGCCGCAGCCGACCGCTCGGCCGAACAGCAGTTCAGCGTTGAAAGAGGCCCCTTCTGGAATTATAATTGCAAAACCAAGGACCTCCAGCAGCCGCAAAGAAGGAAAGGACTCAGAAGATTCTCAAGACGAGGAGGAAATGCAGATCTGCGAGCCCGCCCCACACATGGATCTGCCGCAACAAGACCCGTCTCCATGCAGTGAGGAGATAGAAGTAGAGCAGATGCTAGATACGGCAACTGATAATCAGATAGTCCCAGGTTCGATTCCCAGCAGGGAAACGGACGCTGATAATCTACAACAACAGCCAGAGGGATTGTCAGAGCTCGATAGCGATACCTCGATCTGTCCTGTGGATACAGGACAGCTCGAAGTGTCGAAGTCTACAGCCGTAGCAGATACCGTAGAGGCTCAAATGGTGGAGGAAACGGCTCACGGCCCCCAAGCAGCAGAGGAGAGCTGCCCTGATAATGGGCAACAGCAGCAAGGGGGGCAATCTACAAGCCCTGCGCGGCTCATCAGCTTCAGGGATCTAGTCCGCCAGTTTGTAGAAGAACGCAGAGCCAGAAACCTTACACCAGACGGAGAGGGGGAGTCACAGCAGCTAGCAGATGGCAGCAGCATACAGAAGGACAGCGTAGCTCCAGTGTTCAACTGGGGACAAAGGAGCAACGCAAATTCAGCAGAAAACACCCCAGAGAGCATCAACAGAACGCCAAAGGGGGTGGCCACACAGCCTGTCTGCTGCCCCAACTGCAAACGTGTATTCAACTCCGCAAGGGGGCTCTCCCTTCATACACGTAGGGGAGGAAAAGGCAGCTGCGCTCTGAGGAGAAGAGAAATCATCAATCAATGTCAGAACGTGGCAACCCCCGTGCCGTTGACGTTCCGTCTCAATAAGCGCATTCAGGAGGAAGCAGATGAAGATGTAAACAAATTGGGTGATAGACCCCGTCTAGCAAAAAGAAGAAGGGGACGAAAAGCACCTACACAGGGCCCCCCAGAGCCGACTCCTACAGAATTGGAAGGGGATCGTGCGATGGCGGGCAGACAGGCAACACCGGCAGCAACAGCAGGGCAGCACAGGCCTACAACAACCGACGGAGAGGCGCTGCTCATAGATAAGTGGCCGGAAAGAGCTCAACAGCAGAGGAACGACCCGATCACGCGTCGAAGACCACTTCGAATACCTCGTCTAACAGCAGAAGCGGGCGCAAGGCTCACAAGACAACTCATGGAACTCGCGCAAACTACTGCTACCAAGATGGTCGACAGCACTTGGGAAGAAGTGGAAGCCGCAGTAGAAGGCTTCACTACTCAGCTTTATGATGCGATTTGGTTTGCAGATAAGAACCCCAAGGAAGCAAATCAACGTGGCAAGAAGAACAAGCCCTCAACGAACCCCGAGGACTCAGGAATCCGAAAGACACGCGTGTCCCCAAGGCAGGCTCAAGCACAGGAAAACGTCGACAAGGCGTTGCAAGCACTCCGAGCAGAGGAGAGAGCCCAGCAGGGGAAAGAGTCTGGAGCATCGCTTGATGATAAACTGAAGAAGCGTGCCCTTGAAAGAAATCTACGAACTGCGCGTCGTCGCCTCATCATGATCCTCAAAGAAGAGTCAGCACAAAATCTCCAAGCACTCTACATGAAAGACAGAAAGAAGTGTGTGGAGCAACTACTAGCTGACGAAGATCAACCTAGAAGCCAAGATTGTCCCATCCAACTCAGTGAGCTGGAGGCACACTTTAGAGATCAGCACTCTGAGCAAATAATCGACTCCACTTCTGATGTTGCTCATGAGTTCTTAGACCCTTTGGCTTCAGCTCCTAGTGGAGCGTGTGCGATTGATCTATACTTCACAGAAGAGGATGTGCGTGCTCAGCTGCTAAAGAGCAACCTTAAGTCTGCAGCAGGGCCAGATGGGATAGGGTTTTTTGTGTACAAGAGGTTTGAAGAGGTGCTTGTTCCAGCCATGACCGCGATATACAACGCGTGCTCTCGGCATCGACGTATTCCAGAGAAGTGGAAGGAAAGCGTGACCGTTTTGATTCCCAAGCAGGGCGATCCTAACGATGTGAAGAGTTGGCGACCCATCAATCTACAGGACTGTATCTACAAACTTTATGCAGCACTGTGGGCCAGCAGGATTACGGACTGGGCATCACAGTCCGGGGTTGCCTCCAAGTCGCAGAAGGGATTCATGCCAGTGAATGGGTGCCATGAGCACCTGTTTCTTGCCCAAAGCATCCTCAACTCCACGCGCAGAGGCTCGAAACCGCTGTACATGACGTACTACGACTTGAAAAATGCATTTGGATCCGTTCCCCACGAGCTCATACACGTTGTCTTGAAGGCTCAACGGCTACCGAAGCACGTTCGTGAGATCATCATGGATCTCTATCAAGGAGCGAGCTTCTGCGTAGTGACAAAGGAGGGCTGCACAGGTCGAATTGAGAACCGACGAGGAGTGAAGCAAGGGTGTCCTCTCAGCCCGATCCTCTTCAACCTAGCCATTGAGCCTCTCCTGCAGAGATTAGCAGCTTGTGATGCAGGCCTCGAACTGCGTACGACAGACGGGAGACCGCCTGTGAAGGTCTCTCACATGGCGTATGCAGACGACCTCAAGACGGTTGCTAGTACTCGAGCAGGAATTTCTACACTTCATCAAGTGGTGGTGGACTTCCTCCAGTGGACAGGATTAGAGGCCAACCCGTCCAAATGTGCTACTTTGGGATGGAAGCGAGGAGAAAAGCGACAACAACCCGATCCGGTGCAGCTGAAGCTCCACAACGAGGTCTTGCCGGTGGTCAAACTAGGGGAGGCGTACAAGTACCTGGGCGTCAAGGATGCGCTGGAATCGTCAGTGCATCAAAATCAAATCCTTCGAGTCATGAGCAAGGCGAAGAAGGACATTACCAAGCTCCTGAGGTCAGCACTCCTTCCCTGGCAGAAACTAGATGCGATTCGCACTTTTGTGATGTCTCGTCTTGACTATCATCTCAGGCATTGTTACCCTTATAGACAGCAGCTGATTGCCTTCGATCGTCATATACGCTCTGCTCTAAAGGCTACCTTCAAGCTTTCAAAGAGCACCGTCGTTGAGATGTTTCATCAGCCCACCTCACATGGTGGTCTTGGGTGTACTTCTCTCATCACGATCGCAACTGCAACGCAGATAGGTCATGCTGTACAAATGCTCAACAGTTCAGACAGCGTGATTCGAGCGGTTGCAGAAGGCCAGCTATTGGAAGTCATCAAAAAGGCTTTCATCTATACACGTGAGAGTGACAAGAGCGACCGGGAAGCGATTATTGCCTATCTCAACGGGCGTGACTTGGGCTGCCTGAAGAGGAGAGGCAAAAGGGTGGACGTTCGAAGCTTATGGACAGAGCTTCCAGGAAGCTTATCGATGAGCAAGACGCGCATCGAGACTGGAAGCAACGAGAGCTATGTTGTTCAGCGAACAGATGGCTCCGAATTGGATCAGAAGCATATCATTAAAAGTATCAAACAGCATATGGCGGAGTGCCAACGGGACGTGTGGAAGGAAAAGGTAGATCAAGGGAAGTCAGTGGCCTATCAGACAGCAGATAGTAATGCTTTCTTGAGAGGTCCCACTCGTCTGAAGCCGGACGAGGTGATCTTCGCCTTAAGAGCACGATCTGCACAACTCCCCACACGAGCATACCTGAAGAAGATTAAGGTCTCAAAGGTATCGCGATGTCGCCACTGTACAGAGGACCCGGAAACCCTAGCGCATGTCCTCAACCACTGCCCTCATCATATGGATAGCAAGATCAAAGACCGACATAACAAGGCGTTGGAGAGGATTGCAACAGCTATCAAGAGCAGCGCGAAGAATAGGGGCAAGAAGCTCCAAATCGACGCCTGCCCTGAGGATATGGAAACCCTGTTAAGGCCTGATATTATTCTTCGAGATGACAAGCGCAAAGACTTGGCAATAGTAGATGTGGCGGTCGTCTTTGAGGACTACAAGAAGAATTCTCTCGGAGCAGCCCGTCTACAAAAAGAAGAGAAATATCAAAGCCTCAAAAAGCATTACGAAGCGCGAGGATATCGGGTAACAGTACAGGCACTAGTATATGGATCCCTTGGCTGCATTGCACGAGAAAACAGGACGGTACTCACGCAGAGACTTGGAATCTCAGAACGTTCAGCATGGATTGTGCAACGTGAAATTAGTGCCGACTGTATTCGTCTTAGCCAAAAAATCTGGGGGTTTCATGTAGCCGATAGAGGAGACAGAAAACCTCGGAGTGGCGGGCGATCTCGTGGAAATGCTCCAAAATCTGCATGATTTGATATGTTGATGATATAGTATATGGACACCCTACATGGTCGTATAATGTGCACTTTCTAAGACGCGTGAAAGCGGTTGGCTCTCACAAAGAAGGGCGTGCCGCAGGAGTATGGGCTCCCTCAGTGAATACCTAACACATAATTTTCTGGGGAAGCAGCTTGCCCCTCCAAAACCCAGTTTTCCTTAAAAATTTCCACGTCATAGTTACGTCCGCCGTTAACCCGCGCTTGATTGAATTTCATCACATTGACATTCAGAGCACTGGGCAGAAATCACATTGCGTCAACACCGTTTGCGGCCATCGCAATGCTTTGTTTTAATTAAACAGTCGGATTCCCCTTGTCCGCTCCAGTTCTGAGTTAGCTGTTCACTGTGTACGCAGACCAGTGGTCACATCGCAGTCAGTGCCAGCGATCCACAGACACGCCGCGAAGCACGAACGGGCCCGCGCAGCTCCAACCGACGATGAACACACTGGCGCTATACACCCAGCCCTCAGAGCCAATCCTTTTCCCGAAGTTACGGATCCATTTTGCCGACTTCCCTTATCTACTTTCTTCTATCGACCAGAGGCTGCTAACCTTGGAGACCTGATGCGGTTAATGGTACGGCCAGGGGTGTAAATAACAACTTTCCCTCCTCTTTTCAAGGGCAGTCAGGAGCGCACCGGACTCCCTGGAAGCCAGGAAGCTTTACCAACCAGTCAACCCTATCTCCAGATAATCTGATTCCAGGGTATGTTTATAAAGAGGTTGTTAAAAAGCAAAGACAACGCTTCCCGGGGCACCCGCCTGCGTCGAGGAGTTCATTCACGTTACCGTACAGTATCCACGTCCTGGCTCAGGAATATTATCCTGATTCCCTTTCGCGAAATACGAGGACAAAAAAGCCCCGAAATTACCGCAGTTAAGCTTTCGCTTAGGACCGGCTAACCCATGTCCAATTGCTGTTCACATGGAACCCTTCTCCACTTCAGTCTTCAAAGTTCTCATTTGAATATTTGCTACTGCCACCAAGATCTGCACTAGAGACCGTTCCACACAGGCTCACGCCGAATGCTTCGCTACGATCCCCACGTCTTCCTACTCATTATCGCAAAAAGTCTAGTGCTGAAAACTTGCGATAATGGCCTGGTATCGGTAACCCGCTGCAGCGCCATCCATTTTCAGGGCTGGTTCATTCGGCAGGTAAGTTGTTACACACTTCTTAGCGGATTTCGACTTCCATGACCACCGTCCTGCTGTCAAAATGAACCAACACCTTTTATGGTGTCTGATGAGCGAGTATTTAGGCACCTTAACCAAGCGTTAGGAGCATCCCTCATCGCCAGTTCTGCTTACCAAAAATGGCCCACTTGGAGTTCATATTAACCCCAGCAGTTCAATAAAGTAACCACTGGATCTTACCCATTTAAAGTTTGAGAATAGGTCGAGGGCAACGCGCCCCCGAGGCCTCTAATCATTCGCTTTACCTGATAAAACTAATTGAACTCCAGCTATCCTGAGAGAAACTTCGGAAGAAACCAGCTACTAGACGGTTCGATTAGTCTTTCGCCCCTATACCCAAGTTTGACGAACGATTTGCACGTCAGTATCGCTACGAGCTTCCATCAGGCTTTCGCCTGACTTCACCCTACTCAGGCATAGTTCACCATCTTTCGGGTCCTAACAGATGTGCTACAACTCAAACCTCTCACAAAGTTCATGGTCGGTCGTAGGTGCAAGGCATGCAAAAAGCAAAACCTTTCCCTACTCTCACTTTCATTGTGCATACAGGGTTTCCACCCGCATACTCGCACATATGTTAGACTCCTTGGTCCGTGTTTCAAGACGGGTCGGTTGAAACCGTTAAGGACAGCATCGCAGAACGACGGTACTCGAAAGTGTAGCCATCGAACGCGGAAAGCACACCTCAGCAAACACCTGAACAACACAAACCCAAAGGCTATAACAGCCCACGAAAGGCCTACCTTCCTTGGGGAGAATAGTCAAGCGTCCACTGATGCTGACCAACCTCAAGGGATCATAGTGGACCACAGCAGTAAACAGACCTCCCAATCCCTATAACGGAGATATAAGAGATGTGACCACTGGACCCCACCGGCACCCTAGAGATACAAAAGTTTCAATCGCTTCCCTTCCAGCAATTTCAGACACTTTTAACTCTCTTTCCAAAGTCCTTTTCATCTTTCCTTCACAGTACTTGTTCGCTATCGGTCTCACGCCAATATTTAGCTTTATGTGAAACTTATCACACATTTTGCGCTCAAATCCCAATGAACGCGACTCAATAAAAGCGCACCGTACGTGGGAGCATCGAGCAGGACAAAGGACGGGACTGTCACCCTCTCTGAAGTTCTGTTCCAAGAAACTTAGACCTGCCCTCCCACTGGCAACGCCTCTAGAGGCTACAATTCGTGAGGCCAAATAAGGGACTCACGATTTTCACTTTGAGCTCTTCCCGCTTCACTCGCCGTTACTAGGGGAATCATTGTTATTTTCTTTTCCTCCGCTTAGTAATATGCTTAAATTCAGCGGGTAACCTCGACTGATTTCAGGTCTAGATATATATATGTTTATATCTTGGAAATATTTTGGAATATATCCCACATCAAGCATAATTGATAATAAATTATTATCCCACACATACATAAATAGGCTTCCAATAGAACATACCCAATATATGCATGCTAAAATCATTCATTATTGTTGAGATACATATCAGCAGCTTAATAATAAACCACCGTATCTCTTTCATGAACGAAAGGATAACACCATATCAATCTTATGCTTGTCAGCACACATACATAATAATATGTACTTGTGGTGACTCCAAAACAAATCTTCACACGACGCAATTATATAAAAATACTGCGACGTGCAAATGATACCAACCACACATTCAACGCGCACAGTATCATAAAACTGTGCCCTGCCAATGTTGGTAAGTATACTTATAGAAGAGATCAAAAGACACTGAAACAGACGTGCTGCCGAGAAATCCCGGCAGCGCCATATGCGTTCAGAAATCTGATGGTTCACTAAAATCTGCAATTCACAATGCGTATCGCATTTCGCTGCGTCCTTCATCGATGCGTGAGCCAAGACATCCATTGCTGAAAGTTTTTTTTAAGCAAAACGCTTCTTCTTTTTTGCATTAAATAGCGCACAAACGCTGCTGTGTGATCTATTTAGGACATGCATACACACATCATACATACACAAGCCACGCCAATGCATGCATGCATGCTGCATGCAGCCCTAAACAGCCCCACCACAGCCTTAAACATGCGCTAACTCCCCCCCCCACCCCCCCGTTCCAAATCGCATGCGGCAGCATGCAAAAACAGAGAGGAGAGGTGCAAGCATGAAACACTTCTTTCATCTTCTACAAAGAACGTTGTGGAGGAAAAAACACAGAGATTCAAGGATTGATTTACGTTCGTTAGTAGGCGATCCCCAAAAGCAGGCTTCCAACATCGCAAAACGCTTCCAATAAGCTATTCGCCAATGATGAAATCGCTTGGAGACGCACAATCAATGTGTGAATGATCCTTCCGCAGGTTCACCTACGGAAACCGTGTTACGACTTTTGCATCCTTTAGAGGGCTCTATTTACGCAACTTCCCGGCCAGCCCCAAAGTGGGGTTGGCCAGTCCGATGAATTCACAGGACCCTCCGATCGGTTGCAGCGACGGGCGGTGTGTACAAGGGGCAGGGACGTAGTCGGCGCAAGCTGCTGACTTGCGCCTACTAGGCATTCCTCGTTGAAGACTAATAATTGCAATAATCTATCCCCATCACGATGCACCCTCACAAGATTACCCAGCCCCATCGGGCAAGGTAAAAACTCGTTGCATGCATCAGTGTAGCGCGCGTGCAGCCCAGAACATCTAAGGGCATCACAGACCTGTTATTGCCTCAAACTTCCTTGCGTTAGACACGCAAAGTCCCTCTAAGAAGTGATACAGTAACCGAAGTTACTGACCCTATTTAGCAGGCCAAGGTCTCGTTCGTTATCGAAATTAACCAGACAGATCACTCCACCAACTAAGAACGGCCATGCACCACCACCCATAGAATCAAGAAAGAGCTATCAATCTGTCAATCCTTCCCATGTCTGGACCTGGTGAGTTTCCCCGTGTTGAGTCAAATTAAGCCGCAGGCTCCACGCCTGGTGGTGCCCCTCCGTCAATTCCTTTAAGTTTCAGCCTTGCGACCATACTCCCCCCAGAACCCAGAGACTTTGATTTCTCATGAGGTGCAGGAGAAGCCAAGGTAGGCATTTCCCTATCTCTAGTCGGCATAGTTTATGGTAGAGATTACGACGGTATCTAATCGTCTTCAAACCCCCTACTGTCGTTCTTGATTAATGAAAACATCCTTGGCAAATGCTTTCGCAGTAGTTCGTCTTTAACAAATCTAAGAATTTCACCTCTGACAGTTAAATACGAATGCCCCCAACTGTCCCTATTAATCATTACCTTGGTCCTAGAAACCAACAAAATAGAACCGAGGTCCTATCTTATTATTCCATGCTGCAGTATTCAGGGCGACAAGCCTGCTTGAAACACTCTATTTTTCTCAAAGTAAAAGTTCCAGAACACCTACCAACGCAATAAAGCGCCAGAGGCTACCAGAAATATGCCGAGGGCAAACCACGCGCACACCCATACGGGCAGCGCAGGCTGACCACGACAGAAATCCAACTACGAGCTTTTTAACTGCAACAACTCTAATATACACTATTGGAGCTGGAATTACCGCGGCTGCTGGCACCAGACTTGCCCTCCAATTGTTACTCTGGAAGGGTTTTACATTCCCATCATTCCAATTACAAAGCATAAAATGCCCTGTATTGTTATTTCTCGTCACTACCTCGAAACTGTTTTCATTGGGTAATTTGCGCGCCTGCTGCCTTCCTTAGATGTGGTAGCCGTTTCTCAGGCTCCCTCTCCGGAATCGAACCCTAATTCCCCGTTACCCGTCACTGCCACGGTAGGCCAATACCCTACCGTCGAAAGCTGATAGGTCAGAAACTTGAATGATCCATCGCGGGCCCGAAAGCCAACTGCGATCCGTTCGGTTACTATGAATCACCATGACTCCACAAAAGTGGGTTGGTTTTGTATCTAATAAACACAGCCCCTCCAGAGAAGGTAGCTTTTGCGCATGTATTAGCCATAGAATTACCATGGTTATCCATGTAAAAAAGACCATCAAATAAACTATAACTGTTTTAATGAGCCATTCGCAGTTTCACCGTATAAAAGCTTATACTTAGACATGCATGGCTTAATCTTTGAGACAAGCATATGACTACTGGCAGGATCAACCAGGTTGCTATCGTCATCCTCCTCCACCATGGCCATAAAACACACAAATCATTCCATCTCGTATTGTTCATCTGAAATAAACAAACGAGGAGGAACAAAATGCGTAAAACGCCATGGAGAAAAGAATAATAACTTATCACCACAGGTCATTATCTTATCATTTCCACAAAACAGATAAAAGAAGACACACTCGCCCCCCCACAATCCATTTTGTAGTAAAGATAATAACACTTTAGTGGCTTCAGAAACATTCTTATCATTCCAAACCCTCTTAAAGAGTCCAAGGTCTAATAAGAATGTCCCAAACAAATCCAAAAGCACCCCCCACCGCCACAAATATCATCATAGTTCGTCATATTACCCTGGAAACTTGGAATAATCTTCCTTGCCTGCTGCATAAAGCAATCTTCTTAAAGCGTATGTATATAACGCTTCTAATCAATTGCCATCACAAACAAAAAAGATACACAAGAATCCTTGGCAACGAACCATGCTTTCCAAGCGCCCGAATTGCCCCCCCCGCATCAGCATCTCCTCCACTTGATCTCGCCTCTGTCCGTTTGCAAAAGGATTGAATAATATATACGTATAAAAAGACAATCTGACCATATATATATATATATATATATATATATATATATACATATATATATATATATATATACATATATATATATAGCCGCAATGCACTTCTATACGCAATATCGTCCCACCCCAAGAAACAAAACAAAAGCCAAACCAAAAATTGGAAGCGCTGGAAGGACAAATCCATAACGCTCTATTTTTCTTCCCACAAATTTCTTTGCAGGACACACCAATACAACACCAACAACTCCGCTCCCAAAATGCAGCTTCATTCGGGGTATCAACAAATCAAATGCTCAAAAAGCAAATGAAATCCCCCCACATCCTAAACATCTCAAAATGATGTTCTTTCAAACGAACCCCACAACCATCTAGCTTCTCTGACGCACAGGTGAAGCATCCATGGCAATGAGATCATCTGTCTTCATCCTACCCAAGAAAAATATAAGCTTCCTTTCTCTACACACTACCACTACAAACAGCTTGGCCATCCTTTCTTCGACAACCACCCAAAATGGGAGAACAGCAAAACCAGGACATTACACACATTCAGAGTGAATTATCCTGTTGCCATTCACAGCTGTTGCAGAAGCACCGCAATCTCCCCTCAACATACGCTCACATATGAATGGCGACCTTTCCCGCGTAGGCTCCTCACACGAATCTAATTCTATTTCCATCCAAACACACCAACAAAAACTTTTGTCAAAGATACATGAACGCTTTTGCGACGCAATTCACCAGTCTACCACTACCTCCCATCAGCCAAAAGCGTCTTGTAGTTTCTGCTCCTTAAAGCGAACTTTTGCATACCCTCTGAATTCTTCTCACCTCCCAAATATACTTAAGACTCACTGAAAGCTAACCAGCTCATGTATCCCTTCGTGTGCCACACAACACAAATCCCTCCCTATCCCTGTCTTCTCCAGCGAGCCAAGAAAACTCCAGAGCAGCATCTTTACCAACATATACAAGCATAATTCAAGAAGAAAAAATGGCATCAAGAAAATCCACAGAAAACTCTAGGACAGCTTGCTGAACATCCTGCATTGCTTGGTCCTCATCATGTTGAGAAAGTGGTGCAGAATCAAGGTCATCGCAAAGTCGAGACAACCCCCTTAATAACTTGCACATCGGATTGAACTAAATTACCGAGCATATACTGATTGATGCTGCAAATAAAATTCTATATGGAGGAGCCCGCCTTAATAAAACTAGAAAAAAGCACAGTAGAGACCTAACCACCTCAAGAAAAGCAAACTCCAGCGGTTGAGACGCCTGCTGCTGTAAAAGAAAGAATACAATTCACACGGACCATGTTCCTCATTGCTGCCTCAAAAACCAAAAGGAAAAGTATAAACAAACCTCATTGAAGAAATCCAATTAAAAGGAAAATGCAGCATTCGCTGAAAAATATATCTACTGCTGCCTGTTCCAGACCACCCTCTCTCACCCCCCCTGCACACGCGCGCGCGCGCCCCCACAGGCTGCGGTTGATGGCGATCGCATCCATCCTTCCACTGACTGTACGGTACGTAAATGTGGCTACAAGACTTACAGGCATGAACATGTTAACACTGCAGTAATTTGAATCTTTCTATCTGGATCATTTGTGCTTTGCGTCTACACGATAACACTTTGTTGAAGGTGTGCACCCGATGGAGCTCTAGTAAGATGAAGGCACAGTCGCAATGCACCAGGCAAATCCTGATTAGGGCTTTGGTGTACGGCTATATTACACGAATTGTATGGGAGGGATGCTCGTATATGCAATGTACCTGGCATTTGATGCACTCTGGCAGTGTTGGCAAACCGCCAATTGCTAGGCATAAATGCAAACCAAAAGGGACGAACTGGACCCTTACAACATATTTTGTAAGGACCTATGCTCCGCATGAACCCTCATGACATTATATGAGAATGATACGAGGGTTTCCATATGTTTTTGTTGTTTCCTTTGATTTGGAGCGCTTTTCGTCGTTTGTGCAAGGCTGGCTTGAACACAGTTTCTGGTGTCTTCTTATTTTTGTTCCAGTAAAGCATTGACGGTGGTGGTTTCAGTTGGTGCGCAGGTAGGTGGAGTAGGAAACCATTAGCATAATACGTGATCAATGTACCTTGGCAATTTGTACAAAATGATGAACCTCGTGCTTCTACCGAATCTTGGAGTGGCTTGGGTTTAGTTAAGGCGTGCAGTCTACGGTTGACCGGAGCAGGCACAACATAAAAAACACGCTGTGGGTAACAGCACAGTTTCAAGCTTAATAGTTGAAAGTACATTGGGACTTGGCAGGCAAGTAATGCTTGCTATCAGTTATTCAGAAGCTGTCCTTCATATGGCTATAGGAGCATCAGTTTCATGCGGAAACATCCCTTATCATTTACCAGTTTTGTATTAAACCGACGTTTTTTCTCCTCGGAGCTCAATGCAGTTGTGTATGGATAAAGACAAAAGAGACACATGTGCAATAGCTGAATGCAGAATGCATGTCTCTACATATCATGAGGCATAGGTTGAATGAGGGTTACGGCGGGCATTATTGCTCATCGTACCGCATTGCTTTTGTGTGCTAATTATTGACGGGAAATGCATCTTGTTCCGGTTTCTATTGAGTCTACTTGAGCCTGAGTTGACCATCAAGAAGCTCAGCACATTATATTGCGCAAAGAAAGAAGAATTCAACCATCCATTGATAGATACACGGGAGGATACTGTGACTCTTTTCTAGTTTAGGCTGCAGCTATGATTTCATTGTGAAAGCTGTTGTGTTTTCATTGCAAAGCTTTCACTTCTGCTCGACCTGCTCTGATGGGCGTGCATATTAGAATATTATTAAACTTTGTTATTAAACATTGTTATTGAACAGGATAGAATTCGGGATGCAATATTTGATGGTCAGCAAAATAGGATTGCTATATGAATTGCTTGCCAAAATGGTAGAACACCCTGCCAGGGAAAATACAACTGAAATAGACGCAAGCTTAGGGATTTGTAGTTTATAGGCAAGCCACACACGTAGTAACTCCCGAAGTTGGGAGCTGGGACTTTGTGTTACTGTAGCGCCTGACGAGTTGGATTTTAGAAGTCATGCCTAACTCGTGGAAAGACACTTTGTGTTGTGTTCCATCAAACTTGCTAGTAGCGCAAACGAGAGGATAACCTTGTGGCACATAAAGCGATGGGCAATCGCATCACCAGAAGCAGGCAGCCTTCCCTATCCTTATGCTTATACATGCCAAACCTGATGTCATCACTATAGTGATTTTCGCATACCATGATAATTGTTGGTGATATAACCGCGGGTTTGCCGGATCTTTTTACTGCTGGGGTAGCAGCGTGCAACGATTAGCCTAAACAACTACAGGAAGAAGGAATGCCTAGAATGAAAATAATTGCTTTCGTTCACACCATGTTGGCTTCGGTTCCGGAAGCTTCCATAAAGGGAGGGAAATATCAGGCGGAAGATAGAGCATATTGATGCATATCCGGTGCATGAGGCATGCATGCTACACTAAAAGAAAGAACAAACACAGGATCCGCTGAAACAGCTGTCGCAGAGCCACCGCCTTCATGTGCAAAATTTGGACAACGAAAGGTGGCGCTAATCCAGCCGAAGCAAATCCTGAAGCTGTTAAGGAGCAAGAAACAATGGCATCTTCAAAAACACAAATAAGTTTTTTGCTTTTATAGTCGTTTCTATCCCAACTCATGTATGACGTGTTCCTTCATTGCTGGCTGGTACTCGTCAGACACGTGCCGAGGCAGGCCATGTGCGCTGTCCTTGCTGTTTAGGTGAAGCGGAAAGGAACGGTATGTTCTATCGGTGCGCTAAGCGTTGGTGTTGTTCTTTGCACCTAGAGTTGCGCTTACGCGGTAATCCAAACTGCAGGTGCTGTTGCTTGTGCATAGCCTCCAATTAGTGCAGTAGCACGTGCGTTTAGGGCACTATGCAGCTAGTGCAATAACAGATGAGCTTCTGTTATTATCCGGTTTCATTTACCTACCATCACCATTGTCATGTGTTGCTGATAAATCTGCATTCTTCTCCCTTCGCAGCACTGTAGATAGGCCATCAGTTTACTTCATTCTGAACTGTGAACCTTGATGTTATTCAATCCTACCAATATGCCTTCATTCGGCGTAATAAAACACCTTATTATATCGAAGAGTCGCGTTCCATCAGCGACAACATTTTGTTTCTGATGGAAGCCAATTCTTCCCTACAGTATCGTGATGATTGCAGAAGAACAGCTCATGAGTACTGCACCTTCAGCATGCTTCTCCTTAGAGTAATATCACTTTCAGCTACTCCTGCTGCAGAGCGCAACAACTTTCGCAACTTACTTTCATGCCACAGGATGACTCATTAGCCCTTCTTGGTGCCAACACCACCTCTCTAAGTGGCACTATCGTAGAGTTGCCATCAGTCTCCCGCCCCCTACGTAGTAATGTGTTGTGAAATTACACCCTTACAGCCGATTGGTATGCTTCCATGCTTAATTTTATTCCGTTCCTACTTATACTAGCAAGCGACGTTTGCCTTGCAATGACGATTCGTCTTGTTGCGCGTCTGCGTTAGTACATGGATGCCGCCTAGCCAAAAGCGATGTAACTACATACGATTCTAGAAGAAACAGCTTCAAACAGAATGCATTATCTAACAACGTCTTCACATGATTCCCACGGTTCACCCTATTCCCAGTCAGTACTGCCATCCCTGTCTACCTACTCCGTTGGCTCATGCTGTATCAAGATGGGTATCAGCGATAAACAATGGCGCACAAAAGCATGAACGCCCTCCAGCGCTCGCCATCTGGCGTCGTCAATGCACTCAGACTGCCGCAAGGCAGAGCTAATCTAGTAAGGCTGCTTGAATACCCCAGGGCGGCAGCGTATTTGTAGGCAAAGGCAGCTCTAAGCAAGGTTTATGGAAAAAAGCGGGGGAAACAAACGTTTGTGCCGCTGTGTTGAAGCTGCGTTTTAATACCGTAAGTAAACAGGAGGTGAAGGCAGCTGCAGCTGCTCTGCTGGACACTGAAGCGCTTTCTGGTCCGACAGCGCTTTGAATAGAATCATAGGCAACAACAGCAATCATCAGCATGCAGTATGCATAGCGGTTCAGCAGGTGCATGGATTTCCCGAGCGGGTTTTGCCAAGTGTCATTTCCCAAACTAAAGCGAAGTTGAACTGGTCTTTGCAATCTTCTTGCTGCAACAAAGCATCATTCGGGATATAACCACCCACTGAGCATTGAATCATCTAAACCTGCATGATTTAGCATGCATCGGACCAAAGCTGGTGCGCGATGGTGTCAGTTCCAGCTCCCCTTATCCACAAGCGGAAAACGGCTCCAAGGAATACCTGGTATTCGCAATCTTTCGAACCAGTCAAACGCATGCCACGTCAGCATGCCCTTGTGCAAAATCCTAATGCACAAATAACCTGTCCAACGGCACCTCATACAATTTAATCGCCCACCGCTCAGCTTGCCTGTTCCTGTCACGGGAAAACACAATAAAACAGCCGCCAATACCACACAGCTTCGTTTCATATTATCTACACACACCTTCTGTCAAAGAGAACGGACTACGGCTGCGGTCTGTCATAATTGGCAGTTGCTCCGCTCTGCCCTTCCATCTAGCACATTTTGAAAGCAAAAGGAGATAGTCGAAGCTTAGCTTTAAGCATTCCGTCACTCGTCCCAACACCTGCAGCGGGAGCGAACGAACAAAGGGGGCGGCAGTAGCAGCAAAGTAATGCTGATTTCTTTGAGCGTAAAGCCCTTTTGTTTGCACGTCAGTGACAAGAGCAGGAGGCACAGTACCTACTGCTTCACCAAAGGGGCTGCTGTTCTGTAGGGATCAGCAGCTGACCCAATATATTCCAGGATACTAGAGCTGTGGAGATTATGGAGCAAATGGTGTCAACGGGCGGCCCCTACTCGGTGTCCGCACCTGTTGTTATTCCTGCTGCACCTCGCACCGGTGGTGCTGCTGCAACCGCTACTGCAGCTGCTGTCACTGGTGGACTTGCCTTAACGATTGCACCCGTTATTTGATTGCTTGTATCCCCTGTGCACATCTCTAGATTGTACAGGCAAAACCTTTTGGCTACTTGCAGGGGGTTTAGGCTACTCTCTCAAAGATGTCAACGGAAACACCTCACGCCCTAACTGCATTGCTGCGGCCTCTCATCTACCATAGCAATAACAGTAAAACAAGACAAAACCGTAATATGCTGTGTGTGGAGCTACAGGTCGCTGGCTGCCTGCTACTTCCGCAACTCGCAACGACTGCTACTCTTGCTGCGAACTGCTACTACTGCTGAGAGTAGCAACAATAATATAGGCATGAAGAACAGCAGCAGGAAGAGCAACAGCGGCAGCAGCACCACCGGATTTTCCGTAGTGCGGGAAGGGAACTAAGATGGGGGCATCAATTCGTTCCCACGCCCCAATTTGAGCCCTTTTCAAGACTATTTCAGCGATACCTGCAACAATAGCTGCAACTTAGAGGAAACGAGCGGCAAGAGAGGAGCATCTATTTTGTGAGTCTCTTTAGACAGGCCGGAAAAGTAGAGCATATCCTGGCAGCGTTGTGAGCTCGAAAGAATGTGAATGGGCCTACTGAGGCAACCGGTGCACCAGCACATTATCAGCGCCACCAGCAGCACGCAGTACAGAGGGGGAACGGAAACCACTCGAGCAGCAGCAGCCGCCATACCAACAGCAGCAGCGCCCACAGCGGCCGCAACATATAGAGCATTCAAAAGGCACGTCATGAGGATGGTGTGATGGGTGTTGTGTGTTGTCCGTTTTACTGAGATGATATGAATATTTGTATAGAGCATTCTTAAGGTCTTCAAAAGGCACGTCATGATGACATGTATGTGCAGATGGGGTGGTTAGATTTAAATATTTGAATTTCCATGGTTTCAATGAGACATTGAGAATCGAGGGGTATTATATGCGGCTTTGGGGAAATGGATTGCATCCCAGCAAGCATAAATTTATTCAGATGATACGAATCATCTGCATTGCATTCTTAAGGTCTTCAAAAGGCACGTCATGAGGATGGTGTGATGGGTGTTTTGTGTGTTGTCCGTTTTACTGAGATGATATGAATATTTGTATAGAGCATTCTTAAGGTCTTCAAAAGGCACGTCATGAGGATGGTGTGATGGGTGTTGTGTGTTGTCCGTTTTACTGAGATGATATGAATATTTGTATAGAGCATTCTTAAGGTCTTCAAAAGGCACGTCATGATGACATGTATGTGCAGATGGGGTGGTTAGATTTAAATATTTGAATTTCCATGGTTTCAATGAGACATTGAGAATCGAGGGGTATTATATGCGGCTTTGGGGAAATGGATTGTATCCCAGCAAGCATAAATTTATTCAGATGATACGAATCATCTGCATTGCATTCTTAAGGTCTTCAAAAGGCACGTCATGAGGATGGTGTGATGGGTGTTTTGTGTGTTGTCCGTTTTACTGAGATGATATGAATATTTGTATAGAGCATTCAAAAGGCACGTCATGAGGATGGTGTGATGGGTGTTGTGTGTTGTCCGTTTTACTGAGATGATATGAATATTTGTATAGAGCATTCTTAAGGTCTTCAAAAGGCACGTCATGATGACATGTATGTGCAGATGGGGTGGTTAGATTTAAATATTTGAATTTCCATGGTTTCAATGAGACATTGAGAATCGAGGGGTATTATATGCGGCTTTGGGGAAATGGATTGCATCCCAGCAAGCATAAATTTATTCAGATGATACGAATCATCTGCATTGCATTCTTAAGGTCTTCAAAAGGCACGTCATGAGGATGGTGTGATGGGTGTTTTGTGTGTTGTCCGTTTTACTGAGATGATATGAATATTTGTATAGAGCATTCAAAAGGCACGTCATGAGGATGGTGTGATGGGTGTTGTGTGTTGTCCGTTTTACTGAGATGATATGAATATTTGTATAGAGCATTCTTAAGGTCTTCAAAAGGCACGTCATGAGGATGGTGTGATGGGTGTTGTGTGTTGTCCGTTTTACTGAGATGATATGAATATTTGTATAGAGCATTCAGAAGGCACGTCATGAGGATGGTGTGATGGGTGTTGTGTGTTGTCCGTTTTACTGAGATGATATGAATATTTGTATAGAGCATTCTTAAGGTCTTCAAAAGGCACGTCATGATGACATGTATGTGCAGATGGGGTGGTTAGATTTAAATATTTGTATTTCCATGGTTTCAATGAGACATTGAGAATCGAGGGGTATATGCGGCTTTGGGGAAATGGATTGTATCCCAGCAAGCATAAATTTATTCAGATGATACGAATCATCTGCATTGCATTCTTAAGGTCTTCAAAAGGCACGTCATGAGGATGGTGTGATGGGTGTTGTGTGTTGTCCGTTTTACTGAGATGATATGAATATT
>OY986947.1:5802507-5815007 GCA_963920595.1 Eimeria praecox | reverse complement strand
TCCAAGAAACTTAGACCTGCCCTCCCACTGGCAACGCCTCTAGAGGCTACAATTCGTGAGGCCAAATAAGGGACTCACGATTTTCACTTTGAGCTCTTCCCGCTTCACTCGCCGTTACTAGGGGAATCATTGTTATTTTCTTTTCCTCCGCTTAGTAATATGCTTAAATTCAGCGGGTAACCTCGACTGATTTCAGGTCTAGATATATATATGTTTATATCTTGGAAATATTTTGGAATATATCCCACATCAAGCATAATTGATAATAAATTATTATCCCACACATACATAAATAGGCTTCCAATAGAACATACCCAATATATGCATGCTAAAATCATTCATTATTGTTGAGATACATATCAGCAGCTTAATAATAAACCACCGTATCTCTTTCATGAACGAAAGGATAACACCATATCAATCTTATGCTTGTCAGCACACATACATAATAATATGTACTTGTGGTGACTCCAAAACAAATCTTCACACGACGCAATTATATAAAAATACTGCGACGTGCAAATGATACCAACCACACATTCAACGCGCACAGTATCATAAAACTGTGCCCTGCCAATGTTGGTAAGTATACTTATAGAAGAGATCAAAAGACACTGAAACAGACGTGCTGCCGAGAAATCCCGGCAGCGCCATATGCGTTCAGAAATCTGATGGTTCACTAAAATCTGCAATTCACAATGCGTATCGCATTTCGCTGCGTCCTTCATCGATGCGTGAGCCAAGACATCCATTGCTGAAAGTTTTTTTTAAGCAAAACGCTTCTTCTTTTTTGCATTAAATAGCGCACAAACGCTGCTGTGTGATCTATTTAGGACATGCATACACACATCATACATACACAAGCCACGCCAATGCATGCATGCATGCTGCATGCAGCCCTAAACAGCCCCACCACAGCCTTAAACATGCGCTAACTCCCCCCCCCACCCCCCCGTTCCAAATCGCATGCGGCAGCATGCAAAAACAGAGAGGAGAGGTGCAAGCATGAAACACTTCTTTCATCTTCTACAAAGAACGTTGTGGAGGAAAAAACACAGAGATTCAAGGATTGATTTACGTTCGTTAGTAGGCGATCCCCAAAAGCAGGCTTCCAACATCGCAAAACGCTTCCAATAAGCTATTCGCCAATGATGAAATCGCTTGGAGACGCACAATCAATGTGTGAATGATCCTTCCGCAGGTTCACCTACGGAAACCGTGTTACGACTTTTGCATCCTTTAGAGGGCTCTATTTACGCAACTTCCCGGCCAGCCCCAAAGTGGGGTTGGCCAGTCCGATGAATTCACAGGACCCTCCGATCGGTTGCAGCGACGGGCGGTGTGTACAAGGGGCAGGGACGTAGTCGGCGCAAGCTGCTGACTTGCGCCTACTAGGCATTCCTCGTTGAAGACTAATAATTGCAATAATCTATCCCCATCACGATGCACCCTCACAAGATTACCCAGCCCCATCGGGCAAGGTAAAAACTCGTTGCATGCATCAGTGTAGCGCGCGTGCAGCCCAGAACATCTAAGGGCATCACAGACCTGTTATTGCCTCAAACTTCCTTGCGTTAGACACGCAAAGTCCCTCTAAGAAGTGATACAGTAACCGAAGTTACTGACCCTATTTAGCAGGCCAAGGTCTCGTTCGTTATCGAAATTAACCAGACAGATCACTCCACCAACTAAGAACGGCCATGCACCACCACCCATAGAATCAAGAAAGAGCTATCAATCTGTCAATCCTTCCCATGTCTGGACCTGGTGAGTTTCCCCGTGTTGAGTCAAATTAAGCCGCAGGCTCCACGCCTGGTGGTGCCCCTCCGTCAATTCCTTTAAGTTTCAGCCTTGCGACCATACTCCCCCCAGAACCCAGAGACTTTGATTTCTCATGAGGTGCAGGAGAAGCCAAGGTAGGCATTTCCCTATCTCTAGTCGGCATAGTTTATGGTAGAGATTACGACGGTATCTAATCGTCTTCAAACCCCCTACTGTCGTTCTTGATTAATGAAAACATCCTTGGCAAATGCTTTCGCAGTAGTTCGTCTTTAACAAATCTAAGAATTTCACCTCTGACAGTTAAATACGAATGCCCCCAACTGTCCCTATTAATCATTACCTTGGTCCTAGAAACCAACAAAATAGAACCGAGGTCCTATCTTATTATTCCATGCTGCAGTATTCAGGGCGACAAGCCTGCTTGAAACACTCTATTTTTCTCAAAGTAAAAGTTCCAGAACACCTACCAACGCAATAAAGCGCCAGAGGCTACCAGAAATATGCCGAGGGCAAACCACGCGCACACCCATACGGGCAGCGCAGGCTGACCACGACAGAAATCCAACTACGAGCTTTTTAACTGCAACAACTCTAATATACACTATTGGAGCTGGAATTACCGCGGCTGCTGGCACCAGACTTGCCCTCCAATTGTTACTCTGGAAGGGTTTTACATTCCCATCATTCCAATTACAAAGCATAAAATGCCCTGTATTGTTATTTCTCGTCACTACCTCGAAACTGTTTTCATTGGGTAATTTGCGCGCCTGCTGCCTTCCTTAGATGTGGTAGCCGTTTCTCAGGCTCCCTCTCCGGAATCGAACCCTAATTCCCCGTTACCCGTCACTGCCACGGTAGGCCAATACCCTACCGTCGAAAGCTGATAGGTCAGAAACTTGAATGATCCATCGCGGGCCCGAAAGCCAACTGCGATCCGTTCGGTTACTATGAATCACCATGACTCCACAAAAGTGGGTTGGTTTTGTATCTAATAAACACAGCCCCTCCAGAGAAGGTAGCTTTTGCGCATGTATTAGCCATAGAATTACCATGGTTATCCATGTAAAAAAGACCATCAAATAAACTATAACTGTTTTAATGAGCCATTCGCAGTTTCACCGTATAAAAGCTTATACTTAGACATGCATGGCTTAATCTTTGAGACAAGCATATGACTACTGGCAGGATCAACCAGGTTGCTATCGTCATCCTCCTCCACCATGGCCATAAAACACACAAATCATTCCATCTCGTATTGTTCATCTGAAATAAACAAACGAGGAGGAACAAAATGCGTAAAACGCCATGGAGAAAAGAATAATAACTTATCACCACAGGTCATTATCTTATCATTTCCACAAAACAGATAAAAGAAGACACACTCGCCCCCCCACAATCCATTTTGTAGTAAAGATAATAACACTTTAGTGGCTTCAGAAACATTCTTATCATTCCAAACCCTCTTAAAGAGTCCAAGGTCTAATAAGAATGTCCCAAACAAATCCAAAAGCACCCCCCACCGCCACAAATATCATCATAGTTCGTCATATTACCCTGGAAACTTGGAATAATCTTCCTTGCCTGCTGCATAAAGCAATCTTCTTAAAGCGTATGTATATAACGCTTCTAATCAATTGCCATCACAAACAAAAAAGATACACAAGAATCCTTGGCAACGAACCATGCTTTCCAAGCGCCCGAATTGCCCCCCCCGCATCAGCATCTCCTCCACTTGATCTCGCCTCTGTCCGTTTGCAAAAGGATTGAATAATATATACGTATAAAAAGACAATCTGACCATATATATATATATATATATATATATATATATATACATATATATATATATATATATACATATATATATATAGCCGCAATGCACTTCTATACGCAATATCGTCCCACCCCAAGAAACAAAACAAAAGCCAAACCAAAAATTGGAAGCGCTGGAAGGACAAATCCATAACGCTCTATTTTTCTTCCCACAAATTTCTTTGCAGGACACACCAATACAACACCAACAACTCCGCTCCCAAAATGCAGCTTCATTCGGGGTATCAACAAATCAAATGCTCAAAAAGCAAATGAAATCCCCCCACATCCTAAACATCTCAAAATGATGTTCTTTCAAACGAACCCCACAACCATCTAGCTTCTCTGACGCACAGGTGAAGCATCCATGGCAATGAGATCATCTGTCTTCATCCTACCCAAGAAAAATATAAGCTTCCTTTCTCTACACACTACCACTACAAACAGCTTGGCCATCCTTTCTTCGACAACCACCCAAAATGGGAGAACAGCAAAACCAGGACATTACACACATTCAGAGTGAATTATCCTGTTGCCATTCACAGCTGTTGCAGAAGCACCGCAATCTCCCCTCAACATACGCTCACATATGAATGGCGACCTTTCCCGCGTAGGCTCCTCACACGAATCTAATTCTATTTCCATCCAAACACACCAACAAAAACTTTTGTCAAAGATACATGAACGCTTTTGCGACGCAATTCACCAGTCTACCACTACCTCCCATCAGCCAAAAGCGTCTTGTAGTTTCTGCTCCTTAAAGCGAACTTTTGCATACCCTCTGAATTCTTCTCACCTCCCAAATATACTTAAGACTCACTGAAAGCTAACCAGCTCATGTATCCCTTCGTGTGCCACACAACACAAATCCCTCCCTATCCCTGTCTTCTCCAGCGAGCCAAGAAAACTCCAGAGCAGCATCTTTACCAACATATACAAGCATAATTCAAGAAGAAAAAATGGCATCAAGAAAATCCACAGAAAACTCTAGGACAGCTTGCTGAACATCCTGCATTGCTTGGTCCTCATCATGTTGAGAAAGTGGTGCAGAATCAAGGTCATCGCAAAGTCGAGACAACCCCCTTAATAACTTGCACATCGGATTGAACTAAATTACCGAGCATATACTGATTGATGCTGCAAATAAAATTCTATATGGAGGAGCCCGCCTTAATAAAACTAGAAAAAAGCACAGTAGAGACCTAACCACCTCAAGAAAAGCAAACTCCAGCGGTTGAGACGCCTGCTGCTGTAAAAGAAAGAATACAATTCACACGGACCATGTTCCTCATTGCTGCCTCAAAAACCAAAAGGAAAAGTATAAACAAACCTCATTGAAGAAATCCAATTAAAAGGAAAATGCAGCATTCGCTGAAAAATATATCTACTGCTGCCTGTTCCAGACCACCCTCTCTCACCCCCCCTGCACACGCGCGCGCGCGCCCCCACAGGCTGCGGTTGATGGCGATCGCATCCATCCTTCCACTGACTGTACGGTACGTAAATGTGGCTACAAGACTTACAGGCATGAACATGTTAACACTGCAGTAATTTGAATCTTTCTATCTGGATCATTTGTGCTTTGCGTCTACACGATAACACTTTGTTGAAGGTGTGCACCCGATGGAGCTCTAGTAAGATGAAGGCACAGTCGCAATGCACCAGGCAAATCCTGATTAGGGCTTTGGTGTACGGCTATATTACACGAATTGTATGGGAGGGATGCTCGTATATGCAATGTACCTGGCATTTGATGCACTCTGGCAGTGTTGGCAAACCGCCAATTGCTAGGCATAAATGCAAACCAAAAGGGACGAACTGGACCCTTACAACATATTTTGTAAGGACCTATGCTCCGCATGAACCCTCATGACATTATATGAGAATGATACGAGGGTTTCCATATGTTTTTGTTGTTTCCTTTGATTTGGAGCGCTTTTCGTCGTTTGTGCAAGGCTGGCTTGAACACAGTTTCTGGTGTCTTCTTATTTTTGTTCCAGTAAAGCATTGACGGTGGTGGTTTCAGTTGGTGCGCAGGTAGGTGGAGTAGGAAACCATTAGCATAATACGTGATCAATGTACCTTGGCAATTTGTACAAAATGATGAACCTCGTGCTTCTACCGAATCTTGGAGTGGCTTGGGTTTAGTTAAGGCGTGCAGTCTACGGTTGACCGGAGCAGGCACAACATAAAAAACACGCTGTGGGTAACAGCACAGTTTCAAGCTTAATAGTTGAAAGTACATTGGGACTTGGCAGGCAAGTAATGCTTGCTATCAGTTATTCAGAAGCTGTCCTTCATATGGCTATAGGAGCATCAGTTTCATGCGGAAACATCCCTTATCATTTACCAGTTTTGTATTAAACCGACGTTTTTTCTCCTCGGAGCTCAATGCAGTTGTGTATGGATAAAGACAAAAGAGACACATGTGCAATAGCTGAATGCAGAATGCATGTCTCTACATATCATGAGGCATAGGTTGAATGAGGGTTACGGCGGGCATTATTGCTCATCGTACCGCATTGCTTTTGTGTGCTAATTATTGACGGGAAATGCATCTTGTTCCGGTTTCTATTGAGTCTACTTGAGCCTGAGTTGACCATCAAGAAGCTCAGCACATTATATTGCGCAAAGAAAGAAGAATTCAACCATCCATTGATAGATACACGGGAGGATACTGTGACTCTTTTCTAGTTTAGGCTGCAGCTATGATTTCATTGTGAAAGCTGTTGTGTTTTCATTGCAAAGCTTTCACTTCTGCTCGACCTGCTCTGATGGGCGTGCATATTAGAATATTATTAAACTTTGTTATTAAACATTGTTATTGAACAGGATAGAATTCGGGATGCAATATTTGATGGTCAGCAAAATAGGATTGCTATATGAATTGCTTGCCAAAATGGTAGAACACCCTGCCAGGGAAAATACAACTGAAATAGACGCAAGCTTAGGGATTTGTAGTTTATAGGCAAGCCACACACGTAGTAACTCCCGAAGTTGGGAGCTGGGACTTTGTGTTACTGTAGCGCCTGACGAGTTGGATTTTAGAAGTCATGCCTAACTCGTGGAAAGACACTTTGTGTTGTGTTCCATCAAACTTGCTAGTAGCGCAAACGAGAGGATAACCTTGTGGCACATAAAGCGATGGGCAATCGCATCACCAGAAGCAGGCAGCCTTCCCTATCCTTATGCTTATACATGCCAAACCTGATGTCATCACTATAGTGATTTTCGCATACCATGATAATTGTTGGTGATATAACCGCGGGTTTGCCGGATCTTTTTACTGCTGGGGTAGCAGCGTGCAACGATTAGCCTAAACAACTACAGGAAGAAGGAATGCCTAGAATGAAAATAATTGCTTTCGTTCACACCATGTTGGCTTCGGTTCCGGAAGCTTCCATAAAGGGAGGGAAATATCAGGCGGAAGATAGAGCATATTGATGCATATCCGGTGCATGAGGCATGCATGCTACACTAAAAGAAAGAACAAACACAGGATCCGCTGAAACAGCTGTCGCAGAGCCACCGCCTTCATGTGCAAAATTTGGACAACGAAAGGTGGCGCTAATCCAGCCGAAGCAAATCCTGAAGCTGTTAAGGAGCAAGAAACAATGGCATCTTCAAAAACACAAATAAGTTTTTTGCTTTTATAGTCGTTTCTATCCCAACTCATGTATGACGTGTTCCTTCATTGCTGGCTGGTACTCGTCAGACACGTGCCGAGGCAGGCCATGTGCGCTGTCCTTGCTGTTTAGGTGAAGCGGAAAGGAACGGTATGTTCTATCGGTGCGCTAAGCGTTGGTGTTGTTCTTTGCACCTAGAGTTGCGCTTACGCGGTAATCCAAACTGCAGGTGCTGTTGCTTGTGCATAGCCTCCAATTAGTGCAGTAGCACGTGCGTTTAGGGCACTATGCAGCTAGTGCAATAACAGATGAGCTTCTGTTATTATCCGGTTTCATTTACCTACCATCACCATTGTCATGTGTTGCTGATAAATCTGCATTCTTCTCCCTTCGCAGCACTGTAGATAGGCCATCAGTTTACTTCATTCTGAACTGTGAACCTTGATGTTATTCAATCCTACCAATATGCCTTCATTCGGCGTAATAAAACACCTTATTATATCGAAGAGTCGCGTTCCATCAGCGACAACATTTTGTTTCTGATGGAAGCCAATTCTTCCCTACAGTATCGTGATGATTGCAGAAGAACAGCTCATGAGTACTGCACCTTCAGCATGCTTCTCCTTAGAGTAATATCACTTTCAGCTACTCCTGCTGCAGAGCGCAACAACTTTCGCAACTTACTTTCATGCCACAGGATGACTCATTAGCCCTTCTTGGTGCCAACACCACCTCTCTAAGTGGCACTATCGTAGAGTTGCCATCAGTCTCCCGCCCCCTACGTAGTAATGTGTTGTGAAATTACACCCTTACAGCCGATTGGTATGCTTCCATGCTTAATTTTATTCCGTTCCTACTTATACTAGCAAGCGACGTTTGCCTTGCAATGACGATTCGTCTTGTTGCGCGTCTGCGTTAGTACATGGATGCCGCCTAGCCAAAAGCGATGTAACTACATACGATTCTAGAAGAAACAGCTTCAAACAGAATGCATTATCTAACAACGTCTTCACATGATTCCCACGGTTCACCCTATTCCCAGTCAGTACTGCCATCCCTGTCTACCTACTCCGTTGGCTCATGCTGTATCAAGATGGGTATCAGCGATAAACAATGGCGCACAAAAGCATGAACGCCCTCCAGCGCTCGCCATCTGGCGTCGTCAATGCACTCAGACTGCCGCAAGGCAGAGCTAATCTAGTAAGGCTGCTTGAATACCCCAGGGCGGCAGCGTATTTGTAGGCAAAGGCAGCTCTAAGCAAGGTTTATGGAAAAAAGCGGGGGAAACAAACGTTTGTGCCGCTGTGTTGAAGCTGCGTTTTAATACCGTAAGTAAACAGGAGGTGAAGGCAGCTGCAGCTGCTCTGCTGGACACTGAAGCGCTTTCTGGTCCGACAGCGCTTTGAATAGAATCATAGGCAACAACAGCAATCATCAGCATGCAGTATGCATAGCGGTTCAGCAGGTGCATGGATTTCCCGAGCGGGTTTTGCCAAGTGTCATTTCCCAAACTAAAGCGAAGTTGAACTGGTCTTTGCAATCTTCTTGCTGCAACAAAGCATCATTCGGGATATAACCACCCACTGAGCATTGAATCATCTAAACCTGCATGATTTAGCATGCATCGGACCAAAGCTGGTGCGCGATGGTGTCAGTTCCAGCTCCCCTTATCCACAAGCGGAAAACGGCTCCAAGGAATACCTGGTATTCGCAATCTTTCGAACCAGTCAAACGCATGCCACGTCAGCATGCCCTTGTGCAAAATCCTAATGCACAAATAACCTGTCCAACGGCACCTCATACAATTTAATCGCCCACCGCTCAGCTTGCCTGTTCCTGTCACGGGAAAACACAATAAAACAGCCGCCAATACCACACAGCTTCGTTTCATATTATCTACACACACCTTCTGTCAAAGAGAACGGACTACGGCTGCGGTCTGTCATAATTGGCAGTTGCTCCGCTCTGCCCTTCCATCTAGCACATTTTGAAAGCAAAAGGAGATAGTCGAAGCTTAGCTTTAAGCATTCCGTCACTCGTCCCAACACCTGCAGCGGGAGCGAACGAACAAAGGGGGCGGCAGTAGCAGCAAAGTAATGCTGATTTCTTTGAGCGTAAAGCCCTTTTGTTTGCACGTCAGTGACAAGAGCAGGAGGCACAGTACCTACTGCTTCACCAAAGGGGCTGCTGTTCTGTAGGGATCAGCAGCTGACCCAATATATTCCAGGATACTAGAGCTGTGGAGATTATGGAGCAAATGGTGTCAACGGGCGGCCCCTACTCGGTGTCCGCACCTGTTGTTATTCCTGCTGCACCTCGCACCGGTGGTGCTGCTGCAACCGCTACTGCAGCTGCTGTCACTGGTGGACTTGCCTTAACGATTGCACCCGTTATTTGATTGCTTGTATCCCCTGTGCACATCTCTAGATTGTACAGGCAAAACCTTTTGGCTACTTGCAGGGGGTTTAGGCTACTCTCTCAAAGATGTCAACGGAAACACCTCACGCCCTAACTGCATTGCTGCGGCCTCTCATCTACCATAGCAATAACAGTAAAACAAGACAAAACCGTAATATGCTGTGTGTGGAGCTACAGGTCGCTGGCTGCCTGCTACTTCCGCAACTCGCAACGACTGCTACTCTTGCTGCGAACTGCTACTACTGCTGAGAGTAGCAACAATAATATAGGCATGAAGAACAGCAGCAGGAAGAGCAACAGCGGCAGCAGCACCACCGGATTTTCCGTAGTGCGGGAAGGGAACTAAGATGGGGGCATCAATTCGTTCCCACGCCCCAATTTGAGCCCTTTTCAAGACTATTTCAGCGATACCTGCAACAATAGCTGCAACTTAGAGGAAACGAGCGGCAAGAGAGGAGCATCTATTTTGTGAGTCTCTTTAGACAGGCCGGAAAAGTAGAGCATATCCTGGCAGCGTTGTGAGCTCGAAAGAATGTGAATGGGCCTACTGAGGCAACCGGTGCACCAGCACATTATCAGCGCCACCAGCAGCACGCAGTACAGAGGGGGAACGGAAACCACTCGAGCAGCAGCAGCCGCCATACCAACAGCAGCAGCGCCCACAGCGGCCGCAACATATAGAGCATTCAAAAGGCACGTCATGAGGATGGTGTGATGGGTGTTGTGTGTTGTCCGTTTTACTGAGATGATATGAATATTTGTATAGAGCATTCTTAAGGTCTTCAAAAGGCACGTCATGATGACATGTATGTGCAGATGGGGTGGTTAGATTTAAATATTTGAATTTCCATGGTTTCAATGAGACATTGAGAATCGAGGGGTATTATATGCGGCTTTGGGGAAATGGATTGCATCCCAGCAAGCATAAATTTATTCAGATGATACGAATCATCTGCATTGCATTCTTAAGGTCTTCAAAAGGCACGTCATGAGGATGGTGTGATGGGTGTTTTGTGTGTTGTCCGTTTTACTGAGATGATATGAATATTTGTATAGAGCATTCTTAAGGTCTTCAAAAGGCACGTCATGAGGATGGTGTGATGGGTGTTGTGTGTTGTCCGTTTTACTGAGATGATATGAATATTTGTATAGAGCATTCTTAAGGTCTTCAAAAGGCACGTCATGATGACATGTATGTGCAGATGGGGTGGTTAGATTTAAATATTTGAATTTCCATGGTTTCAATGAGACATTGAGAATCGAGGGGTATTATATGCGGCTTTGGGGAAATGGATTGTATCCCAGCAAGCATAAATTTATTCAGATGATACGAATCATCTGCATTGCATTCTTAAGGTCTTCAAAAGGCACGTCATGAGGATGGTGTGATGGGTGTTTTGTGTGTTGTCCGTTTTACTGAGATGATATGAATATTTGTATAGAGCATTCAAAAGGCACGTCATGAGGATGGTGTGATGGGTGTTGTGTGTTGTCCGTTTTACTGAGATGATATGAATATTTGTATAGAGCATTCTTAAGGTCTTCAAAAGGCACGTCATGATGACATGTATGTGCAGATGGGGTGGTTAGATTTAAATATTTGAATTTCCATGGTTTCAATGAGACATTGAGAATCGAGGGGTATTATATGCGGCTTTGGGGAAATGGATTGCATCCCAGCAAGCATAAATTTATTCAGATGATACGAATCATCTGCATTGCATTCTTAAGGTCTTCAAAAGGCACGTCATGAGGATGGTGTGATGGGTGTTTTGTGTGTTGTCCGTTTTACTGAGATGATATGAATATTTGTATAGAGCATTCAAAAGGCACGTCATGAGGATGGTGTGATGGGTGTTGTGTGTTGTCCGTTTTACTGAGATGATATGAATATTTGTATAGAGCATTCTTAAGGTCTTCAAAAGGCACGTCATGAGGATGGTGTGATGGGTGTTGTGTGTTGTCCGTTTTACTGAGATGATATGAATATTTGTATAGAGCATTCAGAAGGCACGTCATGAGGATGGTGTGATGGGTGTTGTGTGTTGTCCGTTTTACTGAGATGATATGAATATTTGTATAGAGCATTCTTAAGGTCTTCAAAAGGCACGTCATGATGACATGTATGTGCAGATGGGGTGGTTAGATTTAAATATTTGTATTTCCATGGTTTCAATGAGACATTGAGAATCGAGGGGTATTATATGCGGCTTTGGGGAAATGGATTGCATCCCAGCAAGCATAAATTTATTCAGATGATACGAATCATCTGCATTGCATTCTTAAGGTCTTCAAAAGGCACGTCATGAGGATGGTGTGATGGGTGTTGTGTGTTGTCCGTTTTACTGAGATGATATGAATATTTGTATAGAGCATTCTTAAGGTCTTCAAAAGGCACGTCATGAGGATGGTGTGATGGGTGTTGTGTGTTGTCCGTTTTACTGAGATGATATGAATATTTGTATAGAGCATTCTTAAGGTCTTCAAAAGGCACGTCATGATGACATGTATGTGCAGATGGGGTGGTTAGATTTAAATATTTGTATTTCCATGGTTTCAATGAGACATTGAGAATCGAGGGGTATATGCGGCTTTGGGGAAATGGATTGTATCCCAGCAAGCATAAATTTATTCAGATGATACGAATCATCTGCATTGCATTCTTAAGGTCTTCAAAAGGCACGTCATGAGGATGGTGTGATGGGTGTTGTGTGTTGTCCGTTTTACTGAGATGATATGAATATTTGTATAGAGCATTCTTAAGGTCTTCAAAAGGCACGTCATGAGGATGGTGTGATGGGTGTTGTGTGTTGTCCGTTTTACTGAGATGATATGAATATTTGTATAGAGCATTCTTAAGGT
>OY986947.1:5785007-5797507 GCA_963920595.1 Eimeria praecox | reverse complement strand
TCAACGCGCACAGTATCATAAAACTGTGCCCTGCCAATGTTGGTAAGTATACTTATAGAAGAGATCAAAAGACACTGAAACAGACGTGCTGCCGAGAAATCCCGGCAGCGCCATATGCGTTCAGAAATCTGATGGTTCACTAAAATCTGCAATTCACAATGCGTATCGCATTTCGCTGCGTCCTTCATCGATGCGTGAGCCAAGACATCCATTGCTGAAAGTTTTTTTTAAGCAAAACGCTTCTTCTTTTTTGCATTAAATAGCGCACAAACGCTGCTGTGTGATCTATTTAGGACATGCATACACACATCATACATACACAAGCCACGCCAATGCATGCATGCATGCTGCATGCAGCCCTAAACAGCCCCACCACAGCCTTAAACATGCGCTAACTCCCCCCCCCACCCCCCCGTTCCAAATCGCATGCGGCAGCATGCAAAAACAGAGAGGAGAGGTGCAAGCATGAAACACTTCTTTCATCTTCTACAAAGAACGTTGTGGAGGAAAAAACACAGAGATTCAAGGATTGATTTACGTTCGTTAGTAGGCGATCCCCAAAAGCAGGCTTCCAACATCGCAAAACGCTTCCAATAAGCTATTCGCCAATGATGAAATCGCTTGGAGACGCACAATCAATGTGTGAATGATCCTTCCGCAGGTTCACCTACGGAAACCGTGTTACGACTTTTGCATCCTTTAGAGGGCTCTATTTACGCAACTTCCCGGCCAGCCCCAAAGTGGGGTTGGCCAGTCCGATGAATTCACAGGACCCTCCGATCGGTTGCAGCGACGGGCGGTGTGTACAAGGGGCAGGGACGTAGTCGGCGCAAGCTGCTGACTTGCGCCTACTAGGCATTCCTCGTTGAAGACTAATAATTGCAATAATCTATCCCCATCACGATGCACCCTCACAAGATTACCCAGCCCCATCGGGCAAGGTAAAAACTCGTTGCATGCATCAGTGTAGCGCGCGTGCAGCCCAGAACATCTAAGGGCATCACAGACCTGTTATTGCCTCAAACTTCCTTGCGTTAGACACGCAAAGTCCCTCTAAGAAGTGATACAGTAACAGAAGTTACTGACCCTATTTAGCAGGCCAAGGTCTCGTTCGTTATCGAAATTAACCAGACAGATCACTCCACCAACTAAGAACGGCCATGCACCACCACCCATAGAATCAAGAAAGAGCTATCAATCTGTCAATCCTTCCCATGTCTGGACCTGGTGAGTTTCCCCGTGTTGAGTCAAATTAAGCCGCAGGCTCCACGCCTGGTGGTGCCCCTCCGTCAATTCCTTTAAGTTTCAGCCTTGCGACCATACTCCCCCCAGAACCCAGAGACTTTGATTTCTCATGAGGTGCAGGAGAAGCCAAGGTAGGCATTTCCCTATCTCTAGTCGGCATAGTTTATGGTAGAGATTACGACGGTATCTAATCGTCTTCAAACCCCCTACTGTCGTTCTTGATTAATGAAAACATCCTTGGCAAATGCTTTCGCAGTAGTTCGTCTTTAACAAATCTAAGAATTTCACCTCTGACAGTTAAATACGAATGCCCCCAACTGTCCCTATTAATCATTACCTTGGTCCTAGAAACCAACAAAATAGAACCGAGGTCCTATCTTATTATTCCATGCTGCAGTATTCAGGGCGACAAGCCTGCTTGAAACACTCTATTTTTCTCAAAGTAAAAGTTCCAGAACACCTACCAACGCAATAAAGCGCCAGAGGCTACCAGAAATATGCCGAGGGCAAACCACGCGCACACCCATACGGGCAGCGCAGGCTGACCACGACAGAAATCCAACTACGAGCTTTTTAACTGCAACAACTCTAATATACACTATTGGAGCTGGAATTACCGCGGCTGCTGGCACCAGACTTGCCCTCCAATTGTTACTCTGGAAGGGTTTTACATTCCCATCATTCCAATTACAAAGCATAAAATGCCCTGTATTGTTATTTCTCGTCACTACCTCGAAACTGTTTTCATTGGGTAATTTGCGCGCCTGCTGCCTTCCTTAGATGTGGTAGCCGTTTCTCAGGCTCCCTCTCCGGAATCGAACCCTAATTCCCCGTTACCCGTCACTGCCACGGTAGGCCAATACCCTACCGTCGAAAGCTGATAGGTCAGAAACTTGAATGATCCATCGCGGGCCCGAAAGCCAACTGCGATCCGTTCGGTTACTATGAATCACCATGACTCCACAAAAGTGGGTTGGTTTTGTATCTAATAAACACAGCCCCTCCAGAGAAGGTAGCTTTTGCGCATGTATTAGCCATAGAATTACCATGGTTATCCATGTAAAAAAGACCATCAAATAAACTATAACTGTTTTAATGAGCCATTCGCAGTTTCACCGTATAAAAGCTTATACTTAGACATGCATGGCTTAATCTTTGAGACAAGCATATGACTACTGGCAGGATCAACCAGGTTGCTATCGTCATCCTCCTCCACCATGGCCATAAAACACACAAATCATTCCATCTCGTATTGTTCATCTGAAATAAACAAACGAGGAGGAACAAAATGCGTAAAACGCCATGGAGAAAAGAATAATAACTTATCACCACAGGTCATTATCTTATCATTTCCACAAAACAGATAAAAGAAGACACACTCGCCCCCCCACAATCCATTTTGTAGTAAAGATAATAACACTTTAGTGGCTTCAGAAACATTCTTATCATTCCAAACCCTCTTAAAGAGTCCAAGGTCTAATAAGAATGTCCCAAACAAATCCAAAAGCACCCCCCACCGCCACAAATATCATCATAGTTCGTCATATTACCCTGGAAACTTGGAATAATCTTCCTTGCCTGCTGCATAAAGCAATCTTCTTAAAGCGTATGTATATAACGCTTCTAATCAATTGCCATCACAAACAAAAAAGATACACAAGAATCCTTGGCAACGAACCATGCTTTCCAAGCGCCCGAATTGCCCCCCCCGCATCAGCATCTCCTCCACTTGATCTCGCCTCTGTCCGTTTGCAAAAGGATTGAATAATATATACGTATAAAAAGACAATCTGACCATATATATATATATATATATATATATATATATATATATATATATATATATATATATACATATATATATATAGCCGCAATGCACTTCTATACGCAATATCGTCCCACCCCAAGAAACAAAACAAAAGCCAAACCAAAAATTGGAAGCGCTGGAAGGACAAATCCATAACGCTCTATTTTTCTTCCCACAAATTTCTTTGCAGGACACACCAATACAACACCAACAACTCCGCTCCCAAAATGCAGCTTCATTCGGGGTATCAACAAATCAAATGCTCAAAAAGCAAATGAAATCCCCCCACATCCTAAACATCTCAAAATGATGTTCTTTCAAACGAACCCCACAACCATCTAGCTTCTCTGACGCACAGGTGAAGCATCCATGGCAATGAGATCATCTGTCTTCATCCTACCCAAGAAAAATATAAGCTTCCTTTCTCTACACACTACCACTACAAACAGCTTGGCCATCCTTTCTTCGACAACCACCCAAAATGGGAGAACAGCAAAACCAGGACATTACACACATTCAGAGTGAATTATCCTGTTGCCATTCACAGCTGTTGCAGAAGCACCGCAATCTCCCCTCAACATACGCTCACATATGAATGGCGACCTTTCCCGCGTAGGCTCCTCACACGAATCTAATTCTATTTCCACCCAAACACACCAACAAAAACTTTTGTCAAAGATACATGAACGCTTTTGCGACGCAATTCACCAGTCTACCACTACCTCCCATCAGCCAAAAGCGTCTTGTAGTTTCTGCTCCTTAAAGCGAACTTTTGCATACCCTCTGAATTCTTCTCACCTCCCAAATATACTTAAGACTCACTGAAAGCTAACCAGCTCATGTATCCCTTCGTGTGCCACACAACACAAATCCCTCCCTATCCCTGTCTTCTCCAGCGAGCCAAGAAAACTCCAGAGCAGCATCTTTACCAACATATACAAGCATAATTCAAGAAGAAAAAATGGCATCAAGAAAATCCACAGAAAACTCTAGGACAGCTTGCTGAACATCCTGCATTGCTTGGTCCTCATCATGTTGAGAAAGTGGTGCAGAATCAAGGTCATCGCAAAGTCGAGACAACCCCCTTAATAACTTGCACATCGGATTGAACTAAATTACCGAGCATATACTGATTGATGCTGCAAATAAAATTCTATATGGAGGAGCCCGCCTTAATAAAACTAGAAAAAAGCACAGTAGAGACCTAACCACCTCAAGAAAAGCAAACTCCAGCGGTTGAGACGCCTGCTGCTGTAAAAGAAAGAATACAATTCACACGGACCATGTTCCTCATTGCTGCCTCAAAAACCAAAAGGAAAAGTATAAACAAACCTCATTGAAGAAATCCAATTAAAAGGAAAATGCAGCATTCGCTGAAAAATATATCTACTGCTGCCTGTTCCAGACCACCCTCTCTCACCCCCCCTGCACACGCGCGCGCGCGCCCCCACAGGCTGCGGTTGATGGCGATCGCATCCATCCTTCCACTGACTGTACGGTACGTAAATGTGGCTACAAGACTTACAGGCATGAACATGTTAACACTGCAGTAATTTGAATCTTTCTATCTGGATCATTTGTGCTTTGCGTCTACACGATAACACTTTGTTGAAGGTGTGCACCCGATGGAGCTCTAGTAAGATGAAGGCACAGTCGCAATGCACCAGGCAAATCCTGATTAGGGCTTTGGTGTACGGCTATATTACACGAATTGTATGGGAGGGATGCTCGTATATGCAATGTACCTGGCATTTGATGCACTCTGGCAGTGTTGGCAAACCGCCAATTGCTAGGCATAAATGCAAACCAAAAGGGACGAACTGGACCCTTACAACATATTTTGTAAGGACCTATGCTCCGCATGAACCCTCATGACATTATATGAGAATGATACGAGGGTTTCCATATGTTTTTGTTGTTTCCTTTGATTTGGAGCGCTTTTCGTCGTTTGTGCAAGGCTGGCTTGAACACAGTTTCTGGTGTCTTCTTATTTTTGTTCCAGTAAAGCATTGACGGTGGTGGTTTCAGTTGGTGCGCAGGTAGGTGGAGTAGGAAACCATTAGCATAATACGTGATCAATGTACCTTGGCAATTTGTACAAAATGATGAACCTCGTGCTTCTACCGAATCTTGGAGTGGCTTGGGTTTAGTTAAGGCGTGCAGTCTACGGTTGACCGGAGCAGGCACAACATAAAAAACACGCTGTGGGTAACAGCACAGTTTCAAGCTTAATAGTTGAAAGTACATTGGGACTTGGCAGGCAAGTAATGCTTGCTATCAGTTATTCAGAAGCTGTCCTTCATATGGCTATAGGAGCATCAGTTTCATGCGGAAACATCCCTTATCATTTACCAGTTTTGTATTAAACCGACGTTTTTTCTCCTCGGAGCTCAATGCAGTTGTGTATGGATAAAGACAAAAGAGACACATGTGCAATAGCTGAATGCAGAATGCATGTCTCTACATATCATGAGGCATAGGTTGAATGAGGGTTACGGCGGGCATTATTGCTCATCGTACCGCATTGCTTTTGTGTGCTAATTATTGACGGGAAATGCATCTTGTTCCGGTTTCTATTGAGTCTACTTGAGCCTGAGTTGACCATCAAGAAGCTCAGCACATTATATTGCGCAAAGAAAGAAGAATTCAACCATCCATTGATAGATACACGGGAGGATACTGTGACTCTTTTCTAGTTTAGGCTGCAGCTATGATTTCATTGTGAAAGCTGTTGTGTTTTCATTGCAAAGCTTTCACTTCTGCTCGACCTGCTCTGATGGGCGTGCATATTAGAATATTATTAAACTTTGTTATTAAACATTGTTATTGAACAGGATAGAATTCGGGATGCAATATTTGATGGTCAGCAAAATAGGATTGCTATATGAATTGCTTGCCAAAATGGTAGAACACCCTGCCAGGGAAAATACAACTGAAATAGACGCAAGCTTAGGGATTTGTAGTTTATAGGCAAGCCACACACGTAGTAACTCCCGAAGTTGGGAGCTGGGACTTTGTGTTACTGTAGCGCCTGACGAGTTGGATTTTAGAAGTCATGCCTAACTCGTGGAAAGACACTTTGTGTTGTGTTCCATCAAACTTGCTAGTAGCGCAAACGAGAGGATAACCTTGTGGCACATAAAGCGATGGGCAATCGCATCACCAGAAGCAGGCAGCCTTCCCTATCCTTATGCTTATACATGCCAAACCTGATGTCATCACTATAGTGATTTTCGCATACCATGATAATTGTTGGTGATATAACCGCGGGTTTGCCGGATCTTTTTACTGCTGGGGTAGCAGCGTGCAACGATTAGCCTAAACAACTACAGGAAGAAGGAATGCCTAGAATGAAAATAATTGCTTTCGTTCACACCATGTTGGCTTCGGTTCCGGAAGCTTCCATAAAGGGAGGGAAATATCAGGCGGAAGATAGAGCATATTGATGCATATCCGGTGCATGAGGCATGCATGCTACACTAAAAGAAAGAACAAACACAGGATCCGCTGAAACAGCTGTCGCAGAGCCACCGCCTTCATGTGCAAAATTTGGACAACGAAAGGTGGCGCTAATCCAGCCGAAGCAAATCCTGAAGCTGTTAAGGAGCAAGAAACAATGGCATCTTCAAAAACACAAATAAGTTTTTTGCTTTTATAGTCGTTTCTATCCCAACTCATGTATGACGTGTTCCTTCATTGCTGGCTGGTACTCGTCAGACACGTGCCGAGGCAGGCCATGTGCGCTGTCCTTGCTGTTTAGGTGAAGCGGAAAGGAACGGTATGTTCTATCGGTGCGCTAAGCGTTGGTGTTGTTCTTTGCACCTAGAGTTGCGCTTACGCGGTAATCCAAACTGCAGGTGCTGTTGCTTGTGCATAGCCTCCAATTAGTGCAGTAGCACGTGCGTTTAGGGCACTATGCAGCTAGTGCAATAACAGATGAGCTTCTGTTATTATCCGGTTTCATTTACCTACCATCACCATTGTCATGTGTTGCTGATAAATCTGCATTCTTCTCCCTTCGCAGCACTGTAGATAGGCCATCAGTTTACTTCATTCTGAACTGTGAACCTTGATGTTATTCAATCCTACCAATATGCCTTCATTCGGCGTAATAAAACACCTTATTATATCGAAGAGTCGCGTTCCATCAGCGACAACATTTTGTTTCTGATGGAAGCCAATTCTTCCCTACAGTATCGTGATGATTGCAGAAGAACAGCTCATGAGTACTGCACCTTCAGCATGCTTCTCCTTAGAGTAATATCACTTTCAGCTACTCCTGCTGCAGAGCGCAACAACTTTCGCAACTTACTTTCATGCCACAGGATGACTCATTAGCCCTTCTTGGTGCCAACACCACCTCTCTAAGTGGCACTATCGTAGAGTTGCCATCAGTCTCCCGCCCCCTACGTAGTAATGTGTTGTGAAATTACACCCTTACAGCCGATTGGTATGCTTCCATGCTTAATTTTATTCCGTTCCTACTTATACTAGCAAGCGACGTTTGCCTTGCAATGACGATTCGTCTTGTTGCGCGTCTGCGTTAGTACATGGATGCCGCCTAGCCAAAAGCGATGTAACTACATACGATTCTAGAAGAAACAGCTTCAAACAGAATGCATTATCTAACAACGTCTTCACATGATTCCCACGGTTCACCCTATTCCCAGTCAGTACTGCCATCCCTGTCTACCTACTCCGTTGGCTCATGCTGTATCAAGATGGGTATCAGCGATAAACAATGGCGCACAAAAGCATGAACGCCCTCCAGCGCTCGCCATCTGGCGTCGTCAATGCACTCAGACTGCCGCAAGGCAGAGCTAATCTAGTAAGGCTGCTTGAATACCCCAGGGCGGCAGCGTATTTGTAGGCAAAGGCAGCTCTAAGCAAGGTTTATGGAAAAAAGCGGGGGAAACAAACGTTTGTGCCGCTGTGTTGAAGCTGCGTTTTAATACCGTAAGTAAACAGGAGGTGAAGGCAGCTGCAGCTGCTCTGCTGGACACTGAAGCGCTTTCTGGTCCGACAGCGCTTTGAATAGAATCATAGGCAACAACAGCAATCATCAGCATGCAGTATGCATAGCGGTTCAGCAGGTGCATGGATTTCCCGAGCGGGTTTTGCCAAGTGTCATTTCCCAAACTAAAGCGAAGTTGAACTGGTCTTTGCAATCTTCTTGCTGCAACAAAGCATCATTCGGGATATAACCACCCACTGAGCATTGAATCATCTAAACCTGCATGATTTAGCATGCATCGGACCAAAGCTGGTGCGCGATGGTGTCAGTTCCAGCTCCCCTTATCCACAAGCGGAAAACGGCTCCAAGGAATACCTGGTATTCGCAATCTTTCGAACCAGTCAAACGCATGCCACGTCAGCATGCCCTTGTGCAAAATCCTAATGCACAAATAACCTGTCCAACGGCACCTCATACAATTTAATCGCCCACCGCTCAGCTTGCCTGTTCCTGTCACGGGAAAACACAATAAAACAGCCGCCAATACCACACAGCTTCGTTTCATATTATCTACACACACCTTCTGTCAAAGAGAACGGACTACGGCTGCGGTCTGTCATAATTGGCAGTTGCTCCGCTCTGCCCTTCCATCTAGCACATTTTGAAAGCAAAAGGAGATAGTCGAAGCTTAGCTTTAAGCATTCCGTCACTCGTCCCAACACCTGCAGCGGGAGCGAACGAACAAAGGGGGCGGCAGTAGCAGCAAAGTAATGCTGATTTCTTTGAGCGTAAAGCCCTTTTGTTTGCACGTCAGTGACAAGAGCAGGAGGCACAGTACCTACTGCTTCACCAAAGGGGCTGCTGTTCTGTAGGGATCAGCAGCTGACCCAATATATTCCAGGATACTAGAGCTGTGGAGATTATGGAGCAAATGGTGTCAACGGGCGGCCCCTACTCGGTGTCCGCACCTGTTGTTATTCCTGCTGCACCTCGCACCGGTGGTGCTGCTGCAACCGCTACTGCAGCTGCTGTCACTGGTGGACTTGCCTTAACGATTGCACCCGTTATTTGATTGCTTGTATCCCCTGTGCACATCTCTAGATTGTACAGGCAAAACCTTTTGGCTACTTGCAGGGGGTTTAGGCTACTCTCTCAAAGATGTCAACGGAAACACCTCACGCCCTAACTGCATTGCTGCGGCCTCTCATCTACCATAGCAATAACAGTAAAACAAGACAAAACCGTAATATGCTGTGTGTGGAGCTACAGGTCGCTGGCTGCCTGCTACTTCCGCAACTCGCAACGACTGCTACTCTTGCTGCGAACTGCTACTACTGCTGAGAGTAGCAACAATAATATAGGCATGAAGAACAGCAGCAGGAAGAGCAACAGCGGCAGCAGCACCACCGGATTTTCCGTAGTGCGGGAAGGGAACTAAGATGGGGGCATCAATTCGTTCCCACGCCCCAATTTGAGCCCTTTTCAAGACTATTTCAGCGATACCTGCAACAATAGCTGCAACTTAGAGGAAACGAGCGGCAAGAGAGGAGCATCTATTTTGTGAGTCTCTTTAGACAGGCCGGAAAAGTAGAGCATATCCTGGCAGCGTTGTGAGCTCGAAAGAATGTGAATGGGCCTACTGAGGCAACCGGTGCACCAGCACATTATCAGCGCCACCAGCAGCACGCAGTACAGAGGGGGAACGGAAACCACTCGAGCAGCAGCAGCCGCCATACCAACAGCAGCAGCGCCCACAGCGGCCGCAACATATAGAGCATTCAAAAGGCACGTCATGAGGATGGTGTGATGGGTGTTGTGTGTTGTCCGTTTTACTGAGATGATATGAATATTTGTATAGAGCATTCTTAAGGTCTTCAAAAGGCACGTCATGATGACATGTATGTGCAGATGGGGTGGTTAGATTTAAATATTTGAATTTCCATGGTTTCAATGAGACATTGAGAATCGAGGGGTATTATATGCGGCTTTGGGGAAATGGATTGCATCCCAGCAAGCATAAATTTATTCAGATGATACGAATCATCTGCATTGCATTCTTAAGGTCTTCAAAAGGCACGTCATGAGGATGGTGTGATGGGTGTTTTGTGTGTTGTCCGTTTTACTGAGATGATATGAATATTTGTATAGAGCATTCTTAAGGTCTTCAAAAGGCACGTCATGAGGATGGTGTGATGGGTGTTGTGTGTTGTCCGTTTTACTGAGATGATATGAATATTTGTATAGAGCATTCTTAAGGTCTTCAAAAGGCACGTCATGATGACATGTATGTGCAGATGGGGTGGTTAGATTTAAATATTTGAATTTCCATGGTTTCAATGAGACATTGAGAATCGAGGGGTATTATATGCGGCTTTGGGGAAATGGATTGTATCCCAGCAAGCATAAATTTATTCAGATGATACGAATCATCTGCATTGCATTCTTAAGGTCTTCAAAAGGCACGTCATGAGGATGGTGTGATGGGTGTTTTGTGTGTTGTCCGTTTTACTGAGATGATATGAATATTTGTATAGAGCATTCAAAAGGCACGTCATGAGGATGGTGTGATGGGTGTTGTGTGTTGTCCGTTTTACTGAGATGATATGAATATTTGTATAGAGCATTCTTAAGGTCTTCAAAAGGCACGTCATGATGACATGTATGTGCAGATGGGGTGGTTAGATTTAAATATTTGAATTTCCATGGTTTCAATGAGACATTGAGAATCGAGGGGTATTATATGCGGCTTTGGGGAAATGGATTGCATCCCAGCAAGCATAAATTTATTCAGATGATACGAATCATCTGCATTGCATTCTTAAGGTCTTCAAAAGGCACGTCATGAGGATGGTGTGATGGGTGTTTTGTGTGTTGTCCGTTTTACTGAGATGATATGAATATTTGTATAGAGCATTCAAAAGGCACGTCATGAGGATGGTGTGATGGGTGTTGTGTGTTGTCCGTTTTACTGAGATGATATGAATATTTGTATAGAGCATTCTTAAGGTCTTCAAAAGGCACGTCATGAGGATGGTGTGATGGGTGTTGTGTGTTGTCCGTTTTACTGAGATGATATGAATATTTGTATAGAGCATTCAGAAGGCACGTCATGAGGATGGTGTGATGGGTGTTGTGTGTTGTCCGTTTTACTGAGATGATATGAATATTTGTATAGAGCATTCTTAAGGTCTTCAAAAGGCACGTCATGATGACATGTATGTGCAGATGGGGTGGTTAGATTTAAATATTTGTATTTCCATGGTTTCAATGAGACATTGAGAATCGAGGGGTATTATATGCGGCTTTGGGGAAATGGATTGCATCCCAGCAAGCATAAATTTATTCAGATGATACGAATCATCTGCATTGCATTCTTAAGGTCTTCAAAAGGCACGTCATGAGGATGGTGTGATGGGTGTTGTGTGTTGTCCGTTTTACTGAGATGATATGAATATTTGTATAGAGCATTCTTAAGGTCTTCAAAAGGCACGTCATGAGGATGGTGTGATGGGTGTTGTGTGTTGTCCGTTTTACTGAGATGATATGAATATTTGTATAGAGCATTCTTAAGGTCTTCAAAAGGCACGTCATGATGACATGTATGTGCAGATGGGGTGGTTAGATTTAAATATTTGTATTTCCATGGTTTCAATGAGACATTGAGAATCGAGGGGTATATGCGGCTTTGGGGAAATGGATTGTATCCCAGCAAGCATAAATTTATTCAGATGATACGAATCATCTGCATTGCATTCTTAAGGTCTTCAAAAGGCACGTCATGAGGATGGTGTGATGGGTGTTGTGTGTTGTCCGTTTTACTGAGATGATATGAATATTTGTATAGAGCATTCTTAAGGTCTTCAAAAGGCACGTCATGAGGATGGTGTGATGGGTGTTGTGTGTTGTCCGTTTTACTGAGATGATATGAATATTTGTATAGAGCATTCTTAAGGTCTTCAAAAGGCACGTCATTATGATGCGATGCATGTTGAGTGTCAGCTTTACTGAGATGATATGAATATTTGCATTGCATTGCATTTTTTTAAGGTCTTCAAAAGGCACGTCATGATAATGATATGGTGCGTATGGAGTGTCGCAATTGTACTGAAATGGCATGAATATTTGCATTGCATTCTTAAGGTCTTCAAAAGGCACGTCATGATGATATGCTGCTTGTCGTGTGTTCGTTTTACTGAGATGGCATGAATATTTGCACTGCACCGCATACATCTCCGGCTCTCATTGTCTCATTCAAACCATTGCAATTCAATAATTCCTATCCATCTATCCCGTTCACGCATACAACAAATCATGACGTGCCTTTTGAAGACCTTAAGAATGCAATGCAGCTATACAAATATTCATATCATCTTAGTAAAACGGACAACACACAACACCCATCAAGACAACACACTGCAAGCATCACATATTTGCATTGCATTCTTAAGGTCTTCAAAAGGCACGTCATGATGATGTGGTGAGTATTGTGTGTAC
>OY986947.1:5530007-5782507 GCA_963920595.1 Eimeria praecox | reverse complement strand
CCAGCAGTTCAATAAAGTAACCACTGGATCTTACCCATTTAAAGTTTGAGAATAGGTCGAGGGCAACGCGCCCCCGAGGCCTCTAATCATTCGCTTTACCTGATAAAACTAATTGAACTCCAGCTATCCTGAGAGAAACTTCGGAAGAAACCAGCTACTAGACGGTTCGATTAGTCTTTCGCCCCTATACCCAAGTTTGACGAACGATTTGCACGTCAGTATCGCTACGAGCTTCCATCAGGCTTTCGCCTGACTTCACCCTACTCAGGCATAGTTCACCATCTTTCGGGTCCTAACAGATGTGCTACAACTCAAACCTCTCACAAAGTTCATGGTCGGTCGTAGGTGCAAGGCATGCAAAAAGCAAAACCTTTCCCTACTCTCACTTTCATTGTGCATACAGGGTTTCCACCCGCATACTCGCACATATGTTAGACTCCTTGGTCCGTGTTTCAAGACGGGTCGGTTGAAACCGTTAAGGACAGCATCGCAGAACGACGGTACTCGAAAGTGTAGCCATCGAACGCGGAAAGCACACCTCAGCAAACACCTGAACAACACAAACCCAAAGGCTATAACAGCCCACGAAAGGCCTACCTTCCTTGGGGAGAATAGTCAAGCGTCCACTGATGCTGACCAACCTCAAGGGATCATAGTGGACCACAGCAGTAAACAGACCTCCCAATCCCTATAACGGAGATATAAGAGATGTGACCACTGGACCCCACCGGCACCCTAGAGATACAAAAGTTTCAATCGCTTCCCTTCCAGCAATTTCAGACACTTTTAACTCTCTTTCCAAAGTCCTTTTCATCTTTCCTTCACAGTACTTGTTCGCTATCGGTCTCACGCCAATATTTAGCTTTATGTGAAACTTATCACACATTTTGCGCTCAAATCCCAATGAACGCGACTCAATAAAAGCGCACCGTACGTGGGAGCATCGAGCAGGACAAAGGACGGGACTGTCACCCTCTCTGAAGTTCTGTTCCAAGAAACTTAGACCTGCCCTCCCACTGGCAACGCCTCTAGAGGCTACAATTCGTGAGGCCAAATAAGGGACTCACGATTTTCACTTTGAGCTCTTCCCGCTTCACTCGCCGTTACTAGGGGAATCATTGTTATTTTCTTTTCCTCCGCTTAGTAATATGCTTAAATTCAGCGGGTAACCTCGACTGATTTCAGGTCTAGATATATATATGTTTATATCTTGGAAATATTTTGGAATATATCCCACATCAAGCATAATTGATAATAAATTATTATCCCACACATACATAAATAGGCTTCCAATAGAACATACCCAATATATGCATGCTAAAATCATTCATTATTGTTGAGATACATATCAGCAGCTTAATAATAAACCACCGTATCTCTTTCATGAACGAAAGGATAACACCATATCAATCTTATGCTTGTCAGCACACATACATAATAATATGTACTTGTGGTGACTCCAAAACAAATCTTCACACGACGCAATTATATAAAAATACTGCGACGTGCAAATGATACCAACCACACATTCAACGCGCACAGTATCATAAAACTGTGCCCTGCCAATGTTGGTAAGTATACTTATAGAAGAGATCAAAAGACACTGAAACAGACGTGCTGCCGAGAAATCCCGGCAGCGCCATATGCGTTCAGAAATCTGATGGTTCACTAAAATCTGCAATTCACAATGCGTATCGCATTTCGCTGCGTCCTTCATCGATGCGTGAGCCAAGACATCCATTGCTGAAAGTTTTTTTTAAGCAAAACGCTTCTTCTTTTTTGCATTAAATAGCGCACAAACGCTGCTGTGTGATCTATTTAGGACATGCATACACACATCATACATACACAAGCCACGCCAATGCATGCATGCATGCTGCATGCAGCCCTAAACAGCCCCACCACAGCCTTAAACATGCGCTAACTCCCCCCCCCACCCCCCCGTTCCAAATCGCATGCGGCAGCATGCAAAAACAGAGAGGAGAGGTGCAAGCATGAAACACTTCTTTCATCTTCTACAAAGAACGTTGTGGAGGAAAAAACACAAGGATTGATTTACGTTCGTTAGTAGGCGATCCCCAAAAGCAGGCTTCCAACATCGCAAAACGCTTCCAATAAGCTATTCGCCAATGATGAAATCGCTTGGAGACGCACAATCAATGTGTGAATGATCCTTCCGCAGGTTCACCTACGGAAACCGTGTTACGACTTTTGCATCCTTTAGAGGGCTCTATTTACGCAACTTCCCGGCCAGCCCCAAAGTGGGGTTGGCCAGTCCGATGAATTCACAGGACCCTCCGATCGGTTGCAGCGACGGGCGGTGTGTACAAGGGGCAGGGACGTAGTCGGCGCAAGCTGCTGACTTGCGCCTACTAGGCATTCCTCGTTGAAGACTAATAATTGCAATAATCTATCCCCATCACGATGCACCCTCACAAGATTACCCAGCCCCATCGGGCAAGGTAAAAACTCGTTGCATGCATCAGTGTAGCGCGCGTGCAGCCCAGAACATCTAAGGGCATCACAGACCTGTTATTGCCTCAAACTTCCTTGCGTTAGACACGCAAAGTCCCTCTAAGAAGTGATACAGTAACAGAAGTTACTGACCCTATTTAGCAGGCCAAGGTCTCGTTCGTTATCGAAATTAACCAGACAGATCACTCCACCAACTAAGAACGGCCATGCACCACCACCCATAGAATCAAGAAAGAGCTATCAATCTGTCAATCCTTCCCATGTCTGGACCTGGTGAGTTTCCCCGTGTTGAGTCAAATTAAGCCGCAGGCTCCACGCCTGGTGGTGCCCCTCCGTCAATTCCTTTAAGTTTCAGCCTTGCGACCATACTCCCCCCAGAACCCAGAGACTTTGATTTCTCATGAGGTGCAGGAGAAGCCAAGGTAGGCATTTCCCTATCTCTAGTCGGCATAGTTTATGGTAGAGATTACGACGGTATCTAATCGTCTTCAAACCCCCTACTGTCGTTCTTGATTAATGAAAACATCCTTGGCAAATGCTTTCGCAGTAGTTCGTCTTTAACAAATCTAAGAATTTCACCTCTGACAGTTAAATACGAATGCCCCCAACTGTCCCTATTAATCATTACCTTGGTCCTAGAAACCAACAAAATAGAACCGAGGTCCTATCTTATTATTCCATGCTGCAGTATTCAGGGCGACAAGCCTGCTTGAAACACTCTATTTTTCTCAAAGTAAAAGTTCCAGAACACCTACCAACGCAATAAAGCGCCAGAGGCTACCAGAAATATGCCGAGGGCAAACCACGCGCACACCCATACGGGCAGCGCAGGCTGACCACGACAGAAATCCAACTACGAGCTTTTTAACTGCAACAACTCTAATATACACTATTGGAGCTGGAATTACCGCGGCTGCTGGCACCAGACTTGCCCTCCAATTGTTACTCTGGAAGGGTTTTACATTCCCATCATTCCAATTACAAAGCATAAAATGCCCTGTATTGTTATTTCTCGTCACTACCTCGAAACTGTTTTCATTGGGTAATTTGCGCGCCTGCTGCCTTCCTTAGATGTGGTAGCCGTTTCTCAGGCTCCCTCTCCGGAATCGAACCCTAATTCCCCGTTACCCGTCACTGCCACGGTAGGCCAATACCCTACCGTCGAAAGCTGATAGGTCAGAAACTTGAATGATCCATCGCGGGCCCGAAAGCCAACTGCGATCCGTTCGGTTACTATGAATCACCATGACTCCACAAAAGTGGGTTGGTTTTGTATCTAATAAACACAGCCCCTCCAGAGAAGGTAGCTTTTGCGCATGTATTAGCCATAGAATTACCATGGTTATCCATGTAAAAAAGACCATCAAATAAACTATAACTGTTTTAATGAGCCATTCGCAGTTTCACCGTATAAAAGCTTATACTTAGACATGCATGGCTTAATCTTTGAGACAAGCATATGACTACTGGCAGGATCAACCAGGTTGCTATCGTCATCCTCCTCCACCATGGCCATAAAACACACAAATCATTCCATCTCGTATTGTTCATCTGAAATAAACAAACGAGGAGGAACAAAATGCGTAAAACGCCATGGAGAAAAGAATAATAACTTATCACCACAGGTCATTATCTTATCATTTCCACAAAACAGATAAAAGAAGACACACTCGCCCCCCCACAATCCATTTTGTAGTAAAGATAATAACACTTTAGTGGCTTCAGAAACATTCTTATCATTCCAAACCCTCTTAAAGAGTCCAAGGTCTAATAAGAATGTCCCAAACAAATCCAAAAGCACCCCCCACCGCCACAAATATCATCATAGTTCGTCATATTACCCTGGAAACTTGGAATAATCTTCCTTGCCTGCTGCATAAAGCAATCTTCTTAAAGCGTATGTATATAACGCTTCTAATCAATTGCCATCACAAACAAAAAAGATACACAAGAATCCTTGGCAACGAACCATGCTTTCCAAGCGCCCGAATTGCCCCCCCCGCATCAGCATCTCCTCCACTTGATCTCGCCTCTGTCCGTTTGCAAAAGGATTGAATAATATATACGTATAAAAAGACAATCTGACCATATATATATATATATATATATATATATATATATATATATATATATATATATACATATATATATATAGCCGCAATGCACTTCTATACGCAATATCGTCCCACCCCAAGAAACAAAACAAAAGCCAAACCAAAAATTGGAAGCGCTGGAAGGACAAATCCATAACGCTCTATTTTTCTTCCCACAAATTTCTTTGCAGGACACACCAATACAACACCAACAACTCCGCTCCCAAAATGCAGCTTCATTCGGGGTATCAACAAATCAAATGCTCAAAAAGCAAATGAAATCCCCCCACATCCTAAACATCTCAAAATGATGTTCTTTCAAACGAACCCCACAACCATCTAGCTTCTCTGACGCACAGGTGAAGCATCCATGGCAATGAGATCATCTGTCTTCATCCTACCCAAGAAAAATATAAGCTTCCTTTCTCTACACACTACCACTACAAACAGCTTGGCCATCCTTTCTTCGACAACCACCCAAAATGGGAGAACAGCAAAACCAGGACATTACACACATTCAGAGTGAATTATCCTGTTGCCATTCACAGCTGTTGCAGAAGCACCGCAATCTCCCCTCAACATACGCTCACATATGAATGGCGACCTTTCCCGCGTAGGCTCCTCACACGAATCTAATTCTATTTCCACCCAAACACACCAACAAAAACTTTTGTCAAAGATACATGAACGCTTTTGCGACGCAATTCACCAGTCTACCACTACCTCCCATCAGCCAAAAGCGTCTTGTAGTTTCTGCTCCTTAAAGCGAACTTTTGCATACCCTCTGAATTCTTCTCACCTCCCAAATATACTTAAGACTCACTGAAAGCTAACCAGCTCATGTATCCCTTCGTGTGCCACACAACACAAATCCCTCCCTATCCCTGTCTTCTCCAGCGAGCCAAGAAAACTCCAGAGCAGCATCTTTACCAACATATACAAGCATAATTCAAGAAGAAAAAATGGCATCAAGAAAATCCACAGAAAACTCTAGGACAGCTTGCTGAACATCCTGCATTGCTTGGTCCTCATCATGTTGAGAAAGTGGTGCAGAATCAAGGTCATCGCAAAGTCGAGACAACCCCCTTAATAACTTGCACATCGGATTGAACTAAATTACCGAGCATATACTGATTGATGCTGCAAATAAAATTCTATATGGAGGAGCCCGCCTTAATAAAACTAGAAAAAAGCACAGTAGAGACCTAACCACCTCAAGAAAAGCAAACTCCAGCGGTTGAGACGCCTGCTGCTGTAAAAGAAAGAATACAATTCACACGGACCATGTTCCTCATTGCTGCCTCAAAAACCAAAAGGAAAAGTATAAACAAACCTCATTGAAGAAATCCAATTAAAAGGAAAATGCAGCATTCGCTGAAAAATATATCTACTGCTGCCTGTTCCAGACCACCCTCTCTCACCCCCCCTGCACACGCGCGCGCGCGCCCCCACAGGCTGCGGTTGATGGCGATCGCATCCATCCTTCCACTGACTGTACGGTACGTAAATGTGGCTACAAGACTTACAGGCATGAACATGTTAACACTGCAGTAATTTGAATCTTTCTATCTGGATCATTTGTGCTTTGCGTCTACACGATAACACTTTGTTGAAGGTGTGCACCCGATGGAGCTCTAGTAAGATGAAGGCACAGTCGCAATGCACCAGGCAAATCCTGATTAGGGCTTTGGTGTACGGCTATATTACACGAATTGTATGGGAGGGATGCTCGTATATGCAATGTACCTGGCATTTGATGCACTCTGGCAGTGTTGGCAAACCGCCAATTGCTAGGCATAAATGCAAACCAAAAGGGACGAACTGGACCCTTACAACATATTTTGTAAGGACCTATGCTCCGCATGAACCCTCATGACATTATATGAGAATGATACGAGGGTTTCCATATGTTTTTGTTGTTTCCTTTGATTTGGAGCGCTTTTCGTCGTTTGTGCAAGGCTGGCTTGAACACAGTTTCTGGTGTCTTCTTATTTTTGTTCCAGTAAAGCATTGACGGTGGTGGTTTCAGTTGGTGCGCAGGTAGGTGGAGTAGGAAACCATTAGCATAATACGTGATCAATGTACCTTGGCAATTTGTACAAAATGATGAACCTCGTGCTTCTACCGAATCTTGGAGTGGCTTGGGTTTAGTTAAGGCGTGCAGTCTACGGTTGACCGGAGCAGGCACAACATAAAAAACACGCTGTGGGTAACAGCACAGTTTCAAGCTTAATAGTTGAAAGTACATTGGGACTTGGCAGGCAAGTAATGCTTGCTATCAGTTATTCAGAAGCTGTCCTTCATATGGCTATAGGAGCATCAGTTTCATGCGGAAACATCCCTTATCATTTACCAGTTTTGTATTAAACCGACGTTTTTTCTCCTCGGAGCTCAATGCAGTTGTGTATGGATAAAGACAAAAGAGACACATGTGCAATAGCTGAATGCAGAATGCATGTCTCTACATATCATGAGGCATAGGTTGAATGAGGGTTACGGCGGGCATTATTGCTCATCGTACCGCATTGCTTTTGTGTGCTAATTATTGACGGGAAATGCATCTTGTTCCGGTTTCTATTGAGTCTACTTGAGCCTGAGTTGACCATCAAGAAGCTCAGCACATTATATTGCGCAAAGAAAGAAGAATTCAACCATCCATTGATAGATACACGGGAGGATACTGTGACTCTTTTCTAGTTTAGGCTGCAGCTATGATTTCATTGTGAAAGCTGTTGTGTTTTCATTGCAAAGCTTTCACTTCTGCTCGACCTGCTCTGATGGGCGTGCATATTAGAATATTATTAAACTTTGTTATTAAACATTGTTATTGAACAGGATAGAATTCGGGATGCAATATTTGATGGTCAGCAAAATAGGATTGCTATATGAATTGCTTGCCAAAATGGTAGAACACCCTGCCAGGGAAAATACAACTGAAATAGACGCAAGCTTAGGGATTTGTAGTTTATAGGCAAGCCACACACGTAGTAACTCCCGAAGTTGGGAGCTGGGACTTTGTGTTACTGTAGCGCCTGACGAGTTGGATTTTAGAAGTCATGCCTAACTCGTGGAAAGACACTTTGTGTTGTGTTCCATCAAACTTGCTAGTAGCGCAAACGAGAGGATAACCTTGTGGCACATAAAGCGATGGGCAATCGCATCACCAGAAGCAGGCAGCCTTCCCTATCCTTATGCTTATACATGCCAAACCTGATGTCATCACTATAGTGATTTTCGCATACCATGATAATTGTTGGTGATATAACCGCGGGTTTGCCGGATCTTTTTACTGCTGGGGTAGCAGCGTGCAACGATTAGCCTAAACAACTACAGGAAGAAGGAATGCCTAGAATGAAAATAATTGCTTTCGTTCACACCATGTTGGCTTCGGTTCCGGAAGCTTCCATAAAGGGAGGGAAATATCAGGCGGAAGATAGAGCATATTGATGCATATCCGGTGCATGAGGCATGCATGCTACACTAAAAGAAAGAACAAACACAGGATCCGCTGAAACAGCTGTCGCAGAGCCACCGCCTTCATGTGCAAAATTTGGACAACGAAAGGTGGCGCTAATCCAGCCGAAGCAAATCCTGAAGCTGTTAAGGAGCAAGAAACAATGGCATCTTCAAAAACACAAATAAGTTTTTTGCTTTTATAGTCGTTTCTATCCCAACTCATGTATGACGTGTTCCTTCATTGCTGGCTGGTACTCGTCAGACACGTGCCGAGGCAGGCCATGTGCGCTGTCCTTGCTGTTTAGGTGAAGCGGAAAGGAACGGTATGTTCTATCGGTGCGCTAAGCGTTGGTGTTGTTCTTTGCACCTAGAGTTGCGCTTACGCGGTAATCCAAACTGCAGGTGCTGTTGCTTGTGCATAGCCTCCAATTAGTGCAGTAGCACGTGCGTTTAGGGCACTATGCAGCTAGTGCAATAACAGATGAGCTTCTGTTATTATCCGGTTTCATTTACCTACCATCACCATTGTCATGTGTTGCTGATAAATCTGCATTCTTCTCCCTTCGCAGCACTGTAGATAGGCCATCAGTTTACTTCATTCTGAACTGTGAACCTTGATGTTATTCAATCCTACCAATATGCCTTCATTCGGCGTAATAAAACACCTTATTATATCGAAGAGTCGCGTTCCATCAGCGACAACATTTTGTTTCTGATGGAAGCCAATTCTTCCCTACAGTATCGTGATGATTGCAGAAGAACAGCTCATGAGTACTGCACCTTCAGCATGCTTCTCCTTAGAGTAATATCACTTTCAGCTACTCCTGCTGCAGAGCGCAACAACTTTCGCAACTTACTTTCATGCCACAGGATGACTCATTAGCCCTTCTTGGTGCCAACACCACCTCTCTAAGTGGCACTATCGTAGAGTTGCCATCAGTCTCCCGCCCCCTACGTAGTAATGTGTTGTGAAATTACACCCTTACAGCCGATTGGTATGCTTCCATGCTTAATTTTATTCCGTTCCTACTTATACTAGCAAGCGACGTTTGCCTTGCAATGACGATTCGTCTTGTTGCGCGTCTGCGTTAGTACATGGATGCCGCCTAGCCAAAAGCGATGTAACTACATACGATTCTAGAAGAAACAGCTTCAAACAGAATGCATTATCTAACAACGTCTTCACATGATTCCCACGGTTCACCCTATTCCCAGTCAGTACTGCCATCCCTGTCTACCTACTCCGTTGGCTCATGCTGTATCAAGATGGGTATCAGCGATAAACAATGGCGCACAAAAGCATGAACGCCCTCCAGCGCTCGCCATCTGGCGTCGTCAATGCACTCAGACTGCCGCAAGGCAGAGCTAATCTAGTAAGGCTGCTTGAATACCCCAGGGCGGCAGCGTATTTGTAGGCAAAGGCAGCTCTAAGCAAGGTTTATGGAAAAAAGCGGGGGAAACAAACGTTTGTGCCGCTGTGTTGAAGCTGCGTTTTAATACCGTAAGTAAACAGGAGGTGAAGGCAGCTGCAGCTGCTCTGCTGGACACTGAAGCGCTTTCTGGTCCGACAGCGCTTTGAATAGAATCATAGGCAACAACAGCAATCATCAGCATGCAGTATGCATAGCGGTTCAGCAGGTGCATGGATTTCCCGAGCGGGTTTTGCCAAGTGTCATTTCCCAAACTAAAGCGAAGTTGAACTGGTCTTTGCAATCTTCTTGCTGCAACAAAGCATCATTCGGGATATAACCACCCACTGAGCATTGAATCATCTAAACCTGCATGATTTAGCATGCATCGGACCAAAGCTGGTGCGCGATGGTGTCAGTTCCAGCTCCCCTTATCCACAAGCGGAAAACGGCTCCAAGGAATACCTGGTATTCGCAATCTTTCGAACCAGTCAAACGCATGCCACGTCAGCATGCCCTTGTGCAAAATCCTAATGCACAAATAACCTGTCCAACGGCACCTCATACAATTTAATCGCCCACCGCTCAGCTTGCCTGTTCCTGTCACGGGAAAACACAATAAAACAGCCGCCAATACCACACAGCTTCGTTTCATATTATCTACACACACCTTCTGTCAAAGAGAACGGACTACGGCTGCGGTCTGTCATAATTGGCAGTTGCTCCGCTCTGCCCTTCCATCTAGCACATTTTGAAAGCAAAAGGAGATAGTCGAAGCTTAGCTTTAAGCATTCCGTCACTCGTCCCAACACCTGCAGCGGGAGCGAACGAACAAAGGGGGCGGCAGTAGCAGCAAAGTAATGCTGATTTCTTTGAGCGTAAAGCCCTTTTGTTTGCACGTCAGTGACAAGAGCAGGAGGCACAGTACCTACTGCTTCACCAAAGGGGCTGCTGTTCTGTAGGGATCAGCAGCTGACCCAATATATTCCAGGATACTAGAGCTGTGGAGATTATGGAGCAAATGGTGTCAACGGGCGGCCCCTACTCGGTGTCCGCACCTGTTGTTATTCCTGCTGCACCTCGCACCGGTGGTGCTGCTGCAACCGCTACTGCAGCTGCTGTCACTGGTGGACTTGCCTTAACGATTGCACCCGTTATTTGATTGCTTGTATCCCCTGTGCACATCTCTAGATTGTACAGGCAAAACCTTTTGGCTACTTGCAGGGGGTTTAGGCTACTCTCTCAAAGATGTCAACGGAAACACCTCACGCCCTAACTGCATTGCTGCGGCCTCTCATCTACCATAGCAATAACAGTAAAACAAGACAAAACCGTAATATGCTGTGTGTGGAGCTACAGGTCGCTGGCTGCCTGCTACTTCCGCAACTCGCAACGACTGCTACTCTTGCTGCGAACTGCTACTACTGCTGAGAGTAGCAACAATAATATAGGCATGAAGAACAGCAGCAGGAAGAGCAACAGCGGCAGCAGCACCACCGGATTTTCCGTAGTGCGGGAAGGGAACTAAGATGGGGGCATCAATTCGTTCCCACGCCCCAATTTGAGCCCTTTTCAAGACTATTTCAGCGATACCTGCAACAATAGCTGCAACTTAGAGGAAACGAGCGGCAAGAGAGGAGCATCTATTTTGTGAGTCTCTTTAGACAGGCCGGAAAAGTAGAGCATATCCTGGCAGCGTTGTGAGCTCGAAAGAATGTGAATGGGCCTACTGAGGCAACCGGTGCACCAGCACATTATCAGCGCCACCAGCAGCACGCAGTACAGAGGGGGAACGGAAACCACTCGAGCAGCAGCAGCCGCCATACCAACAGCAGCAGCGCCCACAGCGGCCGCAACATATAGAGCATTCAAAAGGCACGTCATGAGGATGGTGTGATGGGTGTTGTGTGTTGTCCGTTTTACTGAGATGATATGAATATTTGTATAGAGCATTCTTAAGGTCTTCAAAAGGCACGTCATGATGACATGTATGTGCAGATGGGGTGGTTAGATTTAAATATTTGAATTTCCATGGTTTCAATGAGACATTGAGAATCGAGGGGTATTATATGCGGCTTTGGGGAAATGGATTGCATCCCAGCAAGCATAAATTTATTCAGATGATACGAATCATCTGCATTGCATTCTTAAGGTCTTCAAAAGGCACGTCATGAGGATGGTGTGATGGGTGTTTTGTGTGTTGTCCGTTTTACTGAGATGATATGAATATTTGTATAGAGCATTCTTAAGGTCTTCAAAAGGCACGTCATGAGGATGGTGTGATGGGTGTTGTGTGTTGTCCGTTTTACTGAGATGATATGAATATTTGTATAGAGCATTCTTAAGGTCTTCAAAAGGCACGTCATGATGACATGTATGTGCAGATGGGGTGGTTAGATTTAAATATTTGAATTTCCATGGTTTCAATGAGACATTGAGAATCGAGGGGTATTATATGCGGCTTTGGGGAAATGGATTGTATCCCAGCAAGCATAAATTTATTCAGATGATACGAATCATCTGCATTGCATTCTTAAGGTCTTCAAAAGGCACGTCATGAGGATGGTGTGATGGGTGTTTTGTGTGTTGTCCGTTTTACTGAGATGATATGAATATTTGTATAGAGCATTCAAAAGGCACGTCATGAGGATGGTGTGATGGGTGTTGTGTGTTGTCCGTTTTACTGAGATGATATGAATATTTGTATAGAGCATTCTTAAGGTCTTCAAAAGGCACGTCATGATGACATGTATGTGCAGATGGGGTGGTTAGATTTAAATATTTGAATTTCCATGGTTTCAATGAGACATTGAGAATCGAGGGGTATTATATGCGGCTTTGGGGAAATGGATTGCATCCCAGCAAGCATAAATTTATTCAGATGATACGAATCATCTGCATTGCATTCTTAAGGTCTTCAAAAGGCACGTCATGAGGATGGTGTGATGGGTGTTTTGTGTGTTGTCCGTTTTACTGAGATGATATGAATATTTGTATAGAGCATTCAAAAGGCACGTCATGAGGATGGTGTGATGGGTGTTGTGTGTTGTCCGTTTTACTGAGATGATATGAATATTTGTATAGAGCATTCTTAAGGTCTTCAAAAGGCACGTCATGAGGATGGTGTGATGGGTGTTGTGTGTTGTCCGTTTTACTGAGATGATATGAATATTTGTATAGAGCATTCAGAAGGCACGTCATGAGGATGGTGTGATGGGTGTTGTGTGTTGTCCGTTTTACTGAGATGATATGAATATTTGTATAGAGCATTCTTAAGGTCTTCAAAAGGCACGTCATGATGACATGTATGTGCAGATGGGGTGGTTAGATTTAAATATTTGTATTTCCATGGTTTCAATGAGACATTGAGAATCGAGGGGTATATGCGGCTTTGGGGAAATGGATTGTATCCCAGCAAGCATAAATTTATTCAGATGATACGAATCATCTGCATTGCATTCTTAAGGTCTTCAAAAGGCACGTCATGAGGATGGTGTGATGGGTGTTGTGTGTTGTCCGTTTTACTGAGATGATATGAATATTTGTATAGAGCATTCTTAAGGTCTTCAAAAGGCACGTCATGAGGATGGTGTGATGGGTGTTGTGTGTTGTCCGTTTTACTGAGATGATATGAATATTTGTATAGAGCATTCTTAAGGTCTTCAAAAGGCACGTCATGATGACATGTATGTGCAGATGGGGTGGTTAGATTTAAATATTTGTATTTCCATGGTTTCAATGAGACATTGAGAATCGAGGGGTATATGCGGCTTTGGGGAAATGGATTGTATCCCAGCAAGCATAAATTTATTCAGATGATACGAATCATCTGCATTGCATTCTTAAGGTCTTCAAAAGGCACGTCATGAGGATGGTGTGATGGGTGTTGTGTGTTGTCCGTTTTACTGAGATGATATGAATATTTGTATAGAGCATTCTTAAGGTCTTCAAAAGGCACGTCATGAGGATGGTGTGATGGGTGTTGTGTGTTGTCCGTTTTACTGAGATGATATGAATATTTGTATAGAGCATTCTTAAGGTCTTCAAAAGGCACGTCATGATGACATGTATGTGCAGATGGGGTGGTTAGATTTAAATATTTGAATTTCCATGGTTTCAATGAGACATTGAGAATCGAGGGGTATTATATGCGGCTTTGGGGAAATGGATTGCATCCCAGCAAGCATAAATTTATTCAGATGATACGAATCATCTGCATTGCATTCTTAAGGTCTTCAAAAGGCACGTCATGAGGATGGTGTGATGGGTGTTTTGTGTGTTGTCCGTTTTACTGAGATGATATGAATATTTGTATAGAGCATTCTTAAGGTCTTCAAAAGGCACGTCATGAGGATGGTGTGATGGGTGTTTTGTGTGTTGTCCGTTTTACTGAGATGATATGAATATTTGTATAGAGCATTCAAAAGGCACGTCATGAGGATGGTGTGATGGGTGTTGTGTGTTGTCCGTTTTACTGAGATGATATGAATATTTGTATAGAGCATTCTTAAGGTCTTCAAAAGGCACGTCATTATGATGCGATGCATGTTGAGTGTCAGCTTTACTGAGATGATATGAATATTTGCATTGCATTGCATTTTTTTAAGGTCTTCAAAAGGCACGTCATGATAATGATATGGTGCGTATGGAGTGTCGCAATTGTACTGAAATGGCATGAATATTTGCATTGCATTCTTAAGGTCTTCAAAAGGCACGTCATGATGATATGCTGCTTGTCGTGTGTTCGTTTTACTGAGATGGCATGAATATTTGCACTGCACCGCATACATCTCCGGCTCTCATTGTCTCATTCAAACCATTGCAATTCAATAATTCCTATCCATCTATCCCGTTCACGCATACAACAAATCATGACGTGCCTTTTGAAGACCTTAAGAATGCAATGCAGCTATACAAATATTCATATCATCTTAGTAAAACGGACAACACACAACACCCATCAAGACAACACACTGCAAGCATCACATATTTGCATTGCATTCTTAAGGTCTTCAAAAGGCACGTCATGATGATGTGGTGAGTATTGTGTGTACTTGGTTTTCCTGATATGAATATTTGCATTGCATTCTTAAGGTCTTCCAAAGGCACGTCATGATGAGTTGTATGTGCGGACGGCACAGATGGATTTAAATTTTGGAATTCCCATGATTTGGCTAAGACGACATTGAAAGTCACGAGATATATTCGGCAAAGTCGCATGTCATGTCAAATGGATTGCATCCCAGCAAGTCTATTTGTGAATAGGACAAAACACATCGTACAACGCAGGCTGAATCTTAGTGGATCGTAGGACAAGCCTACTCTCGCACTTACAATACCTGGTTGCGCCAAAGTCGTCTACAATGGATGTAACGCCCCAATTGCGGGAAATTGCGATTATCGCCCAGCGCGTTTCGCAGAGGGCGTTGTTGAGATGTAGTGCCTGAGGCATTAAAATGACATGCAAGTAGCAAAAGAGGCGGTGAGAAACACTGCTTAGCCAGCATGGATTCTGACTTAGAGGCGTTCAGTCATAATCCAACAGATGGTAGCGTCGCGGCACTAGCTTTTCAGCTAGCCGCATTAACCAAGTATCTGAACCAACTGTTCCTCTCGTACTAAGTTGGATTACTGTCGCAGTATCAAATTTATCAGTAGGGTAAAACTAACCTGTCTCACGACGGTCTAAACCCAGCTCACGTTCCCTATTGGCGGGTGAACAATCCGACACTTTGAGACTTCTGCGTCTCAATGATAGGAAGAGCCGACATCGAAGGATCAAAAAGCAACGTCGCTATGAACGCTTGGCTGCCACAAGCCAGTTATCCCTGTGGTAACTTTTCTGACACCTCTAGCTGAAAGTTTCTCAGACCTAAAGGATCGATAGGCCATGCTTTCACAGTTTGTATTCGTACTGAAAATCAAAATCAAGCAAGCTTTTCCCCTTTTGGTCAACATGAGATTTCTGTTCTCATTGAGCTTGCCTTAGGACACCTGCGCTATTGTTTCACAGATGTGCCGCCCCAGCCAAACTCCCCACCTGACTGTGTCTTCCGCATTGATCAGCACCCCGAGAGGCACCTTAAGACAAAAACACATGCATTGCATGCGTCTCAACTTGACGGAATAAGTAAAACGACACTGAGGGTAGTGGTATTTCACGATCGCCGAAGCTCCCACCTATGCTACACCCCCCAAGTCGTTCCACAAAGTCGGACTAGAGTCAAGCTCAACAGGGTCTTCTTTCCCCGCTGATTCCGCCAAGCCCGTTCCCTTGGCTGTGGTTTCGCTAGATAGTAGATAGGGACAGTGGGAATCTCGTTAATCCATTCATGCACGTCACTAATTAGATGACGAGGCATTTGGCTACCTTAATTTACAATAAATGATATTTTATCATTTTCAGTCATCTAAGAACCCCAGAAGGTAATTTTGCGCTCTCTTTTGTTGCGCAGAATTTACCGGCTGGGTTCGCGCGTCAGTGTCAGTGCCTGCGGCCGGTGCAAATCGGCTGCAAATCCTTCTCCTTTTTTATAATTCTTTTTTCTATAGCATTTAAAACATCAAATTTTAAAAGATGGAAGAAGAAGAGGTGAAAAAGGATGCGGTTTCACCGCTGAACTCAGCTGCGCCCATGCGGCCCCCACAGCCGCAGCCGACCGCTCGGCCGAACAGCAGTTCAGCATTGAAAGAGGCCCCTTCTGGAATTATAATTGCAAAACCAAGGACCTCCAGCAGCCGCAAAGAAGGAAAGGACTCAGAAGATTCTCAAGACGAGGAGGAAATGCAGATCTGCGAGCCCGCCCCACACATGGATCTGCCGCAACAAGACCCGTCTCCATGCAGTGAGGAGATAGAAGTAGAGCAGATGCTAGATACGGCAACTGATAATCAGATAGTCCCAGGTTCGATTCCCAGCAGGGAAACGGACGCTGATAGTCTACAACAACAGCCAGAGGGATTGTCAGAGCTCGATAGCGATACCTCGATCTGTCCTGTGGATACAGGACAGCTCGAAGTGCCGAAGTCTACAGCCGTAGCAGATACCGTAGAGGCTCAAATGGTGGAGGAGACGGCTCAGGGCCCCCAAGCAGCAAAGGAGAGCTGCCCTGACAATGGGCAACAGCAGCAAGGGGGGCAATCTACAAGCCCTGCGCGGCTCATCAGCTTCAGGGATCTTGTCCGCCAGTTTGTAGAAGAACGCAGAGCCAGAAACCTTACACCAGACGGAGAGGGGGAGTCACAGCAGTTAGCAGATGGCAGCAGCATACAAAAGGACAGCGTAGCTCCAGTGTTCAACTGGGGACAAAGGAGCAACGCAAATTCAGCAGAAAACACCCCAGAGAGCATCAACAGAACGCCAAAGGGGGTGGCCACACAGCCTGTCCGCTGCCCCAACTGCAAGCGTGTATTCAACTCCGCCAGGGGGCTCTCCCTTCATACACGTAGGGGAGGAAAAGGCAGCTGCGCTCTGAGGAGAAGAGAAATCATCAATGAATGTCAGAACGTGGCAACCCCCGTGCCGTTGACGTTCCGTCTCAATAAGCGCATCCAGGAGGAAGCAGATGAAGATGTAAACGAATTGGGTGATAGACCCCGTCTAGCAAAAAGAAGAAGGGGACGAAAAGCACCTACACAGGGCCCCCCAGAGCCGACTCCTACAGAATTGGAAGGGGATCGTGCGATGGAGGGCAGACAGGCAACACCGGCAGCAACAGCAGAGCAGCACAGGCCTACAACAACCGAAGGAGAGGCGCTGCTCATAGATAAGTGGCCGGAGAGAGCTCAGCAGCAGCGGAACGACCCGATCACGCGCCGAAGACCACTTCGAATACCTCGTCTAACAGCAGAAGCGGGCGCAAGGCTTACAAGACAACTGATGGAACTTGCGCAAACTACTGCTACCAAGATGGTCGACAGCACTTGGGAAGAAGTGGAAGCCGCAGTAGAAGGCTTCACTACTCAGCTTTATGATGCGATTTGGTTTGCAGATAAGAACCCCAAGGAAGCAAATCAACGTGGCAAGAAGAACAAGCCCTCAACGAACACCGAGGACTCAGGAATCCGAAAGACACGCGTGTCCCCAAGGCAGGCTCAAGCGCAGGAAAACGTCGACAAGGCGTTGCAAGCACTCCGAGCAGAGGAGAGAGCCCAGCAGGGGAAACAATCTGGAGCATCGCTTGATGATAAACTGAAGAAGCGTGCCCTTGAAAGAAATCTACGAACAGCGCGTCGTCGCCTCATCATGATCCTCAAAGAAGAGTCAGCACAAAATCTCCAAGCACTCTACATGAAAGACCGAAAGAAGTGTGTGGAACAACTACTAGCTGACGAAGATCAACCTAGAAGCCAAGATTGTCCCATCCAACTCAGTGAGCTGGAGGCACACTTTAGAGATCAGCACTCTGAGCAAATAATCGACTCCACTTCTGATGTTGCTCATGAGTTCTTAGACCCTTTGGCTTCAGCTCCTAGTGGAGCGTGTGCGATTGATCTATACTTCACAGAAGAGGATGTGCGTGCTCAGCTGCTAAAGAGCAACCTTAAGTCTGCAGCAGGGCCAGATGGGATAGGGTTTTTTGTGTACAAGAGATTTGAAGAGGTGCTTATTCCAGCCATGACCGCGATATACAACGCGTGCTCTCGGCATCGACGTATTCCAGAGAAGTGGAAGGAAAGCGTGACCGTTTTGATTCCCAAGCAGGGCGATCCTAACGATGTGAAGAGTTGGCGACCCATCAATCTACAGGACTGTATCTACAAACTTTATGCAGCACTGTGGGCCAGCAGGATTACGGACTGGGCATCACAGTCCGGGGTTGCCTCCAAGTCGCAGAAGGGATTCATGCCAGTGAATGGGTGCCATGAGCACCTGTTTCTTGCCCAAAGCATCCTCAACTCCACGCGCAGAGGCTCGAAACCGCTGTACATGACGTACTACGACTTGAAAAATGCATTTGGATCCGTTCCCCACGAGCTCATACACGTTGTCTTGAAGGCTCAACGGCTACCGAAGCACGTTCGTGAGATCATCATGGATCTCTATCAAGGAGCGAGCTTCTGCGTAGTGACAAAGGAGGGCTGCACAGGTCGAATTGAGAACCGACGAGGAGTGAAGCAAGGGTGTCCTCTCAGCCCGATCCTCTTCAACCTAGCCATTGAGCCTCTCCTGCAGAGGTTAGCAGCTTGTGATGCAGGCCTCGAACTGCGTACGACAGACGGGAGACCGCCTGTGAAGGTCTCTCACATGGCGTATGCAGACGACCTCAAGACGGTTGCTAGTACTCGAGCAGGAATTTCTACACTTCATCAAGTGGTGGTGGACTTCCTCCAGTGGACAGGATTAGAGGCCAACCCGTCCAAATGTGCTACTTTGGGATGGAAACGAGGAGAAAAGCGACAACAACCCGATCCGGTGCAGCTGAAGCTCCACAACGAGGTCTTGCCGGTGGTCAAGCTAGGGGAGGCGTACAAGTACCTGGGCGTCAAGGATGCGCTGGAATCGTCAGTGCATCAAAATCAAATCCTTCGAGTCATGAGCAAGGCGAAGAAGGACATTACCAAGCTCCTGAGGTCAGCACTCCTTCCCTGGCAGAAACTAGATGCGATTCGCACTTTTGTGATGTCTCGTCTTGACTATCATCTCAGGCATTGTTACCCTTATAGACAGCAGCTGATTGCCTTCGATCGTCATATACGCTCTGCTCTAAAGGCTACCTTCAAGCTTTCAAAGAGCACCGTCGTTGAGATGTTTCATCAGCCCACCTCACATGGTGGTCTTGGGTGTACTTCTCTCATCACGATCGCAACTGCAACGCAGATAGGTCATGCTGTACAAATGCTCAACAGTTCAGACAGCGTGATTCGAGCGGTTGCAGAAGGCCAGCTATTGGAAGTCATCAAAAAGGCTTTCATCTATACACGTGAGAGTGACAAGAGCGACCGGGAAGCGATTCTTGCCTATCTCAACGGGCGCGACTTGGGCTGCCTGAAGAGGAGAGGCAAAAGGGTGGACGTTCGAAGCTTATGGACAGAGCTTCCAGGAAGCTTATCGATGAGCAAGACGCGCATCGAGACTGGAAGCAACGAGAGCTATGTTGTTCAGCGAACAGATGGCTCCGAATTGGATCAGAAGCATATCATTAAAAGTATCAAACAGCACATGGCGGAGTGCCAACGGGACGTGTGGAAGGAAAAGGTAGATCAAGGGAAGTCAGTGGCCTATCAGACAGCAGATAGTAATGCTTTCTTGAGAGGTCCCACTCGTCTGAAGCCGGACGAGGTGATCTTCGCCTTAAGAGCACGATCTGCACAACTCCCCACACGAGCATACCTGAAGAAGATTAAGGTCTCAAAGGTATCGCGATGTCGCCACTGTACAGAGGACCCGGAAACCCTAGCGCATGTCCTCAACCACTGCCCTCATCATATGGATAGCAAGATCAAAGACCGACATAACAAGGCGTTGGAGAGGATTGCAACAGCTATCAAGAGCAGCGCGAAGAATAGGGGCAAGAAGCTCCAAATCGACGCCTGCCCTGAGGATATGGAAACCCTGTTAAGGCCTGATATTATTCTTCGAGATGACAAGCGCAAGGACTTGGCAATAGTAGATGTGGCGGTCGTCTTCGAGGACTACAAGAAGAATTCCCTCGGAGCAGCCCGTCTACAAAAAGAAGAGAAATATCAAAGCCTCAAAAAGCATTACGAAGCGCGAGGATATCGGGTAACAGTACAGGCACTAGTATATGGATCCCTTGGCTGCATTGCACGAGAAAACAGAACGGTACTCACGCAGAGACTTGGAATCTCAGAACGTTCAGCATGGATTGTGCAACGTGAAATTAGTGCCGACTGTATTCGCCTTAGCCAAAAAATCTGGGGGTTTCATGTAGCCGATAGAGGAGACAGAAGACCTCGGAGTGGCGGGCGATCTCGTGGAAATGCTCCAAAATCTGCATGATTTGATATGTTGATGATATAGTATATGGACACCTTACATGGTCGTATAATGTGCACTTTCTAAGACGCGCGAAAGCGGTTGGCTCTCACAAAGAAGGGCGTGCCGCAGGAGTATGGGCTCCCTCAGTGAATACCTAGCAAACAATTTTCTGGGGAAGCAGCTTGCCCCTCCAAAACCCAGTTTTCCTTAAAATTTCCACGTCATAGTTACGTCCGCCGTTAACCCGCGCTTGATTGAATTTCATCACATTGACATTCAGAGCACTGGGCAGAAATCACATTGCGTCAACACCGTTTGCGGCCATCGCAATGCTTTGTTTTAATTAAACAGTCGGATTCCCCTTGTCCGCTCCAGTTCTGAGTTAGCTGTTCACTGTGTACGCAGACCAGTGGTCACATCGCAGTCAGTGCCAGCGATCCACAGACACGCCGCGAAGCACGAACGGGCCCGCGCAGCTCCAACCGACGATGAACACACTGGCGCTATACACCCAGCCCTCAGAGCCAATCCTTTTCCCGAAGTTACGGATCCATTTTGCCGACTTCCCTTATCTACTTTCTTCTATCGACCAGAGGCTGCTAACCTTGGAGACCTGATGCGGTTAATGGTACGGCCAGGGGTGTAAATAACAACTTTCCCTCCTCTTTTCAAGGGCAGTCAGGAGCGCACCGGACTCCCTGGAAGCCAGGAAGCTTTACCAACCAGTCAACCCTATCTCCAGATAATCTGATTCCAGGGTATGTTTATAAAGAGGTTGTTAAAAAGCAAAGACAACGCTTCCCGGGGCACCCGCCTGCGTCGAGGAGTTCATTCACGTTACCGTACAGTATCCACGTCCTGGCTCAGGAATATTATCCTGATTCCCTTTCGCGAAATACGAGGACAAAAAAGCCCCGAAATTACCGCAGTTAAGCTTTCGCTTAGGACCGGCTAACCCATGTCCAATTGCTGTTCACATGGAACCCTTCTCCACTTCAGTCTTCAAAGTTCTCATTTGAATATTTGCTACTGCCACCAAGATCTGCACTAGAGACCGTTCCACACAGGCTCACGCCGAATGCTTCGCTACGATCCCCACGTCTTCCTACTCATTATCGCAAAAAGTCTAGTGCTGAAAACTTGCGATAATGGCCTGGTATCGGTAACCCGCTGCAGCGCCATCCATTTTCAGGGCTGGTTCATTCGGCAGGTAAGTTGTTACACACTTCTTAGCGGATTTCGACTTCCATGACCACCGTCCTGCTGTCAAAATGAACCAACACCTTTTATGGTGTCTGATGAGCGAGTATTTAGGCACCTTAACCAAGCGTTAGGAGCATCCCTCATCGCCAGTTCTGCTTACCAAAAATGGCCCACTTGGAGTTCATATTAACCCCAGCAGTTCAATAAAGTAACCACTGGATCTTACCCATTTAAAGTTTGAGAATAGGTCGAGGGCAACGCGCCCCCGAGGCCTCTAATCATTCGCTTTACCTGATAAAACTAATTGAACTCCAGCTATCCTGAGAGAAACTTCGGAAGAAACCAGCTACTAGACGGTTCGATTAGTCTTTCGCCCCTATACCCAAGTTTGACGAACGATTTGCACGTCAGTATCGCTACGAGCTTCCATCAGGCTTTCGCCTGACTTCACCCTACTCAGGCATAGTTCACCATCTTTCGGGTCCTAACAGATGTGCTACAACTCAAACCTCTCACAAAGTTCATGGTCGGTCGTAGGTGCAAGGCATGCAAAAAGCAAAACCTTTCCCTACTCTCACTTTCATTGTGCATACAGGGTTTCCACCCGCATACTCGCACATATGTTAGACTCCTTGGTCCGTGTTTCAAGACGGGTCGGTTGAAACCGTTAAGGACAGCATCGCAGAACGACGGTACTCGAAAGTGTAGCCATCGAACGCGGAAAGCACACCTCAGCAAACACCTGAACAACACAAACCCAAAGGCTATAACAGCCCACGAAAGGCCTACCTTCCTTGGGGAGAATAGTCAAGCGTCCACTGATGCTGACCAACCTCAAGGGATCATAGTGGACCACAGCAGTAAACAGACCTCCCAATCCCTATAACGGAGATATAAGAGATGTGACCACTGGACCCCACCGGCACCCTAGAGATACAAAAGTTTCAATCGCTTCCCTTCCAGCAATTTCAGACACTTTTAACTCTCTTTCCAAAGTCCTTTTCATCTTTCCTTCACAGTACTTGTTCGCTATCGGTCTCACGCCAATATTTAGCTTTATGTGAAACTTATCACACATTTTGCGCTCAAATCCCAATGAACGCGACTCAATAAAAGCGCACCGTACGTGGGAGCATCGAGCAGGACAAAGGACGGGACTGTCACCCTCTCTGAAGTTCTGTTCCAAGAAACTTAGACCTGCCCTCCCACTGGCAACGCCTCTAGAGGCTACAATTCGTGAGGCCAAATAAGGGACTCACGATTTTCACTTTGAGCTCTTCCCGCTTCACTCGCCGTTACTAGGGGAATCATTGTTATTTTCTTTTCCTCCGCTTAGTAATATGCTTAAATTCAGCGGGTAACCTCGACTGATTTCAGGTCTAGATATATATATGTTTATATCTTGGAAATATTTTGGAATATATCCCACATCAAGCATAATTGATAATAAATTATTATCCCACACATACATAAATAGGCTTCCAATAGAACATACCCAATATATGCATGCTAAAATCATTCATTATTGTTGAGATACATATCAGCAGCTTAATAATAAACCACCGTATCTCTTTCATGAACGAAAGGATAACACCATATCAATCTTATGCTTGTCAGCACACATACATAATAATATGTACTTGTGGTGACTCCAAAACAAATCTTCACACGACGCAATTATATAAAAATACTGCGACGTGCAAATGATACCAACCACACATTCAACGCGCACAGTATCATAAAACTGTGCCCTGCCAATGTTGGTAAGTATACTTATAGAAGAGATCAAAAGACACTGAAACAGACGTGCTGCCGAGAAATCCCGGCAGCGCCATATGCGTTCAGAAATCTGATGGTTCACTAAAATCTGCAATTCACAATGCGTATCGCATTTCGCTGCGTCCTTCATCGATGCGTGAGCCAAGACATCCATTGCTGAAAGTTTTTTTTAAGCAAAACGCTTCTTCTTTTTTGCATTAAATAGCGCACAAACGCTGCTGTGTGATCTATTTAGGACATGCATACACACATCATACATACACAAGCCACGCCAATGCATGCATGCATGCTGCATGCAGCCCTAAACAGCCCCACCACAGCCTTAAACATGCGCTAACTCCCCCCCCCACCCCCCCGTTCCAAATCGCATGCGGCAGCATGCAAAAACAGAGAGGAGAGGTGCAAGCATGAAACACTTCTTTCATCTTCTACAAAGAACGTTGTGGAGGAAAAAACACAAGGATTGATTTACGTTCGTTAGTAGGCGATCCCCAAAAGCAGGCTTCCAACATCGCAAAACGCTTCCAATAAGCTATTCGCCAATGATGAAATCGCTTGGAGACGCACAATCAATGTGTGAATGATCCTTCCGCAGGTTCACCTACGGAAACCGTGTTACGACTTTTGCATCCTTTAGAGGGCTCTATTTACGCAACTTCCCGGCCAGCCCCAAAGTGGGGTTGGCCAGTCCGATGAATTCACAGGACCCTCCGATCGGTTGCAGCGACGGGCGGTGTGTACAAGGGGCAGGGACGTAGTCGGCGCAAGCTGCTGACTTGCGCCTACTAGGCATTCCTCGTTGAAGACTAATAATTGCAATAATCTATCCCCATCACGATGCACCCTCACAAGATTACCCAGCCCCATCGGGCAAGGTAAAAACTCGTTGCATGCATCAGTGTAGCGCGCGTGCAGCCCAGAACATCTAAGGGCATCACAGACCTGTTATTGCCTCAAACTTCCTTGCGTTAGACACGCAAAGTCCCTCTAAGAAGTGATACAGTAACCGAAGTTACTGACCCTATTTAGCAGGCCAAGGTCTCGTTCGTTATCGAAATTAACCAGACAGATCACTCCACCAACTAAGAACGGCCATGCACCACCACCCATAGAATCAAGAAAGAGCTATCAATCTGTCAATCCTTCCCATGTCTGGACCTGGTGAGTTTCCCCGTGTTGAGTCAAATTAAGCCGCAGGCTCCACGCCTGGTGGTGCCCCTCCGTCAATTCCTTTAAGTTTCAGCCTTGCGACCATACTCCCCCCAGAACCCAGAGACTTTGATTTCTCATGAGGTGCAGGAGAAGCCAAGGTAGGCATTTCCCTATCTCTAGTCGGCATAGTTTATGGTAGAGATTACGACGGTATCTAATCGTCTTCAAACCCCCTACTGTCGTTCTTGATTAATGAAAACATCCTTGGCAAATGCTTTCGCAGTAGTTCGTCTTTAACAAATCTAAGAATTTCACCTCTGACAGTTAAATACGAATGCCCCCAACTGTCCCTATTAATCATTACCTTGGTCCTAGAAACCAACAAAATAGAACCGAGGTCCTATCTTATTATTCCATGCTGCAGTATTCAGGGCGACAAGCCTGCTTGAAACACTCTATTTTTCTCAAAGTAAAAGTTCCAGAACACCTACCAACGCAATAAAGCGCCAGAGGCTACCAGAAATATGCCGAGGGCAAACCACGCGCACACCCATACGGGCAGCGCAGGCTGACCACGACAGAAATCCAACTACGAGCTTTTTAACTGCAACAACTCTAATATACACTATTGGAGCTGGAATTACCGCGGCTGCTGGCACCAGACTTGCCCTCCAATTGTTACTCTGGAAGGGTTTTACATTCCCATCATTCCAATTACAAAGCATAAAATGCCCTGTATTGTTATTTCTCGTCACTACCTCGAAACTGTTTTCATTGGGTAATTTGCGCGCCTGCTGCCTTCCTTAGATGTGGTAGCCGTTTCTCAGGCTCCCTCTCCGGAATCGAACCCTAATTCCCCGTTACCCGTCACTGCCACGGTAGGCCAATACCCTACCGTCGAAAGCTGATAGGTCAGAAACTTGAATGATCCATCGCGGGCCCGAAAGCCAACTGCGATCCGTTCGGTTACTATGAATCACCATGACTCCACAAAAGTGGGTTGGTTTTGTATCTAATAAACACAGCCCCTCCAGAGAAGGTAGCTTTTGCGCATGTATTAGCCATAGAATTACCATGGTTATCCATGTAAAAAAGACCATCAAATAAACTATAACTGTTTTAATGAGCCATTCGCAGTTTCACCGTATAAAAGCTTATACTTAGACATGCATGGCTTAATCTTTGAGACAAGCATATGACTACTGGCAGGATCAACCAGGTTGCTATCGTCATCCTCCTCCACCATGGCCATAAAACACACAAATCATTCCATCTCGTATTGTTCATCTGAAATAAACAAACGAGGAGGAACAAAATGCGTAAAACGCCATGGAGAAAAGAATAATAACTTATCACCACAGGTCATTATCTTATCATTTCCACAAAACAGATAAAAGAAGACACACTCGCCCCCCCACAATCCATTTTGTAGTAAAGATAATAACACTTTAGTGGCTTCAGAAACATTCTTATCATTCCAAACCCTCTTAAAGAGTCCAAGGTCTAATAAGAATGTCCCAAACAAATCCAAAAGCACCCCCCACCGCCACAAATATCATCATAGTTCGTCATATTACCCTGGAAACTTGGAATAATCTTCCTTGCCTGCTGCATAAAGCAATCTTCTTAAAGCGTATGTATATAACGCTTCTAATCAATTGCCATCACAAACAAAAAAGATACACAAGAATCCTTGGCAACGAACCATGCTTTCCAAGCGCCCGAATTGCCCCCCCCGCATCAGCATCTCCTCCACTTGATCTCGCCTCTGTCCGTTTGCAAAAGGATTGAATAATATATACGTATAAAAAGACAATCTGACCATATATATATATATATATATATATATATATATATATATATATATATATATATACATATATATATATAGCCGCAATGCACTTCTATACGCAATATCGTCCCACCCCAAGAAACAAAACAAAAGCCAAACCAAAAATTGGAAGCGCTGGAAGGACAAATCCATAACGCTCTATTTTTCTTCCCACAAATTTCTTTGCAGGACACACCAATACAACACCAACAACTCCGCTCCCAAAATGCAGCTTCATTCGGGGTATCAACAAATCAAATGCTCAAAAAGCAAATGAAATCCCCCCACATCCTAAACATCTCAAAATGATGTTCTTTCAAACGAACCCCACAACCATCTAGCTTCTCTGACGCACAGGTGAAGCATCCATGGCAATGAGATCATCTGTCTTCATCCTACCCAAGAAAAATATAAGCTTCCTTTCTCTACACACTACCACTACAAACAGCTTGGCCATCCTTTCTTCGACAACCACCCAAAATGGGAGAACAGCAAAACCAGGACATTACACACATTCAGAGTGAATTATCCTGTTGCCATTCACAGCTGTTGCAGAAGCACCGCAATCTCCCCTCAACATACGCTCACATATGAATGGCGACCTTTCCCGCGTAGGCTCCTCACACGAATCTAATTCTATTTCCACCCAAACACACCAACAAAAACTTTTGTCAAAGATACATGAACGCTTTTGCGACGCAATTCACCAGTCTACCACTACCTCCCATCAGCCAAAAGCGTCTTGTAGTTTCTGCTCCTTAAAGCGAACTTTTGCATACCCTCTGAATTCTTCTCACCTCCCAAATATACTTAAGACTCACTGAAAGCTAACCAGCTCATGTATCCCTTCGTGTGCCACACAACACAAATCCCTCCCTATCCCTGTCTTCTCCAGCGAGCCAAGAAAACTCCAGAGCAGCATCTTTACCAACATATACAAGCATAATTCAAGAAGAAAAAATGGCATCAAGAAAATCCACAGAAAACTCTAGGACAGCTTGCTGAACATCCTGCATTGCTTGGTCCTCATCATGTTGAGAAAGTGGTGCAGAATCAAGGTCATCGCAAAGTCGAGACAACCCCCTTAATAACTTGCACATCGGATTGAACTAAATTACCGAGCATATACTGATTGATGCTGCAAATAAAATTCTATATGGAGGAGCCCGCCTTAATAAAACTAGAAAAAAGCACAGTAGAGACCTAACCACCTCAAGAAAAGCAAACTCCAGCGGTTGAGACGCCTGCTGCTGTAAAAGAAAGAATACAATTCACACGGACCATGTTCCTCATTGCTGCCTCAAAAACCAAAAGGAAAAGTATAAACAAACCTCATTGAAGAAATCCAATTAAAAGGAAAATGCAGCATTCGCTGAAAAATATATCTACTGCTGCCTGTTCCAGACCACCCTCTCTCACCCCCCCTGCACACGCGCGCGCGCGCCCCCACAGGCTGCGGTTGATGGCGATCGCATCCATCCTTCCACTGACTGTACGGTACGTAAATGTGGCTACAAGACTTACAGGCATGAACATGTTAACACTGCAGTAATTTGAATCTTTCTATCTGGATCATTTGTGCTTTGCGTCTACACGATAACACTTTGTTGAAGGTGTGCACCCGATGGAGCTCTAGTAAGATGAAGGCACAGTCGCAATGCACCAGGCAAATCCTGATTAGGGCTTTGGTGTACGGCTATATTACACGAATTGTATGGGAGGGATGCTCGTATATGCAATGTACCTGGCATTTGATGCACTCTGGCAGTGTTGGCAAACCGCCAATTGCTAGGCATAAATGCAAACCAAAAGGGACGAACTGGACCCTTACAACATATTTTGTAAGGACCTATGCTCCGCATGAACCCTCATGACATTATATGAGAATGATACGAGGGTTTCCATATGTTTTTGTTGTTTCCTTTGATTTGGAGCGCTTTTCGTCGTTTGTGCAAGGCTGGCTTGAACACAGTTTCTGGTGTCTTCTTATTTTTGTTCCAGTAAAGCATTGACGGTGGTGGTTTCAGTTGGTGCGCAGGTAGGTGGAGTAGGAAACCATTAGCATAATACGTGATCAATGTACCTTGGCAATTTGTACAAAATGATGAACCTCGTGCTTCTACCGAATCTTGGAGTGGCTTGGGTTTAGTTAAGGCGTGCAGTCTACGGTTGACCGGAGCAGGCACAACATAAAAAACACGCTGTGGGTAACAGCACAGTTTCAAGCTTAATAGTTGAAAGTACATTGGGACTTGGCAGGCAAGTAATGCTTGCTATCAGTTATTCAGAAGCTGTCCTTCATATGGCTATAGGAGCATCAGTTTCATGCGGAAACATCCCTTATCATTTACCAGTTTTGTATTAAACCGACGTTTTTTCTCCTCGGAGCTCAATGCAGTTGTGTATGGATAAAGACAAAAGAGACACATGTGCAATAGCTGAATGCAGAATGCATGTCTCTACATATCATGAGGCATAGGTTGAATGAGGGTTACGGCGGGCATTATTGCTCATCGTACCGCATTGCTTTTGTGTGCTAATTATTGACGGGAAATGCATCTTGTTCCGGTTTCTATTGAGTCTACTTGAGCCTGAGTTGACCATCAAGAAGCTCAGCACATTATATTGCGCAAAGAAAGAAGAATTCAACCATCCATTGATAGATACACGGGAGGATACTGTGACTCTTTTCTAGTTTAGGCTGCAGCTATGATTTCATTGTGAAAGCTGTTGTGTTTTCATTGCAAAGCTTTCACTTCTGCTCGACCTGCTCTGATGGGCGTGCATATTAGAATATTATTAAACTTTGTTATTAAACATTGTTATTGAACAGGATAGAATTCGGGATGCAATATTTGATGGTCAGCAAAATAGGATTGCTATATGAATTGCTTGCCAAAATGGTAGAACACCCTGCCAGGGAAAATACAACTGAAATAGACGCAAGCTTAGGGATTTGTAGTTTATAGGCAAGCCACACACGTAGTAACTCCCGAAGTTGGGAGCTGGGACTTTGTGTTACTGTAGCGCCTGACGAGTTGGATTTTAGAAGTCATGCCTAACTCGTGGAAAGACACTTTGTGTTGTGTTCCATCAAACTTGCTAGTAGCGCAAACGAGAGGATAACCTTGTGGCACATAAAGCGATGGGCAATCGCATCACCAGAAGCAGGCAGCCTTCCCTATCCTTATGCTTATACATGCCAAACCTGATGTCATCACTATAGTGATTTTCGCATACCATGATAATTGTTGGTGATATAACCGCGGGTTTGCCGGATCTTTTTACTGCTGGGGTAGCAGCGTGCAACGATTAGCCTAAACAACTACAGGAAGAAGGAATGCCTAGAATGAAAATAATTGCTTTCGTTCACACCATGTTGGCTTCGGTTCCGGAAGCTTCCATAAAGGGAGGGAAATATCAGGCGGAAGATAGAGCATATTGATGCATATCCGGTGCATGAGGCATGCATGCTACACTAAAAGAAAGAACAAACACAGGATCCGCTGAAACAGCTGTCGCAGAGCCACCGCCTTCATGTGCAAAATTTGGACAACGAAAGGTGGCGCTAATCCAGCCGAAGCAAATCCTGAAGCTGTTAAGGAGCAAGAAACAATGGCATCTTCAAAAACACAAATAAGTTTTTTGCTTTTATAGTCGTTTCTATCCCAACTCATGTATGACGTGTTCCTTCATTGCTGGCTGGTACTCGTCAGACACGTGCCGAGGCAGGCCATGTGCGCTGTCCTTGCTGTTTAGGTGAAGCGGAAAGGAACGGTATGTTCTATCGGTGCGCTAAGCGTTGGTGTTGTTCTTTGCACCTAGAGTTGCGCTTACGCGGTAATCCAAACTGCAGGTGCTGTTGCTTGTGCATAGCCTCCAATTAGTGCAGTAGCACGTGCGTTTAGGGCACTATGCAGCTAGTGCAATAACAGATGAGCTTCTGTTATTATCCGGTTTCATTTACCTACCATCACCATTGTCATGTGTTGCTGATAAATCTGCATTCTTCTCCCTTCGCAGCACTGTAGATAGGCCATCAGTTTACTTCATTCTGAACTGTGAACCTTGATGTTATTCAATCCTACCAATATGCCTTCATTCGGCGTAATAAAACACCTTATTATATCGAAGAGTCGCGTTCCATCAGCGACAACATTTTGTTTCTGATGGAAGCCAATTCTTCCCTACAGTATCGTGATGATTGCAGAAGAACAGCTCATGAGTACTGCACCTTCAGCATGCTTCTCCTTAGAGTAATATCACTTTCAGCTACTCCTGCTGCAGAGCGCAACAACTTTCGCAACTTACTTTCATGCCACAGGATGACTCATTAGCCCTTCTTGGTGCCAACACCACCTCTCTAAGTGGCACTATCGTAGAGTTGCCATCAGTCTCCCGCCCCCTACGTAGTAATGTGTTGTGAAATTACACCCTTACAGCCGATTGGTATGCTTCCATGCTTAATTTTATTCCGTTCCTACTTATACTAGCAAGCGACGTTTGCCTTGCAATGACGATTCGTCTTGTTGCGCGTCTGCGTTAGTACATGGATGCCGCCTAGCCAAAAGCGATGTAACTACATACGATTCTAGAAGAAACAGCTTCAAACAGAATGCATTATCTAACAACGTCTTCACATGATTCCCACGGTTCACCCTATTCCCAGTCAGTACTGCCATCCCTGTCTACCTACTCCGTTGGCTCATGCTGTATCAAGATGGGTATCAGCGATAAACAATGGCGCACAAAAGCATGAACGCCCTCCAGCGCTCGCCATCTGGCGTCGTCAATGCACTCAGACTGCCGCAAGGCAGAGCTAATCTAGTAAGGCTGCTTGAATACCCCAGGGCGGCAGCGTATTTGTAGGCAAAGGCAGCTCTAAGCAAGGTTTATGGAAAAAAGCGGGGGAAACAAACGTTTGTGCCGCTGTGTTGAAGCTGCGTTTTAATACCGTAAGTAAACAGGAGGTGAAGGCAGCTGCAGCTGCTCTGCTGGACACTGAAGCGCTTTCTGGTCCGACAGCGCTTTGAATAGAATCATAGGCAACAACAGCAATCATCAGCATGCAGTATGCATAGCGGTTCAGCAGGTGCATGGATTTCCCGAGCGGGTTTTGCCAAGTGTCATTTCCCAAACTAAAGCGAAGTTGAACTGGTCTTTGCAATCTTCTTGCTGCAACAAAGCATCATTCGGGATATAACCACCCACTGAGCATTGAATCATCTAAACCTGCATGATTTAGCATGCATCGGACCAAAGCTGGTGCGCGATGGTGTCAGTTCCAGCTCCCCTTATCCACAAGCGGAAAACGGCTCCAAGGAATACCTGGTATTCGCAATCTTTCGAACCAGTCAAACGCATGCCACGTCAGCATGCCCTTGTGCAAAATCCTAATGCACAAATAACCTGTCCAACGGCACCTCATACAATTTAATCGCCCACCGCTCAGCTTGCCTGTTCCTGTCACGGGAAAACACAATAAAACAGCCGCCAATACCACACAGCTTCGTTTCATATTATCTACACACACCTTCTGTCAAAGAGAACGGACTACGGCTGCGGTCTGTCATAATTGGCAGTTGCTCCGCTCTGCCCTTCCATCTAGCACATTTTGAAAGCAAAAGGAGATAGTCGAAGCTTAGCTTTAAGCATTCCGTCACTCGTCCCAACACCTGCAGCGGGAGCGAACGAACAAAGGGGGCGGCAGTAGCAGCAAAGTAATGCTGATTTCTTTGAGCGTAAAGCCCTTTTGTTTGCACGTCAGTGACAAGAGCAGGAGGCACAGTACCTACTGCTTCACCAAAGGGGCTGCTGTTCTGTAGGGATCAGCAGCTGACCCAATATATTCCAGGATACTAGAGCTGTGGAGATTATGGAGCAAATGGTGTCAACGGGCGGCCCCTACTCGGTGTCCGCACCTGTTGTTATTCCTGCTGCACCTCGCACCGGTGGTGCTGCTGCAACCGCTACTGCAGCTGCTGTCACTGGTGGACTTGCCTTAACGATTGCACCCGTTATTTGATTGCTTGTATCCCCTGTGCACATCTCTAGATTGTACAGGCAAAACCTTTTGGCTACTTGCAGGGGGTTTAGGCTACTCTCTCAAAGATGTCAACGGAAACACCTCACGCCCTAACTGCATTGCTGCGGCCTCTCATCTACCATAGCAATAACAGTAAAACAAGACAAAACCGTAATATGCTGTGTGTGGAGCTACAGGTCGCTGGCTGCCTGCTACTTCCGCAACTCGCAACGACTGCTACTCTTGCTGCGAACTGCTACTACTGCTGAGAGTAGCAACAATAATATAGGCATGAAGAACAGCAGCAGGAAGAGCAACAGCGGCAGCAGCACCACCGGATTTTCCGTAGTGCGGGAAGGGAACTAAGATGGGGGCATCAATTCGTTCCCACGCCCCAATTTGAGCCCTTTTCAAGACTATTTCAGCGATACCTGCAACAATAGCTGCAACTTAGAGGAAACGAGCGGCAAGAGAGGAGCATCTATTTTGTGAGTCTCTTTAGACAGGCCGGAAAAGTAGAGCATATCCTGGCAGCGTTGTGAGCTCGAAAGAATGTGAATGGGCCTACTGAGGCAACCGGTGCACCAGCACATTATCAGCGCCACCAGCAGCACGCAGTACAGAGGGGGAACGGAAACCACTCGAGCAGCAGCAGCCGCCATACCAACAGCAGCAGCGCCCACAGCGGCCGCAACATATAGAGCATTCAAAAGGCACGTCATGAGGATGGTGTGATGGGTGTTGTGTGTTGTCCGTTTTACTGAGATGATATGAATATTTGTATAGAGCATTCTTAAGGTCTTCAAAAGGCACGTCATGATGACATGTATGTGCAGATGGGGTGGTTAGATTTAAATATTTGAATTTCCATGGTTTCAATGAGACATTGAGAATCGAGGGGTATTATATGCGGCTTTGGGGAAATGGATTGCATCCCAGCAAGCATAAATTTATTCAGATGATACGAATCATCTGCATTGCATTCTTAAGGTCTTCAAAAGGCACGTCATGAGGATGGTGTGATGGGTGTTTTGTGTGTTGTCCGTTTTACTGAGATGATATGAATATTTGTATAGAGCATTCTTAAGGTCTTCAAAAGGCACGTCATGAGGATGGTGTGATGGGTGTTGTGTGTTGTCCGTTTTACTGAGATGATATGAATATTTGTATAGAGCATTCTTAAGGTCTTCAAAAGGCACGTCATGATGACATGTATGTGCAGATGGGGTGGTTAGATTTAAATATTTGAATTTCCATGGTTTCAATGAGACATTGAGAATCGAGGGGTATTATATGCGGCTTTGGGGAAATGGATTGTATCCCAGCAAGCATAAATTTATTCAGATGATACGAATCATCTGCATTGCATTCTTAAGGTCTTCAAAAGGCACGTCATGAGGATGGTGTGATGGGTGTTTTGTGTGTTGTCCGTTTTACTGAGATGATATGAATATTTGTATAGAGCATTCAAAAGGCACGTCATGAGGATGGTGTGATGGGTGTTGTGTGTTGTCCGTTTTACTGAGATGATATGAATATTTGTATAGAGCATTCTTAAGGTCTTCAAAAGGCACGTCATGATGACATGTATGTGCAGATGGGGTGGTTAGATTTAAATATTTGAATTTCCATGGTTTCAATGAGACATTGAGAATCGAGGGGTATTATATGCGGCTTTGGGGAAATGGATTGCATCCCAGCAAGCATAAATTTATTCAGATGATACGAATCATCTGCATTGCATTCTTAAGGTCTTCAAAAGGCACGTCATGAGGATGGTGTGATGGGTGTTTTGTGTGTTGTCCGTTTTACTGAGATGATATGAATATTTGTATAGAGCATTCAAAAGGCACGTCATGAGGATGGTGTGATGGGTGTTGTGTGTTGTCCGTTTTACTGAGATGATATGAATATTTGTATAGAGCATTCTTAAGGTCTTCAAAAGGCACGTCATGAGGATGGTGTGATGGGTGTTGTGTGTTGTCCGTTTTACTGAGATGATATGAATATTTGTATAGAGCATTCAGAAGGCACGTCATGAGGATGGTGTGATGGGTGTTGTGTGTTGTCCGTTTTACTGAGATGATATGAATATTTGTATAGAGCATTCTTAAGGTCTTCAAAAGGCACGTCATGATGACATGTATGTGCAGATGGGGTGGTTAGATTTAAATATTTGTATTTCCATGGTTTCAATGAGACATTGAGAATCGAGGGGTATATGCGGCTTTGGGGAAATGGATTGTATCCCAGCAAGCATAAATTTATTCAGATGATACGAATCATCTGCATTGCATTCTTAAGGTCTTCAAAAGGCACGTCATGAGGATGGTGTGATGGGTGTTGTGTGTTGTCCGTTTTACTGAGATGATATGAATATTTGTATAGAGCATTCTTAAGGTCTTCAAAAGGCACGTCATGAGGATGGTGTGATGGGTGTTGTGTGTTGTCCGTTTTACTGAGATGATATGAATATTTGTATAGAGCATTCTTAAGGTCTTCAAAAGGCACGTCATGATGACATGTATGTGCAGATGGGGTGGTTAGATTTAAATATTTGAATTTCCATGGTTTCAATGAGACATTGAGAATCGAGGGGTATTATATGCGGCTTTGGGGAAATGGATTGCATCCCAGCAAGCATAAATTTATTCAGATGATACGAATCATCTGCATTGCATTCTTAAGGTCTTCAAAAGGCACGTCATGAGGATGGTGTGATGGGTGTTTTGTGTGTTGTCCGTTTTACTGAGATGATATGAATATTTGTATAGAGCATTCTTAAGGTCTTCAAAAGGCACGTCATGAGGATGGTGTGATGGGTGTTTTGTGTGTTGTCCGTTTTACTGAGATGATATGAATATTTGTATAGAGCATTCAAAAGGCACGTCATGAGGATGGTGTGATGGGTGTTGTGTGTTGTCCGTTTTACTGAGATGATATGAATATTTGTATAGAGCATTCTTAAGGTCTTCAAAAGGCACGTCATTATGATGCGATGCATGTTGAGTGTCAGCTTTACTGAGATGATATGAATATTTGCATTGCATTGCATTTTTTTAAGGTCTTCAAAAGGCACGTCATGATAATGATATGGTGCGTATGGAGTGTCGCAATTGTACTGAAATGGCATGAATATTTGCATTGCATTCTTAAGGTCTTCAAAAGGCACGTCATGATGATATGCTGCTTGTCGTGTGTTCGTTTTACTGAGATGGCATGAATATTTGCACTGCACCGCATACATCTCCGGCTCTCATTGTCTCATTCAAACCATTGCAATTCAATAATTCCTATCCATCTATCCCGTTCACGCATACAACAAATCATGACGTGCCTTTTGAAGACCTTAAGAATGCAATGCAGCTATACAAATATTCATATCATCTTAGTAAAACGGACAACACACAACACCCATCAAGACAACACACTGCAAGCATCACATATTTGCATTGCATTCTTAAGGTCTTCAAAAGGCACGTCATGATGATGTGGTGAGTATTGTGTGTACTTGGTTTTCCTGATATGAATATTTGCATTGCATTCTTAAGGTCTTCCAAAGGCACGTCATGATGAGTTGTATGTGCGGACGGCACAGATGGATTTAAATTTTGGAATTCCCATGATTTGGCTAAGACGACATTGAAAGTCACGAGATATATTCGGCAAAGTCGCATGTCATGTCAAATGGATTGCATCCCAGCAAGTCTATTTGTGAATAGGACAAAACACATCGTACAACGCAGGCTGAATCTTAGTGGATCGTAGGACAAGCCTACTCTCGCACTTACAATACCTGGTTGCGCCAAAGTCGTCTACAATGGATGTAACGCCCCAATTGCGGGAAATTGCGATTATCGCCCAGCGCGTTTCGCAGAGGGCGTTGTTGAGATGTAGTGCCTGAGGCATTAAAATGACATGCAAGTAGCAAAAGAGGCGGTGAGAAACACTGCTTAGCCAGCATGGATTCTGACTTAGAGGCGTTCAGTCATAATCCAACAGATGGTAGCGTCGCGGCACTAGCTTTTCAGCTAGCCGCATTAACCAAGTATCTGAACCAACTGTTCCTCTCGTACTAAGTTGGATTACTGTCGCAGTATCAAATTTATCAGTAGGGTAAAACTAACCTGTCTCACGACGGTCTAAACCCAGCTCACGTTCCCTATTGGCGGGTGAACAATCCGACACTTTGAGACTTCTGCGTCTCAATGATAGGAAGAGCCGACATCGAAGGATCAAAAAGCAACGTCGCTATGAACGCTTGGCTGCCACAAGCCAGTTATCCCTGTGGTAACTTTTCTGACACCTCTAGCTGAAAGTTTCTCAGACCTAAAGGATCGATAGGCCATGCTTTCACAGTTTGTATTCGTACTGAAAATCAAAATCAAGCAAGCTTTTCCCCTTTTGGTCAACATGAGATTTCTGTTCTCATTGAGCTTGCCTTAGGACACCTGCGCTATTGTTTCACAGATGTGCCGCCCCAGCCAAACTCCCCACCTGACTGTGTCTTCCGCATTGATCAGCACCCCGAGAGGCACCTTAAGACAAAAACACATGCATTGCATGCGTCTCAACTTGACGGAATAAGTAAAACGACACTGAGGGTAGTGGTATTTCACGATCGCCGAAGCTCCCACCTATGCTACACCCCCCAAGTCGTTCCACAAAGTCGGACTAGAGTCAAGCTCAACAGGGTCTTCTTTCCCCGCTGATTCCGCCAAGCCCGTTCCCTTGGCTGTGGTTTCGCTAGATAGTAGATAGGGACAGTGGGAATCTCGTTAATCCATTCATGCACGTCACTAATTAGATGACGAGGCATTTGGCTACCTTAATTTACAATAAATGATATTTTATCATTTTCAGTCATCTAAGAACCCCAGAAGGTAATTTTGCGCTCTCTTTTGTTGCGCAGAATTTACCGGCTGGGTTCGCGCGTCAGTGTCAGTGCCTGCGGCCGGTGCAAATCGGCTGCAAATCCTTCTCCTTTTTTATAATTCTTTTTCTATAGCATTTAAAACATCAAATTTTAAAAGATGGAAGAAGAAGAGGTGAAAAAGGATGCGGTTTCACCGCTGAACTCAGCTGCGCCCATGCGGCCCCCACAGCCGCAGCCGACCGCTCGGCCGAACAGCAGTTCAGCATTGAAAGAGGCCCCTTCTGGAATTATAATAGCAAAACCAAGGACCTCCAGCAGCCGCAAAGAAGGAAAGGACTCAGAAGATTCTCAAGACGAGGAGGAAATGCAGATCTGCGAGCCCGCCCCACACATGGATCTGCCGCAACAAGACCCGTCTCCATGCAGTGAGGAGATAGAAGTAGAGCAGATGCTAGATACGGCAACTGATAATCAGATAGTCCCAGGTTCGATTCCCAGCAGGGAAACGGACGCTGATAGTCTACAACAACAGCCAGAGGGATTGTCAGAGCTCGATAGCGATACCTCGATCTGTCCTGTGGATACAGGACAGCTCGAAGTGTCGAAGTCTACAGCCGTAGCAGATACCGTAGAGGCTCAAATGGTGGAGGAGACGGCTCAGGGCCCCCAAGCAGCAGAGGAGAGCTGCCCTGACAATGGGCAACAGCAGCAAGGGGGGCAATCTACAAGCCCTGCGCGGCTCATCAGCTTCAGGGATCTTGTCCGCCAGTTTGTAGAAGAACGCAGAGCCAGAAACCTTACACCAGACGGAGAGGGGGAGTCACAGCAGTTAGCAGATGGCAGCAGCATACAAAAGGACAGCGTAGCTCCAGTGTTCAACTGGGGACAAAGGAGCAACGCAAATTCAGCAGAAAACACCCCAGAGAGCATCAACAGAACGCCAAAGGGGGTGGCCACACAGCCTGTCCGCTGCCCCAACTGCAAGCGTGTATTCAACTCCGCCAGGGGGCTCTCCCTTCATACACGTAGGGGAGGAAAAGGCAGCTGCGCTCTGAGGAGAAGAGAAATCATCAATCAATGTCAGAACGTGGCAACCCCCCTGCCGTTGACGCTCCGTCTCAATAAGCGCATTCAGGAGGAAGCAGATGAAGATGTAAATGAATTGGGTGATAGGCCCCGTCTAGCAAAAAGAAGAAGAAGAAGGGGGTCAAAAACACCTACAGAGAGCCCCCCAGAGCCGGCTCCTACAGAATTGACAGGGGATCGTGCGATGGAGGGCAGACAGGCAACACCGGCAGCAACAGCAGAGCAGCACAGGCCTACAACAACCGAAGGAGAGGCGCTGCTCATCGATAAGTGGCCGGAGAGAGCTCAGCAGCAGCGGAACGACCCGATCACGCGCCGAAGACCACTTCGAATACCTCGTCTAACAGCAGAAGCGGGCGCAAGGCTTACAAGACAACTGATGGAACTTGCGCAAACTACTGCTACCAAGATGGTCGACAGCACTTGGGAAGAAGTGGAAGCCGCAGTAGAAGGCTTCACTACTCAGCTTTATGATGCGATTTGGTTTGCAGATAAGAACCCCAAGGAAGCAAATCAACGTGGCAAGAAGAACAAGCCCTCAACGAACACCGAGGACTCAGGAATCCGAAAGACACGCGTGTCCCCAAGGCAGGCTCAAGCGCAGGAAAACGTCGACAAGGCGTTGCAAGCACTCCGAGCAGAGGAGAGAGCCCAGCAGGGGAAACAATCTGGAGCATCGCTTGATGATAAACTGAAGAAGCGTGCCCTTGAAAGAAATCTACGAACTGCGCGTCGTCGCCTCATCATGATCCTCAAAGAAGAGTCAGCACAAAATCTCCAAGCACTCTACATGAAAGACCGAAAGAAGTGTGTGGAGCAACTACTAGCTGACGAAGATCAACCTAGAAGCCAAGATTGTCCCATCCAACTCAGTGAGCTGGAGGCACACTTTAGAGATCAGCACTCTGAGCAAATAATCGACTCCACTTCTGATGTTGCTCATGAGTTCTTAGACCCTTTGGCTTCAGCTCCTAGTGGAGCGTGTGCGATTGATCTATACTTCACAGAAGAGGATGTGCGTGCTCAGCTGCTAAAGAGCAACCTTAAGTCTGCAGCAGGGCCAGATGGGATAGGGTTTTTTGTGTACAAGAGGTTTGAAGAGGTGCTTATTCCAGCCATGACCGCGATATACAACGCGTGCTCTCGGCATCGACGTATTCCAGAGAAGTGGAAGGAAAGCGTGACCGTTTTGATTCCCAAGCAGGGCGATCCTAACGATGTGAAGAGTTGGCGACCCATCAATCTACAGGACTGTATCTACAAACTTTATGCAGCACTGTGGGCCAGCAGGATTACGGACTGGGCATCACAGTCCGGGGTTGCCTCCAAGTCGCAGAAGGGATTCATGCCAGTGAATGGGTGCCATGAGCACCTGTTTCTTGCCCAAAGCATCCTCAACTCCACGCGCAGAGGCTCGAAACCGCTGTACATGACGTACTACGACTTGAAAAATGCATTTGGATCCGTTCCCCACGAGCTCATACACGTTGTCTTGAAGGCTCAACGGCTACCGAAGCACGTTCGTGAGATCATCATGGATCTCTATCAAGGAGCGAGCTTCTGCGTAGTGACAAAGGAGGGCTGCACAGGTCGAATTGAGAACCGACGAGGAGTGAAGCAAGGGTGTCCTCTCAGCCCGATCCTCTTCAACCTAGCCATTGAGCCTCTCCTGCAGAGGTTAGCAGCTTGTGATGCAGGCCTCGAACTGCGTACGACAGACGGGAGACCGCCTGTGAAGGTCTCTCACATGGCGTATGCAGACGACCTCAAGACGGTTGCTAGTACTCGAGCAGGAATTTCTACACTTCATCAAGTGGTGGTGGACTTCCTCCAGTGGACAGGATTAGAGGCCAACCCGTCCAAATGTGCTACTTTGGGATGGAAGCGAGGAGAAAAGCGACAACAACCCGATCCGGTGCAGCTGAAGCTCCACAACGAGGTCTTGCCGGTGGTCAAGCTAGGGGAGGAGTACAAGTACCTGGGCGTCAAGGATGCACTGGAATCGTCAGTGCATCAAAATCAAATCCTTCGAGTCATGAGCAAGGCGAAGAAGGACATTACCAAGCTCCTGAGGTCAGCACTCCTTCCCTGGCAGAAACTAGATGCGATTCGCACTTTTGTGATGTCTCGTCTTGACTATCATCTCAGGCATTGTTACCCTTATAGACAGCAGCTGATTGCCTTCGATCGTCATATACGCTCTGCTCTAAAGGCTACCTTCAAGCTTTCAAAGAGCACCGTCGTTGAGATGTTTCATCAGCCCACCTCACATGGTGGTCTTGGGTGTACTTCTCTCATCACGATCGCAACTGCAACGCAGATAGGTCATGCTGTACAAATGCTCAACAGTTCAGACAGCGTGATTCGAGCGGTTGCAGAAGGCCAGCTATTGGAAGTCATCAAAAAGGCTTTCATCTATACACGTGAGAGTGACAAGAGCGACCGGGAAGCGATTATTGCCTATCTCAACGGGCGTGACTTGGGCTGCCTGAAGAGGAGAGGCAAAAGGGTGGACGTTCGAAGCTTATGGACAGAGCTTCCAGGAAGCTTATCGATGAGCAAGACGCGCATCGAGACTGGAAGCAACGAGAGCTATGTTGTTCAGCGAACAGATGGCTCCGAACTGGATCAGAAGCATATCATTAAAAGTATCAAACAGCATATGGCGGAGTGCCAACGGGACGTGTGGAAGGAAAAGGTAGATCAAGGGAAGTCAGTGGCCTATCAGACAGCAGATAGTAATGCTTTCTTGAGAGGTCCCACTCGTCTGAAGCCGGACGAGGTGATCTTCGCCTTAAGAGCACGATCTGCACAACTCCCCACACGAGCATACTTGAAGAAGATTAAGGTCTCAAAGGTATCGCGATGTCGCCATTGTACAGAGGACCCGGAAACCCTAGCGCATGTCCTAAACCACTGCCCTCATCATATGGATAGCAAGATCAAAGACCGACATAACAAGGCGTTGGAGAGGATTGCAACAGCTATCAAGAGCAGCGCGAAGAATAGGGGCAAGAAGCTCCAAGTCGACGCCTGCCCTGAGGACATGGAAACCCTGTTAAGGCCTGATATTATTCTTCGAGATGACAAGCGCAAAGACTTGGCAATAGTAGATGTGGCGGTCGTCTTTGAGGACTACAAGAAGAATTCCCTCGGAGCAGCCCGTCTACAAAAAGAAGAGAAATATCAAAGCCTCAAAAAGCATTACGAAGCGCGAGGATATCGGGTAACAGTACAGGCACTAGTATATGGATCCCTTGGCTGCATTGCACGAGAAAACAGGACGGTACTCACGCACAGACTTGGAATCTCAGAACGTTCAGCATGGATTGTGCAACGTGAAATTAGTGCCGACTGTATTCGTCTTAGCCAAAAAATCTGGGGGTTTCATGTAGCCGATAGAGGAGACAGAAAACCTCGGAGTGGCGGGCGATCTCGTGGAAATGCTCCAAAATCTGCATGATTTGATATGTTGATGATATAGTATATGGATACCCTACATGGTCGTATAATGTGCACTTTCTAAGACGCGTGAAAGCGGTTGGCTCTCACAAAGAAGGGCGTGCCGCAGGAGTATGGGCTCCCTCAGTGAATATCTAACACATAATTTTCTGGGGAAGCAGATTGCCCCTCCAAAACCCAGTTTCCTTAAAATTTCCACGTCATAGTTACGTCCGCCGTTAACCCGCGCTTGATTGAATTTCATCACATTGACATTCAGAGCACTGGGCAGAAATCACATTGCGTCAACACCGTTTGCGGCCATCGCAATGCTTTGTTTTAATTAAACAGTCGGATTCCCCTTGTCCGCTCCAGTTCTGAGTTAGCTGTTCACTGTGTACGCAGACCAGTGGTCACATCGCAGTCAGTGCCAGCGATCCACAGACACGCCGCGAAGCACGAACGGGCCCGCGCAGCTCCAACCGACGATGAACACACTGGCGCTATACACCCAGCCCTCAGAGCCAATCCTTTTCCCGAAGTTACGGATCCATTTTGCCGACTTCCCTTATCTACTTTCTTCTATCGACCAGAGGCTGCTAACCTTGGAGACCTGATGCGGTTAATGGTACGGCCAGGGGTGTAAATAACAACTTTCCCTCCTCTTTTCAAGGGCAGTCAGGAGCGCACCGGACTCCCTGGAAGCCAGGAAGCTTTACCAACCAGTCAACCCTATCTCCAGATAATCTGATTCCAGGGTATGTTTATAAAGAGGTTGTTAAAAAGCAAAGACAACGCTTCCCGGGGCACCCGCCTGCGTCGAGGAGTTCATTCACGTTACCGTACAGTATCCACGTCCTGGCTCAGGAATATTATCCTGATTCCCTTTCGCGAAATACGAGGACAAAAAAGCCCCGAAATTACCGCAGTTAAGCTTTCGCTTAGGACCGGCTAACCCATGTCCAATTGCTGTTCACATGGAACCCTTCTCCACTTCAGTCTTCAAAGTTCTCATTTGAATATTTGCTACTGCCACCAAGATCTGCACTAGAGACCGTTCCACACAGGCTCACGCCGAATGCTTCGCTACGATCCCCACGTCTTCCTACTCATTATCGCAAAAAGTCTAGTGCTGAAAACTTGCGATAATGGCCTGGTATCGGTAACCCGCTGCAGCGCCATCCATTTTCAGGGCTGGTTCATTCGGCAGGTAAGTTGTTACACACTTCTTAGCGGATTTCGACTTCCATGACCACCGTCCTGCTGTCAAAATGAACCAACACCTTTTATGGTGTCTGATGAGCGAGTATTTAGGCACCTTAACCAAGCGTTAGGAGCATCCCTCATCGCCAGTTCTGCTTACCAAAAATGGCCCACTTGGAGTTCATATTAACCCCAGCAGTTCAATAAAGTAACCACTGGATCTTACCCATTTAAAGTTTGAGAATAGGTCGAGGGCAACGCGCCCCCGAGGCCTCTAATCATTCGCTTTACCTGATAAAACTAATTGAACTCCAGCTATCCTGAGAGAAACTTCGGAAGAAACCAGCTACTAGACGGTTCGATTAGTCTTTCGCCCCTATACCCAAGTTTGACGAACGATTTGCACGTCAGTATCGCTACGAGCTTCCATCAGGCTTTCGCCTGACTTCACCCTACTCAGGCATAGTTCACCATCTTTCGGGTCCTAACAGATGTGCTACAACTCAAACCTCTCACAAAGTTCATGGTCGGTCGTAGGTGCAAGGCATGCAAAAAGCAAAACCTTTCCCTACTCTCACTTTCATTGTGCATACAGGGTTTCCACCCGCATACTCGCACATATGTTAGACTCCTTGGTCCGTGTTTCAAGACGGGTCGGTTGAAACCGTTAAGGACAGCATCGCAGAACGACGGTACTCGAAAGTGTAGCCATCGAACGCGGAAAGCACACCTCAGCAAACACCTGAACAACACAAACCCAAAGGCTATAACAGCCCACGAAAGGCCTACCTTCCTTGGGGAGAATAGTCAAGCGTCCACTGATGCTGACCAACCTCAAGGGATCATAGTGGACCACAGCAGTAAACAGACCTCCCAATCCCTATAACGGAGATATAAGAGATGTGACCACTGGACCCCACCGGCACCCTAGAGATACAAAAGTTTCAATCGCTTCCCTTCCAGCAATTTCAGACACTTTTAACTCTCTTTCCAAAGTCCTTTTCATCTTTCCTTCACAGTACTTGTTCGCTATCGGTCTCACGCCAATATTTAGCTTTATGTGAAACTTATCACACATTTTGCGCTCAAATCCCAATGAACGCGACTCAATAAAAGCGCACCGTACGTGGGAGCATCGAGCAGGACAAAGGACGGGACTGTCACCCTCTCTGAAGTTCTGTTCCAAGAAACTTAGACCTGCCCTCCCACTGGCAACGCCTCTAGAGGCTACAATTCGTGAGGCCAAATAAGGGACTCACGATTTTCACTTTGAGCTCTTCCCGCTTCACTCGCCGTTACTAGGGGAATCATTGTTATTTTCTTTTCCTCCGCTTAGTAATATGCTTAAATTCAGCGGGTAACCTCGACTGATTTCAGGTCTAGATATATATATGTTTATATCTTGGAAATATTTTGGAATATATCCCACATCAAGCATAATTGATAATAAATTATTATCCCACACATACATAAATAGGCTTCCAATAGAACATACCCAATATATGCATGCTAAAATCATTCATTATTGTTGAGATACATATCAGCAGCTTAATAATAAACCACCGTATCTCTTTCATGAACGAAAGGATAACACCATATCAATCTTATGCTTGTCAGCACACATACATAATAATATGTACTTGTGGTGACTCCAAAACAAATCTTCACACGACGCAATTATATAAAAATACTGCGACGTGCAAATGATACCAACCACACATTCAACGCGCACAGTATCATAAAACTGTGCCCTGCCAATGTTGGTAAGTATACTTATAGAAGAGATCAAAAGACACTGAAACAGACGTGCTGCCGAGAAATCCCGGCAGCGCCATATGCGTTCAGAAATCTGATGGTTCACTAAAATCTGCAATTCACAATGCGTATCGCATTTCGCTGCGTCCTTCATCGATGCGTGAGCCAAGACATCCATTGCTGAAAGTTTTTTTTAAGCAAAACGCTTCTTCTTTTTTGCATTAAATAGCGCACAAACGCTGCTGTGTGATCTATTTAGGACATGCATACACACATCATACATACACAAGCCACGCCAATGCATGCATGCATGCTGCATGCAGCCCTAAACAGCCCCACCACAGCCTTAAACATGCGCTAACTCCCCCCCCCACCCCCCCGTTCCAAATCGCATGCGGCAGCATGCAAAAACAGAGAGGAGAGGTGCAAGCATGAAACACTTCTTTCATCTTCTACAAAGAACGTTGTGGAGGAAAAAACACAAGGATTGATTTACGTTCGTTAGTAGGCGATCCCCAAAAGCAGGCTTCCAACATCGCAAAACGCTTCCAATAAGCTATTCGCCAATGATGAAATCGCTTGGAGACGCACAATCAATGTGTGAATGATCCTTCCGCAGGTTCACCTACGGAAACCGTGTTACGACTTTTGCATCCTTTAGAGGGCTCTATTTACGCAACTTCCCGGCCAGCCCCAAAGTGGGGTTGGCCAGTCCGATGAATTCACAGGACCCTCCGATCGGTTGCAGCGACGGGCGGTGTGTACAAGGGGCAGGGACGTAGTCGGCGCAAGCTGCTGACTTGCGCCTACTAGGCATTCCTCGTTGAAGACTAATAATTGCAATAATCTATCCCCATCACGATGCACCCTCACAAGATTACCCAGCCCCATCGGGCAAGGTAAAAACTCGTTGCATGCATCAGTGTAGCGCGCGTGCAGCCCAGAACATCTAAGGGCATCACAGACCTGTTATTGCCTCAAACTTCCTTGCGTTAGACACGCAAAGTCCCTCTAAGAAGTGATACAGTAACCGAAGTTACTGACCCTATTTAGCAGGCCAAGGTCTCGTTCGTTATCGAAATTAACCAGACAGATCACTCCACCAACTAAGAACGGCCATGCACCACCACCCATAGAATCAAGAAAGAGCTATCAATCTGTCAATCCTTCCCATGTCTGGACCTGGTGAGTTTCCCCGTGTTGAGTCAAATTAAGCCGCAGGCTCCACGCCTGGTGGTGCCCCTCCGTCAATTCCTTTAAGTTTCAGCCTTGCGACCATACTCCCCCCAGAACCCAGAGACTTTGATTTCTCATGAGGTGCAGGAGAAGCCAAGGTAGGCATTTCCCTATCTCTAGTCGGCATAGTTTATGGTAGAGATTACGACGGTATCTAATCGTCTTCAAACCCCCTACTGTCGTTCTTGATTAATGAAAACATCCTTGGCAAATGCTTTCGCAGTAGTTCGTCTTTAACAAATCTAAGAATTTCACCTCTGACAGTTAAATACGAATGCCCCCAACTGTCCCTATTAATCATTACCTTGGTCCTAGAAACCAACAAAATAGAACCGAGGTCCTATCTTATTATTCCATGCTGCAGTATTCAGGGCGACAAGCCTGCTTGAAACACTCTATTTTTCTCAAAGTAAAAGTTCCAGAACACCTACCAACGCAATAAAGCGCCAGAGGCTACCAGAAATATGCCGAGGGCAAACCACGCGCACACCCATACGGGCAGCGCAGGCTGACCACGACAGAAATCCAACTACGAGCTTTTTAACTGCAACAACTCTAATATACACTATTGGAGCTGGAATTACCGCGGCTGCTGGCACCAGACTTGCCCTCCAATTGTTACTCTGGAAGGGTTTTACATTCCCATCATTCCAATTACAAAGCATAAAATGCCCTGTATTGTTATTTCTCGTCACTACCTCGAAACTGTTTTCATTGGGTAATTTGCGCGCCTGCTGCCTTCCTTAGATGTGGTAGCCGTTTCTCAGGCTCCCTCTCCGGAATCGAACCCTAATTCCCCGTTACCCGTCACTGCCACGGTAGGCCAATACCCTACCGTCGAAAGCTGATAGGTCAGAAACTTGAATGATCCATCGCGGGCCCGAAAGCCAACTGCGATCCGTTCGGTTACTATGAATCACCATGACTCCACAAAAGTGGGTTGGTTTTGTATCTAATAAACACAGCCCCTCCAGAGAAGGTAGCTTTTGCGCATGTATTAGCCATAGAATTACCATGGTTATCCATGTAAAAAAGACCATCAAATAAACTATAACTGTTTTAATGAGCCATTCGCAGTTTCACCGTATAAAAGCTTATACTTAGACATGCATGGCTTAATCTTTGAGACAAGCATATGACTACTGGCAGGATCAACCAGGTTGCTATCGTCATCCTCCTCCACCATGGCCATAAAACACACAAATCATTCCATCTCGTATTGTTCATCTGAAATAAACAAACGAGGAGGAACAAAATGCGTAAAACGCCATGGAGAAAAGAATAATAACTTATCACCACAGGTCATTATCTTATCATTTCCACAAAACAGATAAAAGAAGACACACTCGCCCCCCCACAATCCATTTTGTAGTAAAGATAATAACACTTTAGTGGCTTCAGAAACATTCTTATCATTCCAAACCCTCTTAAAGAGTCCAAGGTCTAATAAGAATGTCCCAAACAAATCCAAAAGCACCCCCCACCGCCACAAATATCATCATAGTTCGTCATATTACCCTGGAAACTTGGAATAATCTTCCTTGCCTGCTGCATAAAGCAATCTTCTTAAAGCGTATGTATATAACGCTTCTAATCAATTGCCATCACAAACAAAAAAGATACACAAGAATCCTTGGCAACGAACCATGCTTTCCAAGCGCCCGAATTGCCCCCCCCGCATCAGCATCTCCTCCACTTGATCTCGCCTCTGTCCGTTTGCAAAAGGATTGAATAATATATACGTATAAAAAGACAATCTGACCATATATATATATATATATATATATATATATATATATATATATATATATATATATACATATATATATATAGCCGCAATGCACTTCTATACGCAATATCGTCCCACCCCAAGAAACAAAACAAAAGCCAAACCAAAAATTGGAAGCGCTGGAAGGACAAATCCATAACGCTCTATTTTTCTTCCCACAAATTTCTTTGCAGGACACACCAATACAACACCAACAACTCCGCTCCCAAAATGCAGCTTCATTCGGGGTATCAACAAATCAAATGCTCAAAAAGCAAATGAAATCCCCCCACATCCTAAACATCTCAAAATGATGTTCTTTCAAACGAACCCCACAACCATCTAGCTTCTCTGACGCACAGGTGAAGCATCCATGGCAATGAGATCATCTGTCTTCATCCTACCCAAGAAAAATATAAGCTTCCTTTCTCTACACACTACCACTACAAACAGCTTGGCCATCCTTTCTTCGACAACCACCCAAAATGGGAGAACAGCAAAACCAGGACATTACACACATTCAGAGTGAATTATCCTGTTGCCATTCACAGCTGTTGCAGAAGCACCGCAATCTCCCCTCAACATACGCTCACATATGAATGGCGACCTTTCCCGCGTAGGCTCCTCACACGAATCTAATTCTATTTCCATCCAAACACACCAACAAAAACTTTTGTCAAAGATACATGAACGCTTTTGCGACGCAATTCACCAGTCTACCACTACCTCCCATCAGCCAAAAGCGTCTTGTAGTTTCTGCTCCTTAAAGCGAACTTTTGCATACCCTCTGAATTCTTCTCACCTCCCAAATATACTTAAGACTCACTGAAAGCTAACCAGCTCATGTATCCCTTCGTGTGCCACACAACACAAATCCCTCCCTATCCCTGTCTTCTCCAGCGAGCCAAGAAAACTCCAGAGCAGCATCTTTACCAACATATACAAGCATAATTCAAGAAGAAAAAATGGCATCAAGAAAATCCACAGAAAACTCTAGGACAGCTTGCTGAACATCCTGCATTGCTTGGTCCTCATCATGTTGAGAAAGTGGTGCAGAATCAAGGTCATCGCAAAGTCGAGACAACCCCCTTAATAACTTGCACATCGGATTGAACTAAATTACCGAGCATATACTGATTGATGCTGCAAATAAAATTCTATATGGAGGAGCCCGCCTTAATAAAACTAGAAAAAAGCACAGTAGAGACCTAACCACCTCAAGAAAAGCAAACTCCAGCGGTTGAGACGCCTGCTGCTGTAAAAGAAAGAATACAATTCACACGGACCATGTTCCTCATTGCTGCCTCAAAAACCAAAAGGAAAAGTATAAACAAACCTCATTGAAGAAATCCAATTAAAAGGAAAATGCAGCATTCGCTGAAAAATATATCTACTGCTGCCTGTTCCAGACCACCCTCTCTCACCCCCCCTGCACACGCGCGCGCGCGCCCCCACAGGCTGCGGTTGATGGCGATCGCATCCATCCTTCCACTGACTGTACGGTACGTAAATGTGGCTACAAGACTTACAGGCATGAACATGTTAACACTGCAGTAATTTGAATCTTTCTATCTGGATCATTTGTGCTTTGCGTCTACACGATAACACTTTGTTGAAGGTGTGCACCCGATGGAGCTCTAGTAAGATGAAGGCACAGTCGCAATGCACCAGGCAAATCCTGATTAGGGCTTTGGTGTACGGCTATATTACACGAATTGTATGGGAGGGATGCTCGTATATGCAATGTACCTGGCATTTGATGCACTCTGGCAGTGTTGGCAAACCGCCAATTGCTAGGCATAAATGCAAACCAAAAGGGACGAACTGGACCCTTACAACATATTTTGTAAGGACCTATGCTCCGCATGAACCCTCATGACATTATATGAGAATGATACGAGGGTTTCCATATGTTTTTGTTGTTTCCTTTGATTTGGAGCGCTTTTCGTCGTTTGTGCAAGGCTGGCTTGAACACAGTTTCTGGTGTCTTCTTATTTTTGTTCCAGTAAAGCATTGACGGTGGTGGTTTCAGTTGGTGCGCAGGTAGGTGGAGTAGGAAACCATTAGCATAATACGTGATCAATGTACCTTGGCAATTTGTACAAAATGATGAACCTCGTGCTTCTACCGAATCTTGGAGTGGCTTGGGTTTAGTTAAGGCGTGCAGTCTACGGTTGACCGGAGCAGGCACAACATAAAAAACACGCTGTGGGTAACAGCACAGTTTCAAGCTTAATAGTTGAAAGTACATTGGGACTTGGCAGGCAAGTAATGCTTGCTATCAGTTATTCAGAAGCTGTCCTTCATATGGCTATAGGAGCATCAGTTTCATGCGGAAACATCCCTTATCATTTACCAGTTTTGTATTAAACCGACGTTTTTTCTCCTCGGAGCTCAATGCAGTTGTGTATGGATAAAGACAAAAGAGACACATGTGCAATAGCTGAATGCAGAATGCATGTCTCTACATATCATGAGGCATAGGTTGAATGAGGGTTACGGCGGGCATTATTGCTCATCGTACCGCATTGCTTTTGTGTGCTAATTATTGACGGGAAATGCATCTTGTTCCGGTTTCTATTGAGTCTACTTGAGCCTGAGTTGACCATCAAGAAGCTCAGCACATTATATTGCGCAAAGAAAGAAGAATTCAACCATCCATTGATAGATACACGGGAGGATACTGTGACTCTTTTCTAGTTTAGGCTGCAGCTATGATTTCATTGTGAAAGCTGTTGTGTTTTCATTGCAAAGCTTTCACTTCTGCTCGACCTGCTCTGATGGGCGTGCATATTAGAATATTATTAAACTTTGTTATTAAACATTGTTATTGAACAGGATAGAATTCGGGATGCAATATTTGATGGTCAGCAAAATAGGATTGCTATATGAATTGCTTGCCAAAATGGTAGAACACCCTGCCAGGGAAAATACAACTGAAATAGACGCAAGCTTAGGGATTTGTAGTTTATAGGCAAGCCACACACGTAGTAACTCCCGAAGTTGGGAGCTGGGACTTTGTGTTACTGTAGCGCCTGACGAGTTGGATTTTAGAAGTCATGCCTAACTCGTGGAAAGACACTTTGTGTTGTGTTCCATCAAACTTGCTAGTAGCGCAAACGAGAGGATAACCTTGTGGCACATAAAGCGATGGGCAATCGCATCACCAGAAGCAGGCAGCCTTCCCTATCCTTATGCTTATACATGCCAAACCTGATGTCATCACTATAGTGATTTTCGCATACCATGATAATTGTTGGTGATATAACCGCGGGTTTGCCGGATCTTTTTACTGCTGGGGTAGCAGCGTGCAACGATTAGCCTAAACAACTACAGGAAGAAGGAATGCCTAGAATGAAAATAATTGCTTTCGTTCACACCATGTTGGCTTCGGTTCCGGAAGCTTCCATAAAGGGAGGGAAATATCAGGCGGAAGATAGAGCATATTGATGCATATCCGGTGCATGAGGCATGCATGCTACACTAAAAGAAAGAACAAACACAGGATCCGCTGAAACAGCTGTCGCAGAGCCACCGCCTTCATGTGCAAAATTTGGACAACGAAAGGTGGCGCTAATCCAGCCGAAGCAAATCCTGAAGCTGTTAAGGAGCAAGAAACAATGGCATCTTCAAAAACACAAATAAGTTTTTTGCTTTTATAGTCGTTTCTATCCCAACTCATGTATGACGTGTTCCTTCATTGCTGGCTGGTACTCGTCAGACACGTGCCGAGGCAGGCCATGTGCGCTGTCCTTGCTGTTTAGGTGAAGCGGAAAGGAACGGTATGTTCTATCGGTGCGCTAAGCGTTGGTGTTGTTCTTTGCACCTAGAGTTGCGCTTACGCGGTAATCCAAACTGCAGGTGCTGTTGCTTGTGCATAGCCTCCAATTAGTGCAGTAGCACGTGCGTTTAGGGCACTATGCAGCTAGTGCAATAACAGATGAGCTTCTGTTATTATCCGGTTTCATTTACCTACCATCACCATTGTCATGTGTTGCTGATAAATCTGCATTCTTCTCCCTTCGCAGCACTGTAGATAGGCCATCAGTTTACTTCATTCTGAACTGTGAACCTTGATGTTATTCAATCCTACCAATATGCCTTCATTCGGCGTAATAAAACACCTTATTATATCGAAGAGTCGCGTTCCATCAGCGACAACATTTTGTTTCTGATGGAAGCCAATTCTTCCCTACAGTATCGTGATGATTGCAGAAGAACAGCTCATGAGTACTGCACCTTCAGCATGCTTCTCCTTAGAGTAATATCACTTTCAGCTACTCCTGCTGCAGAGCGCAACAACTTTCGCAACTTACTTTCATGCCACAGGATGACTCATTAGCCCTTCTTGGTGCCAACACCACCTCTCTAAGTGGCACTATCGTAGAGTTGCCATCAGTCTCCCGCCCCCTACGTAGTAATGTGTTGTGAAATTACACCCTTACAGCCGATTGGTATGCTTCCATGCTTAATTTTATTCCGTTCCTACTTATACTAGCAAGCGACGTTTGCCTTGCAATGACGATTCGTCTTGTTGCGCGTCTGCGTTAGTACATGGATGCCGCCTAGCCAAAAGCGATGTAACTACATACGATTCTAGAAGAAACAGCTTCAAACAGAATGCATTATCTAACAACGTCTTCACATGATTCCCACGGTTCACCCTATTCCCAGTCAGTACTGCCATCCCTGTCTACCTACTCCGTTGGCTCATGCTGTATCAAGATGGGTATCAGCGATAAACAATGGCGCACAAAAGCATGAACGCCCTCCAGCGCTCGCCATCTGGCGTCGTCAATGCACTCAGACTGCCGCAAGGCAGAGCTAATCTAGTAAGGCTGCTTGAATACCCCAGGGCGGCAGCGTATTTGTAGGCAAAGGCAGCTCTAAGCAAGGTTTATGGAAAAAAGCGGGGGAAACAAACGTTTGTGCCGCTGTGTTGAAGCTGCGTTTTAATACCGTAAGTAAACAGGAGGTGAAGGCAGCTGCAGCTGCTCTGCTGGACACTGAAGCGCTTTCTGGTCCGACAGCGCTTTGAATAGAATCATAGGCAACAACAGCAATCATCAGCATGCAGTATGCATAGCGGTTCAGCAGGTGCATGGATTTCCCGAGCGGGTTTTGCCAAGTGTCATTTCCCAAACTAAAGCGAAGTTGAACTGGTCTTTGCAATCTTCTTGCTGCAACAAAGCATCATTCGGGATATAACCACCCACTGAGCATTGAATCATCTAAACCTGCATGATTTAGCATGCATCGGACCAAAGCTGGTGCGCGATGGTGTCAGTTCCAGCTCCCCTTATCCACAAGCGGAAAACGGCTCCAAGGAATACCTGGTATTCGCAATCTTTCGAACCAGTCAAACGCATGCCACGTCAGCATGCCCTTGTGCAAAATCCTAATGCACAAATAACCTGTCCAACGGCACCTCATACAATTTAATCGCCCACCGCTCAGCTTGCCTGTTCCTGTCACGGGAAAACACAATAAAACAGCCGCCAATACCACACAGCTTCGTTTCATATTATCTACACACACCTTCTGTCAAAGAGAACGGACTACGGCTGCGGTCTGTCATAATTGGCAGTTGCTCCGCTCTGCCCTTCCATCTAGCACATTTTGAAAGCAAAAGGAGATAGTCGAAGCTTAGCTTTAAGCATTCCGTCACTCGTCCCAACACCTGCAGCGGGAGCGAACGAACAAAGGGGGCGGCAGTAGCAGCAAAGTAATGCTGATTTCTTTGAGCGTAAAGCCCTTTTGTTTGCACGTCAGTGACAAGAGCAGGAGGCACAGTACCTACTGCTTCACCAAAGGGGCTGCTGTTCTGTAGGGATCAGCAGCTGACCCAATATATTCCAGGATACTAGAGCTGTGGAGATTATGGAGCAAATGGTGTCAACGGGCGGCCCCTACTCGGTGTCCGCACCTGTTGTTATTCCTGCTGCACCTCGCACCGGTGGTGCTGCTGCAACCGCTACTGCAGCTGCTGTCACTGGTGGACTTGCCTTAACGATTGCACCCGTTATTTGATTGCTTGTATCCCCTGTGCACATCTCTAGATTGTACAGGCAAAACCTTTTGGCTACTTGCAGGGGGTTTAGGCTACTCTCTCAAAGATGTCAACGGAAACACCTCACGCCCTAACTGCATTGCTGCGGCCTCTCATCTACCATAGCAATAACAGTAAAACAAGACAAAACCGTAATATGCTGTGTGTGGAGCTACAGGTCGCTGGCTGCCTGCTACTTCCGCAACTCGCAACGACTGCTACTCTTGCTGCGAACTGCTACTACTGCTGAGAGTAGCAACAATAATATAGGCATGAAGAACAGCAGCAGGAAGAGCAACAGCGGCAGCAGCACCACCGGATTTTCCGTAGTGCGGGAAGGGAACTAAGATGGGGGCATCAATTCGTTCCCACGCCCCAATTTGAGCCCTTTTCAAGACTATTTCAGCGATACCTGCAACAATAGCTGCAACTTAGAGGAAACGAGCGGCAAGAGAGGAGCATCTATTTTGTGAGTCTCTTTAGACAGGCCGGAAAAGTAGAGCATATCCTGGCAGCGTTGTGAGCTCGAAAGAATGTGAATGGGCCTACTGAGGCAACCGGTGCACCAGCACATTATCAGCGCCACCAGCAGCACGCAGTACAGAGGGGGAACGGAAACCACTCGAGCAGCAGCAGCCGCCATACCAACAGCAGCAGCGCCCACAGCGGCCGCAACATATAGAGCATTCAAAAGGCACGTCATGAGGATGGTGTGATGGGTGTTGTGTGTTGTCCGTTTTACTGAGATGATATGAATATTTGTATAGAGCATTCTTAAGGTCTTCAAAAGGCACGTCATGATGACATGTATGTGCAGATGGGGTGGTTAGATTTAAATATTTGAATTTCCATGGTTTCAATGAGACATTGAGAATCGAGGGGTATTATATGCGGCTTTGGGGAAATGGATTGCATCCCAGCAAGCATAAATTTATTCAGATGATACGAATCATCTGCATTGCATTCTTAAGGTCTTCAAAAGGCACGTCATGAGGATGGTGTGATGGGTGTTTTGTGTGTTGTCCGTTTTACTGAGATGATATGAATATTTGTATAGAGCATTCTTAAGGTCTTCAAAAGGCACGTCATGAGGATGGTGTGATGGGTGTTGTGTGTTGTCCGTTTTACTGAGATGATATGAATATTTGTATAGAGCATTCTTAAGGTCTTCAAAAGGCACGTCATGAGGATGGTGTGATGGGTGTTGTGTGTTGTCCGTTTTACTGAGATGATATGAATATTTGTATAGAGCATTCAGAAGGCACGTCATGAGGATGGTGTGATGGGTGTTGTGTGTTGTCCGTTTTACTGAGATGATATGAATATTTGTATAGAGCATTCTTAAGGTCTTCAAAAGGCACGTCATGATGACATGTATGTGCAGATGGGGTGGTTAGATTTAAATATTTGTATTTCCATGGTTTCAATGAGACATTGAGAATCGAGGGGTATATGCGGCTTTGGGGAAATGGATTGTATCCCAGCAAGCATAAATTTATTCAGATGATACGAATCATCTGCATTGCATTCTTAAGGTCTTCAAAAGGCACGTCATGAGGATGGTGTGATGGGTGTTGTGTGTTGTCCGTTTTACTGAGATGATATGAATATTTGTATAGAGCATTCTTAAGGTCTTCAAAAGGCACGTCATGAGGATGGTGTGATGGGTGTTTTGTGTGTTGTCCGTTTTACTGAGATGATATGAATATTTGTATAGAGCATTCTTAAGGTATTCAAAAGGCACGTCATGAGGATGGTGTGATGGGTGTTTTGTGTGTTGTCCGTTTTACTGAGATGATATGAATATTTGTATAGAGCATTCAAAAGGCACGTCATGAGGATGGTGTGATGGGTGTTGTGTGTTGTCCGTTTTACTGAGATGATATGAATATTTGTATAGAGCATTCTTAAGGTCTTCAAAAGGCACGTCATTATGATGCGATGCATGTTGAGTGTCAGCTTTACTGAGATGATATGAATATTTGCATTGCATTGCATTTTTTTAAGGTCTTCAAAAGGCACGTCATGATAATGATATGGTGCGTATGGAGTGTCGCAATTGTACTGAAATGGCATGAATATTTGCATTGCATTCTTAAGGTCTTCAAAAGGCACGTCATGATGATATGCTGCTTGTCGTGTGTTCGTTTTACTGAGATGGCATGAATATTTGCACTGCACCGCATACATCTCCGGCTCTCATTGTCTCATTCAAACCATTGCAATTCAATAATTCCTATCCATCTATCCCGTTCACGCATACAACAAATCATGACGTGCCTTTTGAAGACCTTAAGAATGCAATGCAGCTATACAAATATTCATATCATCTTAGTAAAACGGACAACACACAACACCCATCAAGACAACACACTGCAAGCATCACATATTTGCATTGCATTCTTAAGGTCTTCAAAAGGCACGTCATGATGATGTGGTGAGTATTGTGTGTACTTGGTTTTCCTGATATGAATATTTGCATTGCATTCTTAAGGTCTTCCAAAGGCACGTCATGATGAGTTGTATGTGCGGACGGCACAGATGGATTTAAATTTTGGAATTCCCATGATTTGGCTAAGACGACATTGAAAGTCACGAGATATATTCGGCAAAGTCGCATGTCATGTCAAATGGATTGCATCCCAGCAAGTCTATTTGTGAATAGGACAAAACACATCGTACAACGCAGGCTGAATCTTAGTGGATCGTAGGACAAGCCTACTCTCGCACTTACAATACCTGGTTGCGCCAAAGTCGTCTACAATGGATGTAACGCCCCAATTGCGGGAAATTGCGATTATCGCCCAGCGCGTTTCGCAGAGGGCGTTGTTGAGATGTAGTGCCTGAGGCATTAAAATGACATGCAAGTAGCAAAAGAGGCGGTGAGAAACACTGCTTAGCCAGCATGGATTCTGACTTAGAGGCGTTCAGTCATAATCCAACAGATGGTAGCGTCGCGGCACTAGCTTTTCAGCTAGCCGCATTAACCAAGTATCTGAACCAACTGTTCCTCTCGTACTAAGTTGGATTACTGTCGCAGTATCAAATTTATCAGTAGGGTAAAACTAACCTGTCTCACGACGGTCTAAACCCAGCTCACGTTCCCTATTGGCGGGTGAACAATCCGACACTTTGAGACTTCTGCGTCTCAATGATAGGAAGAGCCGACATCGAAGGATCAAAAAGCAACGTCGCTATGAACGCTTGGCTGCCACAAGCCAGTTATCCCTGTGGTAACTTTTCTGACACCTCTAGCTGAAAGTTTCTCAGACCTAAAGGATCGATAGGCCATGCTTTCACAGTTTGTATTCGTACTGAAAATCAAAATCAAGCAAGCTTTTCCCCTTTTGGTCAACATGAGATTTCTGTTCTCATTGAGCTTGCCTTAGGACACCTGCGCTATTGTTTCACAGATGTGCCGCCCCAGCCAAACTCCCCACCTGACTGTGTCTTCCGCATTGATCAGCACCCCGAGAGGCACCTTAAGACAAAAACACATGCATTGCATGCGTCTCAACTTGACGGAATAAGTAAAACGACACTGAGGGTAGTGGTATTTCACGATCGCCGAAGCTCCCACCTATGCTACACCCCCCAAGTCGTTCCACAAAGTCGGACTAGAGTCAAGCTCAACAGGGTCTTCTTTCCCCGCTGATTCCGCCAAGCCCGTTCCCTTGGCTGTGGTTTCGCTAGATAGTAGATAGGGACAGTGGGAATCTCGTTAATCCATTCATGCACGTCACTAATTAGATGACGAGGCATTTGGCTACCTTAATTTACAATAAATGATATTTTATCATTTTCAGTCATCTAAGAACCCCAGAAGGTAATTTTGCGCTCTCTTTTGTTGCGCAGAATTTACCGGCTGGGTTCGCGCGTCAGTGTCAGTGCCTGCGGCCGGTGCAAATCGGCTGCAAATCCTTCTCCTTTTTTATAATTCATTTTTCTATAGCATTTAAAACATCAAATTTTAAAAGATGGAAGAAGAAGAGGTGAAAAAGGATGCGGTTTCACCGCTGAACTCAGCTGCGCCCATGCGGCCCCCACAGCCGCAGCCGACCGCTCGGCCGAACAGCAGTTCAGCATTGAAAGAGGCCCCTTCTGGAATTATAATAGCAAAACCAAGGACCTCCAGCAGCCGCAAAGAAGGAAAGGACTCAGAAGATTCTCAAGACGAGGAGGAAATGCAGATCTGCGAGCCCGCCCCACACATGGATCTGCCGCAACAAGACCCGTCTCCATGCAGTGAGGAGATAGAAGTAGAGCAGATGCTAGATACGGCAACTGATAATCAGATAGTCCCAGGTTCGATTCCCAGCAGGGAAACGGACGCTGATAGTCTACAACAACAGCCAGAGGGATTGTCAGAGCTCGATAGCGATACCTCGATCTGTCCTGTGGATACAGGACAGCTCGAAGTGTCGAAGTCTACAGCCGTAGCAGATACCGTAGAGGCTCAAATGGTGGAGGAGACGGCTCAGGGCCCCCAAGCAGCAGAGGAGAGCTGCCCTGACAACGGGCAACAGCAGCAAGGGGGGCAATCTACAAGCCCTGCGCGGCTCATCAGCTTCAGGGATCTTGTCCGCCAGTTTGTAGAAGAACGCAGAGCCAGAAACCTTACACCAGACGGAGAGGGGGAGTCACAGCAGTTAGCAGATGGCAGCAGCATACAAAAGGACAGCGTAGCTCCAGTGTTCAACTGGGGACAAAGGAGCAACGCAAATTCAGCAGAAAACACCCCAGAGAGCATCAACAGAACGCCAAAGGGGGTGGCCACACAGCCTGTCCGCTGCCCCAACTGCAAGCGTGTATTCAACTCCGCCAGGGGGCTCTCCCTTCATACACGTAGGGGAGGAAAAGGCAGCTGCGCTCTGAGGAGAAGAGAAATCATCAATCAATGTCAGAACGTGGCAACCCCCCTGGCGTTGACGCTCCGTCTCAATAAGCGCATTCAGGAGGAAGCAGATGAAGATGTAAACGAATTGGGTGATAGACCCCGTCTAGCAAAAAGAAGAAGGGGACGAAAAGCACCTACACAGGGCCCCCCAGAGCCGACTCCTACAGAATTGGCAGGGGATCGTGCGATGGCGGGCAGACAGGCAACACCGGCAGCAACAGCAGAGCAGCACAGGCCTACAACAACCGACGGAGAGGCGCTGCTTATAGATAAGTGGCCGGAGAGAGCTCAACAGCAGAGGAACGACCCGATCACGCGTCGAAGACCACTTCGAATACCTCGTCTAACAGCAGAAGCGGGCGCAAGGCTTACAAGACAACTGATGGAACTTGCGCAAACTACTGCTACCAAGATGGTCGACAGCACTTGGGAAGAAGTGGAAGCCGCAGTAGAAGGCTTCACCACTCAGCTTTATGATGCGATTTGGTTTGCAGATAAGAACCCCAAGGAAGCAAATCAACGTGGCAAGAAGAACAAGCCCTCAACGAACACCGAGGACTCAGGAATCCGAAAGACACGCGTGTCCCCAAGGCAGGCTCAAGCACAGGAAAACGTCGACAAGGCGTTGCAAGCACTCCGAGCAGAGGAGAGAGCCCAGCAGGGGAAAGAGTCTGGAGCATCGCTTGATGATAAACTGAAGAAGCGTGCCCTTGAAAGAAATCTACGAACTGCGCGTCGTCGCCTCATCATGATCCTCAAAGAAGAGTCAGCACAAAATCTCCAAGCACTCTACATGAAAGACCGAAAGAAGTGTGTGGAGCAACTACTAGCTGACGAAGATCAACCTAGAAGCCAAGATTGTCCCATCCAACTCAGTGAGCTGGAGGCACACTTTAGAGATCAGCACTCTGAGCAAATAATCGACTCCACTTCTGATGTTGCTCATGAGTTCTTAGACCCTTTGGCTTCAGCCCCTAGTGGAGCGTGTGCGATTGATCTATACTTCACAGAAGAGGACGTGCGTGCTCAGCTGCTAAAGAGCAACCTTAAGTCTGCAGCAGGGCCAGATGGGATAGGGTTTTTTGTGTACAAGAGGTTTGAAGAGGTGCTTGTTCCAGCCATGACCGCGATATACAACGCGTGCTCTCGGCATCGACGTATTCCAGAGAAGTGGAAGGAAAGCGTGACCGTTTTGATTCCCAAGCAGGGCGATCCTAACGATGTGAAGAGTTGGCGACCCATCAATCTACAGGACTGTATCTACAAACTTTATGCAGCACTGTGGGCCAGCAGGATTACGGACTGGGCATCACAGTCCGGGGTTGCCTCCAAGTCGCAGAAGGGATTCATGCCAGTGAATGGGTGCCATGAGCACCTGTTTCTTGCCCAAAGCATCCTCAACTCCACGCGCAGAGGCTCGAAACCGCTGTACATGACGTACTACGACTTGAAAAATGCATTTGGATCCGTTCCCCACGAGCTCATACACGTTGTCTTGAAGGCTCAACGGCTACCGAAGCACGTTCGTGAGATCATCATGGATCTCTATCAAGGAGCGAGCTTCTGCGTAGTGACAAAGGAGGGCTGCACAGGTCGAATTGAGAACCGACGAGGAGTGAAGCAAGGGTGTCCTCTCAGCCCGATCCTCTTCAACCTAGCCATTGAGCCTCTCCTGCAGAGATTAGCAGCTTGTGATGCAGGCCTCGAACTGCGTACGACAGACGGGAGACCGCCTGTGAAGGTCTCTCACATGGCGTATGCAGACGACCTCAAGACGGTTGCTAGTACTCGAGCAGGAATTTCTACACTTCATCAAGTGGTGGTGGACTTCCTCCAGTGGACAGGATTAGAGGCCAACCCGTCCAAATGTGCTACTTTGGGATGGAAGCGAGGAGAAAAGCGACAACAACCCGATCCGGTGCAGCTGAAGCTCCACAACGAGGTCTTGCCGGTGGTCAAGCTAGGGGAGGCGTACAAGTACCTGGGCGTCAAGGATGCGCTGGAATCGTCAGTGCATCAAAATCAAATCCTTCGAGTCATGAGCAAGGCGAAGAAGGACATTACCAAGCTCCTGAGGTCAGCACTCCTTCCCTGGCAGAAACTAGATGCGATTCGCACTTTTGTGATGTCTCGTCTTGACTATCATCTCAGGCATTGTTACCCTTATAGACAGCAGCTGATTGCCTTCGATCGTCATATACGCTCTGCTCTAAAGGCTACCTTCAAGCTTTCAAAGAGCACCGTCGTTGAGATGTTTCATCAGCCCACCTCACATGGTGGTCTTGGGTGTACTTCTCTCATCACGATCGCAACTGCAACGCAGATAGGTCATGCTGTACAAATGCTCAACAGTTCAGACAGCGTGATTCGAGCGGTTGCAGAAGGCCAGCTATTGGAAGTCATCAAAAAGGCTTTCATCTATACACGTGAGAGTGACAAGAGCGACCGGGAAGCGATTCTTGCCTATCTCAACGGGCGCGACTTGGGCTGCCTGAAGAGGAGAGGCAAAAGGGTGGACGTTCGAAGCTTATGGACAGAGCTTCCAGGAAGCTTATCGATGAGCAAGACGCGCATCGAGACTGGAAGCAACGAGAGCTATGTTCTTCAGCGAACAGATGGCTCCGAACTGGATCAGAAGCATATCATTAAAAGTATCAAACAGCATATGGCGGAGTGCCAACGGGACGTGTGGAAGGAAAAGGTAGATCAAGGGAAGTCAGTGGCCTATCAGACAGCAGATAGTAATGCTTTCTTGAGAGGTCCCACTCGTCTGAAGCCGGACGAGGTGATCTTCGCCTTAAGAGCACGATCTGCACAACTCCCCACACGAGCATACCTGAAGAAGATTAAGGTCTCAAAGGTATCGCGATGTCGCCATTGTACAGAGGACCCGGAAACCCTAGCGCATGTCCTAAACCACTGCCCTCATCATATGGATAGCAAGATCAAAGACCGACATAACAAGGCGTTGGAGAGGATTGCAACAGCTATCAAGAGCAGCGCGAAGAATAGGGGCAAGAAGCTCCAAATCGACGCCTGCCCTGAGGACATGGAAACCCTGTTAAGGCCTGATATTATTCTTCGAGATGACAAGCGCAAAGACTTGGCAATAGTAGATGTGGCGGTCGTCTTTGAGGACTACAAGAAGAATTCCCTCGGAGCAGCCCGTCTACAAAAAGAAGAGAAATATCAAAGCCTCAAAAAGCATTACGAAGCGCGAGGATATCGGGTAACAGTACAGGCACTAGTATATGGATCCCTTGGCTGCATTGCACGAGAAAACAGGACGGTACTCACGCACAGACTTGGAATCTCAGAACGTTCAGCATGGATTGTGCAACGTGAAATTAGTGCCGACTGTATTCGTCTTAGCCAAAAAATCTGGGGGTTTCATGTAGCCGATAGAGGAGACAGAAAACCTCGGAGTGGCGGGCGATCTCGTGGAAATGCTCCAAAATCTGCATGATTTGATATGTTGATGATATAGTATATGGATACCCTACATGGTCGTATAATGTGCACTTTCTAAGACGCGTGAAAGCGGTTGGCTCACACAAAGAAGGGCGTGCCGCAGGAGTATGGGCTCCCTCAGTGAATATCTAACACATAATTTTCTGGGGAAGCAGATTGCCCCTCCAAAACCCAGTTTTCCTTAAAATTTCCACGTCATAGTTACGTCCGCCGTTAACCCGCGCTTGATTGAATTTCATCACATTGACATTCAGAGCACTGGGCAGAAATCACATTGCGTCAACACCGTTTGCGGCCATCGCAATGCTTTGTTTTAATTAAACAGTCGGATTCCCCTTGTCCGCTCCAGTTCTGAGTTAGCTGTTCACTGTGTACGCAGACCAGTGGTCACATCGCAGTCAGTGCCAGCGATCCACAGACACGCCGCGAAGCACGAACGGGCCCGCGCAGCTCCAACCGACGATGAACACACTGGCGCTATACACCCAGCCCTCAGAGCCAATCCTTTTCCCGAAGTTACGGATCCATTTTGCCGACTTCCCTTATCTACTTTCTTCTATCGACCAGAGGCTGCTAACCTTGGAGACCTGATGCGGTTAATGGTACGGCCAGGGGTGTAAATAACAACTTTCCCTCCTCTTTTCAAGGGCAGTCAGGAGCGCACCGGACTCCCTGGAAGCCAGGAAGCTTTACCAACCAGTCAACCCTATCTCCAGATAATCTGATTCCAGGGTATGTTTATAAAGAGGTTGTTAAAAAGCAAAGACAACGCTTCCCGGGGCACCCGCCTGCGTCGAGGAGTTCATTCACGTTACCGTACAGTATCCACGTCCTGGCTCAGGAATATTATCCTGATTCCCTTTCGCGAAATACGAGGACAAAAAAGCCCCGAAATTACCGCAGTTAAGCTTTCGCTTAGGACCGGCTAACCCATGTCCAATTGCTGTTCACATGGAACCCTTCTCCACTTCAGTCTTCAAAGTTCTCATTTGAATATTTGCTACTGCCACCAAGATCTGCACTAGAGACCGTTCCACACAGGCTCACGCCGAATGCTTCGCTACGATCCCCACGTCTTCCTACTCATTATCGCAAAAAGTCTAGTGCTGAAAACTTGCGATAATGGCCTGGTATCGGTAACCCGCTGCAGCGCCATCCATTTTCAGGGCTGGTTCATTCGGCAGGTAAGTTGTTACACACTTCTTAGCGGATTTCGACTTCCATGACCACCGTCCTGCTGTCAAAATGAACCAACACCTTTTATGGTGTCTGATGAGCGAGTATTTAGGCACCTTAACCAAGCGTTAGGAGCATCCCTCATCGCCAGTTCTGCTTACCAAAAATGGCCCACTTGGAGTTCATATTAACCCCAGCAGTTCAATAAAGTAACCACTGGATCTTACCCATTTAAAGTTTGAGAATAGGTCGAGGGCAACGCGCCCCCGAGGCCTCTAATCATTCGCTTTACCTGATAAAACTAATTGAACTCCAGCTATCCTGAGAGAAACTTCGGAAGAAACCAGCTACTAGACGGTTCGATTAGTCTTTCGCCCCTATACCCAAGTTTGACGAACGATTTGCACGTCAGTATCGCTACGAGCTTCCATCAGGCTTTCGCCTGACTTCACCCTACTCAGGCATAGTTCACCATCTTTCGGGTCCTAACAGATGTGCTACAACTCAAACCTCTCACAAAGTTCATGGTCGGTCGTAGGTGCAAGGCATGCAAAAAGCAAAACCTTTCCCTACTCTCACTTTCATTGTGCATACAGGGTTTCCACCCGCATACTCGCACATATGTTAGACTCCTTGGTCCGTGTTTCAAGACGGGTCGGTTGAAACCGTTAAGGACAGCATCGCAGAACGACGGTACTCGAAAGTGTAGCCATCGAACGCGGAAAGCACACCTCAGCAAACACCTGAACAACACAAACCCAAAGGCTATAACAGCCCACGAAAGGCCTACCTTCCTTGGGGAGAATAGTCAAGCGTCCACTGATGCTGACCAACCTCAAGGGATCATAGTGGACCACAGCAGTAAACAGACCTCCCAATCCCTATAACGGAGATATAAGAGATGTGACCACTGGACCCCACCGGCACCCTAGAGATACAAAAGTTTCAATCGCTTCCCTTCCAGCAATTTCAGACACTTTTAACTCTCTTTCCAAAGTCCTTTTCATCTTTCCTTCACAGTACTTGTTCGCTATCGGTCTCACGCCAATATTTAGCTTTATGTGAAACTTATCACACATTTTGCGCTCAAATCCCAATGAACGCGACTCAATAAAAGCGCACCGTACGTGGGAGCATCGAGCAGGACAAAGGACGGGACTGTCACCCTCTCTGAAGTTCTGTTCCAAGAAACTTAGACCTGCCCTCCCACTGGCAACGCCTCTAGAGGCTACAATTCGTGAGGCCAAATAAGGGACTCACGATTTTCACTTTGAGCTCTTCCCGCTTCACTCGCCGTTACTAGGGGAATCATTGTTATTTTCTTTTCCTCCGCTTAGTAATATGCTTAAATTCAGCGGGTAACCTCGACTGATTTCAGGTCTAGATATATATATGTTTATATCTTGGAAATATTTTGGAATATATCCCACATCAAGCATAATTGATAATAAATTATTATCCCACACATACATAAATAGGCTTCCAATAGAACATACCCAATATATGCATGCTAAAATCATTCATTATTGTTGAGATACATATCAGCAGCTTAATAATAAACCACCGTATCTCTTTCATGAACGAAAGGATAACACCATATCAATCTTATGCTTGTCAGCACACATACATAATAATATGTACTTGTGGTGACTCCAAAACAAATCTTCACACGACGCAATTATATAAAAATACTGCGACGTGCAAATGATACCAACCACACATTCAACGCGCACAGTATCATAAAACTGTGCCCTGCCAATGTTGGTAAGTATACTTATAGAAGAGATCAAAAGACACTGAAACAGACGTGCTGCCGAGAAATCCCGGCAGCGCCATATGCGTTCAGAAATCTGATGGTTCACTAAAATCTGCAATTCACAATGCGTATCGCATTTCGCTGCGTCCTTCATCGATGCGTGAGCCAAGACATCCATTGCTGAAAGTTTTTTTTAAGCAAAACGCTTCTTCTTTTTTGCATTAAATAGCGCACAAACGCTGCTGTGTGATCTATTTAGGACATGCATACACACATCATACATACACAAGCCACGCCAATGCATGCATGCATGCTGCATGCAGCCCTAAACAGCCCCACCACAGCCTTAAACATGCGCTAACTCCCCCCCCCACCCCCCCGTTCCAAATCGCATGCGGCAGCATGCAAAAACAGAGAGGAGAGGTGCAAGCATGAAACACTTCTTTCATCTTCTACAAAGAACGTTGTGGAGGAAAAAACACAGAGATTCAAGGATTGATTTACGTTCGTTAGTAGGCGATCCCCAAAAGCAGGCTTCCAACATCGCAAAACGCTTCCAATAAGCTATTCGCCAATGATGAAATCGCTTGGAGACGCACAATCAATGTGTGAATGATCCTTCCGCAGGTTCACCTACGGAAACCGTGTTACGACTTTTGCATCCTTTAGAGGGCTCTATTTACGCAACTTCCCGGCCAGCCCCAAAGTGGGGTTGGCCAGTCCGATGAATTCACAGGACCCTCCGATCGGTTGCAGCGACGGGCGGTGTGTACAAGGGGCAGGGACGTAGTCGGCGCAAGCTGCTGACTTGCGCCTACTAGGCATTCCTCGTTGAAGACTAATAATTGCAATAATCTATCCCCATCACGATGCACCCTCACAAGATTACCCAGCCCCATCGGGCAAGGTAAAAACTCGTTGCATGCATCAGTGTAGCGCGCGTGCAGCCCAGAACATCTAAGGGCATCACAGACCTGTTATTGCCTCAAACTTCCTTGCGTTAGACACGCAAAGTCCCTCTAAGAAGTGATACAGTAACCGAAGTTACTGACCCTATTTAGCAGGCCAAGGTCTCGTTCGTTATCGAAATTAACCAGACAGATCACTCCACCAACTAAGAACGGCCATGCACCACCACCCATAGAATCAAGAAAGAGCTATCAATCTGTCAATCCTTCCCATGTCTGGACCTGGTGAGTTTCCCCGTGTTGAGTCAAATTAAGCCGCAGGCTCCACGCCTGGTGGTGCCCCTCCGTCAATTCCTTTAAGTTTCAGCCTTGCGACCATACTCCCCCCAGAACCCAGAGACTTTGATTTCTCATGAGGTGCAGGAGAAGCCAAGGTAGGCATTTCCCTATCTCTAGTCGGCATAGTTTATGGTAGAGATTACGACGGTATCTAATCGTCTTCAAACCCCCTACTGTCGTTCTTGATTAATGAAAACATCCTTGGCAAATGCTTTCGCAGTAGTTCGTCTTTAACAAATCTAAGAATTTCACCTCTGACAGTTAAATACGAATGCCCCCAACTGTCCCTATTAATCATTACCTTGGTCCTAGAAACCAACAAAATAGAACCGAGGTCCTATCTTATTATTCCATGCTGCAGTATTCAGGGCGACAAGCCTGCTTGAAACACTCTATTTTTCTCAAAGTAAAAGTTCCAGAACACCTACCAACGCAATAAAGCGCCAGAGGCTACCAGAAATATGCCGAGGGCAAACCACGCGCACACCCATACGGGCAGCGCAGGCTGACCACGACAGAAATCCAACTACGAGCTTTTTAACTGCAACAACTCTAATATACACTATTGGAGCTGGAATTACCGCGGCTGCTGGCACCAGACTTGCCCTCCAATTGTTACTCTGGAAGGGTTTTACATTCCCATCATTCCAATTACAAAGCATAAAATGCCCTGTATTGTTATTTCTCGTCACTACCTCGAAACTGTTTTCATTGGGTAATTTGCGCGCCTGCTGCCTTCCTTAGATGTGGTAGCCGTTTCTCAGGCTCCCTCTCCGGAATCGAACCCTAATTCCCCGTTACCCGTCACTGCCACGGTAGGCCAATACCCTACCGTCGAAAGCTGATAGGTCAGAAACTTGAATGATCCATCGCGGGCCCGAAAGCCAACTGCGATCCGTTCGGTTACTATGAATCACCATGACTCCACAAAAGTGGGTTGGTTTTGTATCTAATAAACACAGCCCCTCCAGAGAAGGTAGCTTTTGCGCATGTATTAGCCATAGAATTACCATGGTTATCCATGTAAAAAAGACCATCAAATAAACTATAACTGTTTTAATGAGCCATTCGCAGTTTCACCGTATAAAAGCTTATACTTAGACATGCATGGCTTAATCTTTGAGACAAGCATATGACTACTGGCAGGATCAACCAGGTTGCTATCGTCATCCTCCTCCACCATGGCCATAAAACACACAAATCATTCCATCTCGTATTGTTCATCTGAAATAAACAAACGAGGAGGAACAAAATGCGTAAAACGCCATGGAGAAAAGAATAATAACTTATCACCACAGGTCATTATCTTATCATTTCCACAAAACAGATAAAAGAAGACACACTCGCCCCCCCACAATCCATTTTGTAGTAAAGATAATAACACTTTAGTGGCTTCAGAAACATTCTTATCATTCCAAACCCTCTTAAAGAGTCCAAGGTCTAATAAGAATGTCCCAAACAAATCCAAAAGCACCCCCCACCGCCACAAATATCATCATAGTTCGTCATATTACCCTGGAAACTTGGAATAATCTTCCTTGCCTGCTGCATAAAGCAATCTTCTTAAAGCGTATGTATATAACGCTTCTAATCAATTGCCATCACAAACAAAAAAGATACACAAGAATCCTTGGCAACGAACCATGCTTTCCAAGCGCCCGAATTGCCCCCCCCGCATCAGCATCTCCTCCACTTGATCTCGCCTCTGTCCGTTTGCAAAAGGATTGAATAATATATACGTATAAAAAGACAATCTGACCATATATATATATATATATATATATATATATATATATATATATATATATATATATACATATATATATATAGCCGCAATGCACTTCTATACGCAATATCGTCCCACCCCAAGAAACAAAACAAAAGCCAAACCAAAAATTGGAAGCGCTGGAAGGACAAATCCATAACGCTCTATTTTTCTTCCCACAAATTTCTTTGCAGGACACACCAATACAACACCAACAACTCCGCTCCCAAAATGCAGCTTCATTCGGGGTATCAACAAATCAAATGCTCAAAAAGCAAATGAAATCCCCCCACATCCTAAACATCTCAAAATGATGTTCTTTCAAACGAACCCCACAACCATCTAGCTTCTCTGACGCACAGGTGAAGCATCCATGGCAATGAGATCATCTGTCTTCATCCTACCCAAGAAAAATATAAGCTTCCTTTCTCTACACACTACCACTACAAACAGCTTGGCCATCCTTTCTTCGACAACCACCCAAAATGGGAGAACAGCAAAACCAGGACATTACACACATTCAGAGTGAATTATCCTGTTGCCATTCACAGCTGTTGCAGAAGCACCGCAATCTCCCCTCAACATACGCTCACATATGAATGGCGACCTTTCCCGCGTAGGCTCCTCACACGAATCTAATTCTATTTCCATCCAAACACACCAACAAAAACTTTTGTCAAAGATACATGAACGCTTTTGCGACGCAATTCACCAGTCTACCACTACCTCCCATCAGCCAAAAGCGTCTTGTAGTTTCTGCTCCTTAAAGCGAACTTTTGCATACCCTCTGAATTCTTCTCACCTCCCAAATATACTTAAGACTCACTGAAAGCTAACCAGCTCATGTATCCCTTCGTGTGCCACACAACACAAATCCCTCCCTATCCCTGTCTTCTCCAGCGAGCCAAGAAAACTCCAGAGCAGCATCTTTACCAACATATACAAGCATAATTCAAGAAGAAAAAATGGCATCAAGAAAATCCACAGAAAACTCTAGGACAGCTTGCTGAACATCCTGCATTGCTTGGTCCTCATCATGTTGAGAAAGTGGTGCAGAATCAAGGTCATCGCAAAGTCGAGACAACCCCCTTAATAACTTGCACATCGGATTGAACTAAATTACCGAGCATATACTGATTGATGCTGCAAATAAAATTCTATATGGAGGAGCCCGCCTTAATAAAACTAGAAAAAAGCACAGTAGAGACCTAACCACCTCAAGAAAAGCAAACTCCAGCGGTTGAGACGCCTGCTGCTGTAAAAGAAAGAATACAATTCACACGGACCATGTTCCTCATTGCTGCCTCAAAAACCAAAAGGAAAAGTATAAACAAACCTCATTGAAGAAATCCAATTAAAAGGAAAATGCAGCATTCGCTGAAAAATATATCTACTGCTGCCTGTTCCAGACCACCCTCTCTCACCCCCCCTGCACACGCGCGCGCGCGCCCCCACAGGCTGCGGTTGATGGCGATCGCATCCATCCTTCCACTGACTGTACGGTACGTAAATGTGGCTACAAGACTTACAGGCATGAACATGTTAACACTGCAGTAATTTGAATCTTTCTATCTGGATCATTTGTGCTTTGCGTCTACACGATAACACTTTGTTGAAGGTGTGCACCCGATGGAGCTCTAGTAAGATGAAGGCACAGTCGCAATGCACCAGGCAAATCCTGATTAGGGCTTTGGTGTACGGCTATATTACACGAATTGTATGGGAGGGATGCTCGTATATGCAATGTACCTGGCATTTGATGCACTCTGGCAGTGTTGGCAAACCGCCAATTGCTAGGCATAAATGCAAACCAAAAGGGACGAACTGGACCCTTACAACATATTTTGTAAGGACCTATGCTCCGCATGAACCCTCATGACATTATATGAGAATGATACGAGGGTTTCCATATGTTTTTGTTGTTTCCTTTGATTTGGAGCGCTTTTCGTCGTTTGTGCAAGGCTGGCTTGAACACAGTTTCTGGTGTCTTCTTATTTTTGTTCCAGTAAAGCATTGACGGTGGTGGTTTCAGTTGGTGCGCAGGTAGGTGGAGTAGGAAACCATTAGCATAATACGTGATCAATGTACCTTGGCAATTTGTACAAAATGATGAACCTCGTGCTTCTACCGAATCTTGGAGTGGCTTGGGTTTAGTTAAGGCGTGCAGTCTACGGTTGACCGGAGCAGGCACAACATAAAAAACACGCTGTGGGTAACAGCACAGTTTCAAGCTTAATAGTTGAAAGTACATTGGGACTTGGCAGGCAAGTAATGCTTGCTATCAGTTATTCAGAAGCTGTCCTTCATATGGCTATAGGAGCATCAGTTTCATGCGGAAACATCCCTTATCATTTACCAGTTTTGTATTAAACCGACGTTTTTTCTCCTCGGAGCTCAATGCAGTTGTGTATGGATAAAGACAAAAGAGACACATGTGCAATAGCTGAATGCAGAATGCATGTCTCTACATATCATGAGGCATAGGTTGAATGAGGGTTACGGCGGGCATTATTGCTCATCGTACCGCATTGCTTTTGTGTGCTAATTATTGACGGGAAATGCATCTTGTTCCGGTTTCTATTGAGTCTACTTGAGCCTGAGTTGACCATCAAGAAGCTCAGCACATTATATTGCGCAAAGAAAGAAGAATTCAACCATCCATTGATAGATACACGGGAGGATACTGTGACTCTTTTCTAGTTTAGGCTGCAGCTATGATTTCATTGTGAAAGCTGTTGTGTTTTCATTGCAAAGCTTTCACTTCTGCTCGACCTGCTCTGATGGGCGTGCATATTAGAATATTATTAAACTTTGTTATTAAACATTGTTATTGAACAGGATAGAATTCGGGATGCAATATTTGATGGTCAGCAAAATAGGATTGCTATATGAATTGCTTGCCAAAATGGTAGAACACCCTGCCAGGGAAAATACAACTGAAATAGACGCAAGCTTAGGGATTTGTAGTTTATAGGCAAGCCACACACGTAGTAACTCCCGAAGTTGGGAGCTGGGACTTTGTGTTACTGTAGCGCCTGACGAGTTGGATTTTAGAAGTCATGCCTAACTCGTGGAAAGACACTTTGTGTTGTGTTCCATCAAACTTGCTAGTAGCGCAAACGAGAGGATAACCTTGTGGCACATAAAGCGATGGGCAATCGCATCACCAGAAGCAGGCAGCCTTCCCTATCCTTATGCTTATACATGCCAAACCTGATGTCATCACTATAGTGATTTTCGCATACCATGATAATTGTTGGTGATATAACCGCGGGTTTGCCGGATCTTTTTACTGCTGGGGTAGCAGCGTGCAACGATTAGCCTAAACAACTACAGGAAGAAGGAATGCCTAGAATGAAAATAATTGCTTTCGTTCACACCATGTTGGCTTCGGTTCCGGAAGCTTCCATAAAGGGAGGGAAATATCAGGCGGAAGATAGAGCATATTGATGCATATCCGGTGCATGAGGCATGCATGCTACACTAAAAGAAAGAACAAACACAGGATCCGCTGAAACAGCTGTCGCAGAGCCACCGCCTTCATGTGCAAAATTTGGACAACGAAAGGTGGCGCTAATCCAGCCGAAGCAAATCCTGAAGCTGTTAAGGAGCAAGAAACAATGGCATCTTCAAAAACACAAATAAGTTTTTTGCTTTTATAGTCGTTTCTATCCCAACTCATGTATGACGTGTTCCTTCATTGCTGGCTGGTACTCGTCAGACACGTGCCGAGGCAGGCCATGTGCGCTGTCCTTGCTGTTTAGGTGAACCGGAAAGGAACGGTATGTTCTATCGGTGCGCTAAGCGTTGGTGTTGTTCTTTGCACCTAGAGTTGCGCTTACGCGGTAATCCAAACTGCAGGTGCTGTTGCTTGTGCATAGCCTCCAATTAGTGCAGTAGCACGTGCGTTTAGGGCACTATGCAGCTAGTGCAATAACAGATGAGCTTCTGTTATTATCCGGTTTCATTTACCTACCATCACCATTGTCATGTGTTGCTGATAAATCTGCATTCTTCTCCCTTCGCAGCACTGTAGATAGGCCATCAGTTTACTTCATTCTGAACTGTGAACCTTGATGTTATTCAATCCTACCAATATGCCTTCATTCGGCGTAATAAAACACCTTATTATATCGAAGAGTCGCGTTCCATCAGCGACAACATTTTGTTTCTGATGGAAGCCAATTCTTCCCTACAGTATCGTGATGATTGCAGAAGAACAGCTCATGAGTACTGCACCTTCAGCATGCTTCTCCTTAGAGTAATATCACTTTCAGCTACTCCTGCTGCAGAGCGCAACAACTTTCGCAACTTACTTTCATGCCACAGGATGACTCATTAGCCCTTCTTGGTGCCAACACCACCTCTCTAAGTGGCACTATCGTAGAGTTGCCATCAGTCTCCCGCCCCCTACGTAGTAATGTGTTGTGAAATTACACCCTTACAGCCGATTGGTATGCTTCCATGCTTAATTTTATTCCGTTCCTACTTATACTAGCAAGCGACGTTTGCCTTGCAATGACGATTCGTCTTGTTGCGCGTCTGCGTTAGTACATGGATGCCGCCTAGCCAAAAGCGATGTAACTACATACGATTCTAGAAGAAACAGCTTCAAACAGAATGCATTATCTAACAACGTCTTCACATGATTCCCACGGTTCACCCTATTCCCAGTCAGTACTGCCATCCCTGTCTACCTACTCCGTTGGCTCATGCTGTATCAAGATGGGTATCAGCGATAAACAATGGCGCACAAAAGCATGAACGCCCTCCAGCGCTCGCCATCTGGCGTCGTCAATGCACTCAGACTGCCGCAAGGCAGAGCTAATCTAGTAAGGCTGCTTGAATACCCCAGGGCGGCAGCGTATTTGTAGGCAAAGGCAGCTCTAAGCAAGGTTTATGGAAAAAAGCGGGGGAAACAAACGTTTGTGCCGCTGTGTTGAAGCTGCGTTTTAATACCGTAAGTAAACAGGAGGTGAAGGCAGCTGCAGCTGCTCTGCTGGACACTGAAGCGCTTTCTGGTCCGACAGCGCTTTGAATAGAATCATAGGCAACAACAGCAATCATCAGCATGCAGTATGCATAGCGGTTCAGCAGGTGCATGGATTTCCCGAGCGGGTTTTGCCAAGTGTCATTTCCCAAACTAAAGCGAAGTTGAACTGGTCTTTGCAATCTTCTTGCTGCAACAAAGCATCATTCGGGGTATAACCACCCACTGAGAATTGAATCATCTAAACCTGCATGATTTAGCATGCATCGGACCAAAGCTGGTGCGCGATGGTGTCAGTTCCAGCTCCCCTTATCCACAAGCGGAAAACGGCTCCAAGGAATACCTGGTATTCGCAATCTTTCGAACCAGTCAAACGCATGCCACGTCAGCATGCCCTTGTGCAAAATCCTAATGCACAAATAACCTGTCCAACGGCACCTCATACAATTTAATCGCCCACCGCTCAGCTTGCCTGTGCCTGTCACGGGAAAACACAATAAAACAGCCGCCAATACCACACAGCTTCGTTTCATATTATCTACACGCACCTTCTGTCAAAGAGAACGGACTACGGCCGCGGTCTGTCATAATTGGCAGTTGCTCCGCTCTGCCCTTCCATCTAGCACATTTTGAAAGCAAAAGGAGATAGTCGAAGCTTAGCTTTAAGCATTCCGTCACTCGTCCCAACACCTGCAGCGGGAGCGAACGAACAAAGGGGGCGGCAGTAGCAGCAAAGTAATGCTGATTTCTTTGAGCGTAAAGCCCTTTTGTTTGCACGTCAGTGACAAGAGCAGGAGGCACAGTAGCGATGAAATGAAGATTGAATTCTTCCGTTGCCCCTGCATAGTGGCGGCCGTCCAATCGCCAGGCTCTGCACACGCTGAGGCATTCTCCGTTAGAGCATATCCACATAGTTTGGATGCGCATAGAGTACTTTTTTCAATGTGGCGAAATGTTCATATGCTGGTAGCTTCCCCGCTCTATCTCCATTACGCAAGAGGAAAATGAACTGAAGAACTGGCGGAGATCTATCTGTGGAAACCTAAATATTCCTTACCAAAATATGTACCAGGTTTGCAAAGTACCTGATATCCTACGCTCTGCTACGCACCAGGCAGGTGGGCTGAGGCCCGCTGGTTGCGCGTGCCCGCATGAGCCATGCGGTGTTACCAAGTACAGTGAGTGCCATCGCTACACTTGGTAGCGCGATATTCCTGAATGTTAGCTAAAGATCGACGTGAGCTGAAATAAAGTCAAGTACTCGAAGAACGGGTTCCCCAAATGCAGCTGGCCTCCCTTTCCAACCTCCAGGCGTTTTGGGCGACGCAGCGAGAGGTACAAGAACCAACATCGCAAGCACAACGCTGCACAGGACGCAACGGATAGGAGCCAAAGTGGGGCTCAGATGCTTTCGAAGGAACTACAACTCTAATTCTTTGACTTCTGCAGCTCGCGACGTTCATAAGCTAACGTGGATGATCCTACAAACAAAGAGACTGGGTAGGGAGGTCGGCGGAGTATTATCTTGTGCAGAGAGGACATAGGTGATAAACTATGTGCAGAAAGGTGATTTTGTAATGCATCAATGGGGTACTGGAAATGTTGAAGAAGCTGCACCTTCTTGTCCATTGAAAGGGTCCAATTCCCTGGAGGCCAGATGAAGAAAGCCCTTGGGTAGAACAATCTGTTCTATCTGTTTTGGAGATACAACTTCTAAAAATGATAATTTAGGGAAAAGTGTAGGGGCTTTGACGGGTCCGGAAGGGAAGTGAACACGAACATGAATTTTTAATCTTACGAGCTGAAGAAGGATGCGTATTCGCTTTTGCAGCACTTATTTTGCTCCATGAAGTTGTCCTGCCACTCACGGACTTGAAACTCAACCTGATCAATATTTCGTGGCGTTTTAGGCTCATCATGCGTCGGGGCTTGCTCGAAAATGAGTGATTCAAATGATAGGTTTAATGGTTGGCGGGGGGCCTGGCTCCGTCGGCGCTGTGCTGCATACAGTGCGAATAGAGCTCCTTTATCGGCGTGTAATTGCGAAGGGGAAATATTTCACGGGGAGGTATTTTTAAACACGACCAAGGTACTAAGGTATTGAGCTGCTGGGCTTTCGCCGCCGCCCAGGAAGCCAGCAGAGGAAATCGCTCCCATCTCGACAAGACCAGCGGCGTTCCGCCAACAGGCTGCCAACCGGGTGAAGAGGTTATGCACAAGCCAACGTTAGGTAATTGTACTACGTTTTAAGGTGCGTAAAAAATACATTTAAGGTCTATGCTGTCTTTCAGTGTTATGGTGATGCAATTCCTCTGCAACAGCTCCTGAATGCGTCAGAGATTGTGGGTCACGGTCCATCAGGCGTCAAAGATCCATCGAAAGGTACTGGCCTCGCTGTTTTTGCAGTTTCACACCTGCGGGTGGTAGCTGGTGAAGCCACAAAGGCTCTAATTTCCCAAAATTTTGAGCTTTGTGGATTGTTTGACTCGCCTCCAGCCCAAGTTTTTACTCACATCTTCCTCTGCGGAATCAGGTGTCTCTCGAAAGGATGGGGCAGCAGGTGGTCTCAGCTGGTCTTCGTCTCACAGCAGTATTATTTTTTTTGCTTGGTTTAGCGGTGAATACTTTCGTCTTCTGTATTCACTCGAGACAGCCTCATAGCGGTGATGTCCCCTACCCGCCCCTCTCTCCGTCAGCCAACCTCGGCGGCCGAACGGTGTCCCCTTCCGGATCCTTTCTTTCTACGATGCCTCGATTGAGAAGCGCCTCCTTCACATTTGGCTCCCCTGGGAAAGTAGAGGCCCCTGAGTCAAGGCAGCAACAGAAGCGTCGCCATTCCCTATCGCTTGATCCGGGAGGGAGGACCCCGTCGGATGCCTGGAACGGGGACGACGGAACGCCGAACCTTCTACAACCCCAGCAGCAGCAGCAAACTCAACTGCAGCATACTCAACAGCAGAGCCGGCGATCTGGAAGGCTTGCTGGCCTCCGCAAAGCCTTAAGGCGCATGGGGCGCGCAACGAAAGAAAAGCTGAGGAGGCTGTGGCGAGGCATACGGCGCGGAGCTTCCCGGGCAAAGCGTGCTATGAAACGGGCTGCCGCAGCTATCTACAAAAAGCTCCCTAAGCTCCGAAAACTCCGGAGACAATCTGAAGGAGCAGAAGGGGGAGCAGCAGCCTCAGGGCTAGTGGGAGCCGGCCTTGCCGGTGCTGCAGCAGGACTAGGTCCTGGTGAAGAAGGTCCTGGCGAAGAAAATCCCAAGGGGGCTGAGACCCCCAAGAATCCGGAGATTGCCACCCCTGTGAGCGGGGCCGTCTCTACAGCAAGCGCTGAAGCAGAAGAAACAGCAGCACCACCAGCAGAAGCAGCCGCTCCCAGCTCCGCAGTAGGTGAGGAGTCTCAAGAAGTGGAAGAATGGCATGAAGCACTAACGCCTGAACAGGTTGAAGAGGCAAGCGAGGAGTGGCATGATGCAGTAACGCCTGAGGAGCTCGATATTCTACTTGCCCGAGCGCGCACATCAGAAAAAGTTCAAGAGAAAACCGCAGAGACAAACCAAGTATCAGACAAGCCTGAAGATCCTGGAATAAGCCCTGAATGCGTTAAGTATTATCGGAGGATGACGACTGTGATGAAACAACTGAACCGAGAGTGGCGTGGGCATTGCATGTTTTGGTCTTTGTTCATGAAAAATGGGAATTTCGGCACCTTTGTTGATAGCATGCAGGATGTGGCCGTCCAGACGGGGGCCTCGATAAGGGCAGCAGAAAAGCTCACAGGGACAGAGGAAGGCATCGACGCGCAGCTGCTGCGTATGACCCTTGTTTTGGCGCTAGCAGAAGAAGCCGTAGCCAAGGCGGCGGACCAGACCCAGGAGAACTGCTGGTTCGTTGATTCATACAGATGGGATGAAAAGACAACCAGGGATGAAATGGAAGTCTTGAATAGTCTCCATCCAGTGCATTTTTTTGCCAATCCACTCAAATTCACGAGGCCGCTGCACCGGCTTATCAAATCCGTCTATGCAGATACCGCCAAGTGTTTCAGCTCCGCCCTGGGGGAAGCCCACTCGCGGGAGGATTTGCAGCAGATTCTTATGTCGGAAAAGCAAAACCTGGAGGCCACCATGAAAGAACTGGGCCACACATTGTCCCATAGGCAGAGGGGTGGTATGGAGCAAGTAATGGAAGAACTAGAGAAGCTGTACAAGCGCGAGTTTTGCTCCATAGAGCAAACGCACCTCCTAGCCGCTCAAGCCAAAAGCATTCAGGCTTTTATTGCCGACTACCTGGCCAACGGCGAACGTTGGTGGAGGCCGCAGTGGCCACTCAAACTTCAGGCATGCAGGGCTCCCCGGAAGGGTAGTTCAGTCGTTCCCAGAAACATAGCGCAGAACTGCCGGGACTATGAATCGTCCCGACCCCCCAAAAGCCCAAGAGATGTTAGCGACGTCCTCCTCTGGATGTGGGATGCAGGCTCGTGCAGGCAAGGCTAGATGGAGATAACTCGACAGCTCGGCCTGAACTTTTGTTGAAAGATGACGAGAATACGGCTTAACGAATTGCATTTCTAAACGTGCCGCAGAGACGAAGACTTCGTGGAGACTCGCGGTGTGGCGGTAGCACGGCACGCCTCAGCTCCCGTTTTTGCAACGGTCGGGTACGGAGACTTGTTCTGGCTTTTGTTGGGTTGTTCCATTCATGTGGTGTATATCCTTGCAGTCTTTTTTTTTGCTCTGTACACTGATTAGATTTTTGTGTACGCTTGTTTGTTTGGCTGATGGGCCGCCCCTTGAGGTTCACTCCTGCCCCTGTGAATATGCATGCAGGTATTAATTGTGTGCCTTATCGGGTGAATGACTGCACTGCTTGTATTGTTTTGAGCAGGCTTGCCTGCCGTGTCGGGCTCTTGAGCTGTGGTAGCAACAACAGCTCTGGAGCCCGATGGCTGCAGCGCTGTTCCCCTACGGTCTTTGTCGTGCTTTTTGAGCCTCGGCAATAAACAGTTTTGCGAGCTAAATGCCTATTTTCCTACTAAAAATTCCACAGGGGAACCCTAGAGTCTGTTGGCGTTCTTTCATAAGGTGGACTATAGGGTTAGAAACGCGTTAAGCACTTTGGGAAAGTCCTTGTTATTGGCCGCTCCTCCTACAAAGTGGACGCCGGTGCTTCAGTAGGGAGTCGCGACCCCTTTATGTACATGGGGAAAAGGCCTTCAGTTGGACTTTAAGCGAAATAGGGAGCCTCTTGAAGAGGCTTTGGAGTCGCGCGCATTGCTCCACCTAAGTATGCAGATAAGTGGACTTGCATATACGAATTTAGTTTTTGCACCCTTTCACACAAAAAGGCGCAAGTAGAGCTTTGGATCTCTTATTTAGACCCGCTTCCTTCTTAGTTTAATTCACAGCAGCCGACAATCGGAGTCCTGTGTTCACCGCTGTCGGCGGCGACCCGACAGACAGCACCAATTGCACGCCTTAACATGCCTACCTGTCATATTACTAAAATGCCTACAGTTAAATGTGTGACTAATCGTTTTTTAATGTGTGGAGTGCTGGTGGGGTTCAGTTTCATCCTGGAAAGCACGTGCGGCGACTGGAGGCGGCTGCGTCGTTTGCAGGCGTCCACAGAGACTGCAAGGAGACGACCAGCGAAGAGGTCGATGCAGGCCAGTTAGTTTAAATATGTCCAATTTTCTGTTTCTTCAATTCTATTTCTTCATTTTCCATCTGTGCCGCAAGACGGCCTGCAGGCGTGAGGCTTGAAGGACTGGCTATACTGCGGCGATGGGACGCCAGCATACTGTCCGTGGGTTTGGTCATCCCAGCATACCTGTTCGCAGTGAAACTTCGGTTTGAAGGCTGTGTGCAAGACACTCTGTACTATCATCGGGAGAGGAGCTGTTGGTGCGCTCATCGAGGTTTTTTGTGTGAAATCTCCTGAGGCGCTGCAGAAGGATGAACGTCGGCGTTCGCATATTTGGAGCTCAGTTTGGCCTTTACACATTTAAAAGTTATATACCTATAATTGCGGCAGTTATTGTGGCTGCTGTAGTGGGAGAAATCGCCCACAACGCCCGCATGAAGAGGCGGCGGCTTGAAGAGTATCACAGGCTGTCTCGGCTGCGTCGTTTGGTCCGCCGACAACGTAAAAGACGCGACCTAGCGCTTCTGAAGGCTGGGGAAAAGGCGAGAAAAGTGGCAGCAAGGATAGCAGCACAAGGACAGCCTCAGTACACATACTTAGGACGCACGAATGGCCACGACGTATGGCACCTGACAGGCACCAGCAGCAGAGGCCCAGCTAGCCAGCCCCCCCCTGCAATAGGGACTTCAATAGCTTACGGCGGCGGCATACCCTCAGCTCACTACTTCGAAGCAGATGAAGAGCTGAACCGCATAGATGAGAGAAAAGAAAATCAGGCGGCAGCATCACCAGCAGCGCATAGGACACCCCATGCCGTTCTGAGGGGCCCTGCCAGTCAGGACACCATACGCAAAACAGCGGCAGCAACGACAGAAGAGGCAGCACCAGCCGCAGCGTCAGCTGCAGCAACAGCCGCAACAGGAGGAACGGCAACGACAACGACGGCAACTCGCACAAATGAAGAGGGAGGAATGGACGAGAAAGGCATCAAAAATGACAGCAGGACGGAGCATGAAGCAGAGCGTGACAACAGAGGAAACCAATGAACAAGCAACGAACCACCGGCTGTCCCCCTATATTCGCCTTTACAACTCATACCGGGGGCAGTGCAGGAACAAATTCGGCAAGCTTAATAGGCTATGTAGCCTGAACAGTATCTGCTTACGCCTCCCGTCATATTTACAGAAGACTCGAACGGGGTAGGCATCCGGGCAGAGGCTGCCCCATGTGGACTCCCTGTCTGCATTTATCTGGCGAATTACTACTTTGCCTACTTGCTTATTTTTGTTCGTTGCTTATTTTTGTTTAATAATTGGGTTATTTGTTCGTTTGTTCGTTTTCTCATGCCCTTGGGCTCAATCAGCACGCCATGAACTCTACACACTTCTCTCCGCCACACCGAAGGCCCCCTTGAAGCCCCAAAGACTAGATGAAGGGCTTCATTCGACGAATTGCCTGGTGTTGAGGGGCCCTACGAGCCAAATTTTTGAAATGTTGGGAAAGCTGCTCAATCTGTAATTGCGCTCACCTTCTATAACGGTTGCCGCCGGCGATGGTTCGGCCCCAGCAAAGCGAAGCGGTGCCTGTAGGCATGTCGCATGTTATCAACGTTATTCTGCATAACTCTGAGCAGAAATTTGTGAACACGGCACAAAACGGACCTCTTCCTTTTCAGAGGACCTATGTGGGTGGGCTAACTGGGAGTGGAGCGGCACCAGAGGGCTAAACGCAATAGCAAACCGAGGCTGTTGCCTCCCACGTCGCTGAAGCTACAGGGATGTAGCATAACAGAAGATGGAATCCCTTGATTTATTTGTTTTGTGGGCCCACGAAGCTCATTTCTGCTTCCACAGCACCTGGCGCCGCGCCGCGTGCTGTACATACGTCACAACTGAAATCCACAGGGGAGGCCTAACGCAAAAGCTCCGCCAGACTGGCTGTACCTTCTTTTGGTATCCAAATGGGTGAGCCATGAGTGGCCCACGTCGAAGCCGTCTTCTGCCTCCTCCTTTCCTCCTCAGCCATTTCGCCTATGTTTGGCCCCTTTCAGGCTGGTCCTCTGCTTGCTCTGTTGCGTCTTTTTTTGCTCACCCTCTAGAATAGCCACCTTCAGGATTAAAACGATTGGCAAGTTGAATGCATCAGACGGTAGAAGAAATGTGCTTTGCTGCATGTTTACGTACTTGAGACTTCACTTCATGCCGCAAGTCTGCCAAAAGGGCGTTAAGCTGTGATTTGCTAAACCGAAGAGTTCTCGCGGGTTGTACTTTAAGTGCAATGCTTGGAGGAGCAGCTATCATATTCGCAAGGAAAGCGGCTTGTTGCTGTCCCGCAGCTGCAGCTCCCTCTCTTGTCGCCATCGTTTGCCTTAACGAGTCATGAGCCCTTTCTCTTGTGCCACTCGAGCTAAGAGGCCAAAATAAGCTCCACATAGCTAGATGTTTTAGCCACTGACGCATGTTATTTCCAGGATTATAGCGGCACATTTCGCACACGGCGATTGGCGGTGCCCCGATACCTGGTAAAGACGGTAAAGAATTTAGCAGTCAGTACACCGGAGTTTCGGTGTTTCGCCTTTTGGCGAAGTCCGTTCCTTTCCTTCGTATGAAGAGAATGAAGTCTCCAATATTGCGATATGCCAAATGAAACGTAGTTTCATTCACTCATTTTCACTCGCGAATAGTACTTAAAGTGTTACAGCATATGTGCAGCCCCCCCACGAGGCCCTCGAAGGCAGCAGGGTCGTGCAAAGCCCGAGAAGAGCACTCACTCGAAATGATCGATTCAATAGAAGCAGGTGGAGCTATGACACTAGATATGCGCGTAGTGGCACGATTATTCCTGGTGGGATACAGGTCCACCACTGAACCACTCTCTACCCTCCTGCCCGCTCCACTTTCCCCGTTTTTTGACCATTGACATCTTTCCGTGGGCAACTTAACAAAATGAAAATCAATACCAAAGTTTAAACAGAATATAATATTACTTAAATTGTCGAATTGTCAAAATGTACTAAGAGCATGATGCGCAGGGAAGCCGTGCAACTCGGCACTCTGAGCGGCGGTTAGTGGTCTGCTGCAGTATTTTGTCAAGAGGGTTGGGGCTGGTATCGGATGATGGTTGGGTGGGGCCTATGTGTAAAGGGCTGGTCGGCTGCTAGCACTCCTATGCTTCTTTAGTGGGGTTCAATTTCCATATTTTTTGTGGTTGAATGGCTAGTGGGAATTGTTCCTCCTCCCGCATAGAACTACCGGGCCGCTCGCTAGTGGCGTGCTGTCCAGGTGCGTTTCATGGCTTTCGTGCATCACCCTCCCTCTCCTTCTTCTTGCCCAGCCAAACGGAGCTCGCCTCATTTCCTCTTTGCTATCTTTTTAGTTTCCTTATTAGACCGCCAGAGGACCCGTCTGGCCCTTCCCCCTCCGTCTGCACCAATTTTTTTGCCCTGTTTTCCGTCCTCACGCATCCTTTTCTTTCTCAGGGAGATGGAAGCAGAGACACCTTCGGGCACAGATATTCCCTCACAGCAGTCGGCAGCGCTGTGAGATCGGGCAGGGCCCCAAAGCCCTAAGCCCGCAGCTGCAAGGGTGGGGCCCCACTCCGGCTGCTGCCGTTGCTCCCGCTGGGGCTGACAGTGGTGGTGCTGCTGCTACTTTTGGTAGGTGGTGACCACCGCAGCGTGTGCCACTAGAGTTAGGCGTGAGTGTGAGCTGCTTGCCTGGATATGATGGTAGGCTTGGCAGGGGAAGCGGGACAGGAGCAAGCTACAGGAGGGGCTCTATCGGCTGCAGAGGAGACAAAAACGGCTTCTGCAGAAGCGCCGTTGCAATGCGGTGTATCTGCACCTGCTTGGGCGGCTCCGCAGATGGAGGGTGTCCAAGGCCTGTCGGCTCCCCATAGACGTCTTCTAAGGCTGCTGCAGAAGCAGCTCTTGTTGCAGCTGGCTGCAAATAAGCGAGGGGCAGACATAGACCCCAGGCGCCGACCTCCACACGCCGCCACTCCGGAGAGTATCCTTGCCCGCTGGATCGCTGCCGATCCGAAACGGCTGGTGGCTGGAGTGTTGGCCTTGGGGCTACATGCAACCAGCCCCTCTACCGTAACAGGCAGCACCCCTGGCGCTTCACAGCAGCTCTCCTCTGACTTCGCGGTGGTGGGAGGAGAACCCACAAGCCATCGCCATCCTCCTCGTGCTGCTGCTGCTGCGTTGGACACAGCGGCAGCGCCTGGTCCGGATGCAGAGGCAAGAGAATCTCAGGGATCTCCGTGCGCTGCAGCAGCAACAGCTGCAACAGCTGCTGCAGTTGCTACCGACCCACTCGAGACTTACACCACCTGCAGCACCACCTGCAGCGCTGCCAGCAGCACCGTGTCCAGCACCATCGGGAACGGCAGCAATAGCAGCGGCGTGAAGAGCAGAAGCAGCAACGGCAGCGCACTGTCTAGGAAGGTTCGGAAGTTTGGAGGAGAGGCTGTGAGAAGCCCCGCGCGAAATGCTGAAGCGGCGGTGGCCGGTTCTGCGAAACATCAAGGTCCTGACGGAAAAGACAACTGCGAAGGTTGCGTAGCACTGCGCACCTCTTGTGTTTTGTGCCTGTCTCCTTTCTCTTCTGTAGGGGGTAGCTTTTTATGCGGTTCTTGCCTTCACACACTCAAGAACAATCGATGGCCGTGGACAGGGGAAGGAAGAGGCGGGAACACTGCAAAACGCAGTCTCTCCTCAATCCGCAACCCTCCCCTCAAGAGAACTGGGGGACTCAACAGCAGTGTGGCGATTTGCTCTACCCATCATCCCGTACAGGACCACCCAGATTTGTGCGTTTATCCCAGCGTTTATCCCAGCGTGCACACGGCCATGCAGAAACCCTCACGCCGTCTTAAGCGGTCGACATCTACTGTGTCTACTGCTCGGCAGCAGCCTCAGCGGGAGGATCAACAGCAGCAGCGAGGGCAGCAGCAACGGGAGCGAGAGCAGGAGCAACGCCATCAGCAACATGAACAACAACAGCAGCTGCACAAAAAGCAACAGGACGATTGCTCAGGCTCTGCTGGTGAGCACAGTGAGGTTCAGGAAGGTATTGGATGGCGGGCGCGTGCAGTAGCAGCAGCAGCAACAGCAGAAGACAGCAACTGGTGGAGTAGCGCCGACTCAGGAGGAGAGCCGCTGGTTGTGCCTCCTTTGCTGCTACCTCTGCTGCCTTCGATATTCTGTCTGCATGCCAGGCCTTGGCCGCCCCCCCCTACAAAGAGGCGTCGCCTCCTCTTCCGCAGAAGAAGAGGTCTGGATTGTTTTGTTCCCCCTTCAGTGGCTGCCCAGCACCCGATGTGGGGCATGTGGGGCAGTGGGTTTGCCCAGAGGGAAAGGCAAGGGCAGCAAGCACCGCCCGCCAACACCGCTGCACCAGAAGCAGAAGCAGAAGCAGTATGCCCAGATCTACTTCAACTGACCCCCGCGCCAGCAGTAGCAAAACCGATCGATGCTGCTGCTGAACTAGGAGCAGCACAGGGACTGCATGCGAGGGATGGATTGGGAAAGAGGGCAGCGAATGGCGCAGCTGCTGTAGGGCTCATGGCCTCTTCTTTCTGTTCGGCTTATTGCTGCTGCCCCCCGTGGCTCACCCCTGAGACAGACAAAACAGCAGAGCAAACAGCTGGAAGTTGCTGCAATTGCTGCTCCCGGGCGGCCCCACCGCAAGACCGGGCGCACCAAGTGTTAGGCGGCAGACGGAGGGGAAGGCAAAGCGAACCTGCATTTGGGAACACTGCTGGTGCTACTCCTGCTGCATCAGCAGCTACCGCTGCAGTTGTTTGCGCTGGTGCGGCTGTACGGGACATGGCAGCAGCAGCGGCTGCAGCCACCTGGACGGGACAGCAGAAGCATGAACAGCAAACGCCGCCTTCAAGATTTCGGCGGAGGTCCTGGAGCGCAGAGGTCAGCCACAGTGCCGCAACAACCTCTCTAACAACAGCAGCAATGACGAGACCAGCAGTAGTAACGGTCACAACGGCCAACGCAACAGCAGAGGGGACGGCATCGAGCCGGCATTTGGAGGATTGCGAGTGCAACACTAGCAATGCAGCAGGAGCGGCAACGGCTGCGGCAGAAGGGCAGCCTAGTTCAGCACGAAGCTCCATGGCAGGAGTTGCAGCGGGCGCTACAGCAGCAGCGGCATCAGCTTCGACAGCAGCGGCTTCAGCAGCAGAGCCGTGTGGCCCTTGCTTACCAGGCGCCCATAGTTCGGTTTCTTCTGATCCTGCGTCAGTCGAGGAAGCAGATGTTCTGTATTCGGCAGCAGAAGGGGGCATGCACGACTGTAAAATTGGCGAGGGCCTAGGGAGGGGTGCCGCAGATGTTCCGTTAGGCAACAGCGTACATAACAAGCGTTCAGGACAGGGGAAGGCTTTGGGCAAGGCATCAGACGGTAGGGCCGTAGACAAAGGTCCCAACAGGGGTTTGGACCGAGGAGGTGGGCATGGGGGCAGTGGCGGCTGTGTGCGGTATGCCTCTCTAGCGCGTATATCGCAGGGGCTTTTGGTTGGAGGTTCTTCTTTGGGTAGGGGTTCAGGTTTAGGCATATACGCCTGCCGCTCATTTAGTCGGCGTGCAGTGATATGCGAATACAGCGGGATTTTGATTGACAGGCGCACCGCCTTGCTGCTGCGGCATATGGAGTGCGCTTCTCACGTGGTGAACGTGCAAATGCAGCACCTTTACCTTCTGGGGTTTCATACGCCTTTCCCTTTGCTTGGCGGGGGCGCCTTCATCAACGACGGACGATGGAACACCAGGGGCAGAGATGGCCCGGGGGTTTGCGTTCGTTTTCGGGTCATGTTCGATAAACACACTGCCACGCAAAGAGTTGTCGTGGTGGCTGTAAAAGACATACCCAAAGGTGCTGAGCTGCTCACCTCGTACGACAATGACTACTGGAGACTGCAGAAGGGTGTCCATGCACAGCGAGGAAACATGTGAATAGCGACTACCATTCTTGCCCTCTGTTTGCTCACTTCCATATTTCTTGAGTATTATAGGCTTCCCTTGGCTTGGCACATCCTTCTTTTCCTCTGTATTTGATTTTCGTGGGACAGGGCGTACGTACGCGAACAGGCTGTGTATGTGCGTGAGGTCAACATCTGGATTATTATCTGTGGGTGTATATAGGGTTTATGGTTTAACGCACCCGTTTATATTTGTTAATTTGGGAATTACCACAATACAAATTCGCCTTTGTCTGAGGGACCGTGGCCAGGATGTGCAGGGAAACATACTGTGCTAAGCAGCATATTGACCTTTTTTTACTCAATGTTTTCCAGTATACCGCTTCTCTTCAGCTTCGTCCGCAAACCTCCTGTGAAGCTGCTGCCGTTGCAGCGCAAACCGAGAAAGGGAGCTTCACAGAAAGGCAGGCCGACGCAATTCAACGCGGTACAGAGACAGAATGGCAGGAGCAAACGCCGGTGGGATTAGCAGCAGAGTCAGATCGATAGTTCGGGAAAAATTCAAAGTAAAGAGACAGGAAATAGGACAAAACTAAGAACAGAAAAGCCATCGCAGAGTCAGAACGACGGACAGGAACAAGGGCAAAGGCAGCGGGAATATCTGCGAAGCCGCATGGCCACAAGCCGTTGGTAGCAATGCAACAGAGCAGAGAGCAGAAAGGGGAGAAATGCTTGCAGTACACAAGAACACAAAAGCTAGTAACTAGGAGAAGTTTATTTTGTTAGCAAATTACAGGGATACTGAATATCTGTGGTGGCAACTGGCAAATACACGGGCGAACTAGTGGCGCGTTAGTGTTCGGTATACACCAGTTAGCGCTCTGTGCCCTGTACAGGTGGAAACTACACTACACAACCAGCAGAAATAAGGCCACCTAGGAGGCAAGCAGAAGCAGGACAGAGCTGCACAAAACAGAAAGCCACCCCCCTTAACCTGTATGCGTTGGTTGAACTACAGAGGCCAAATATTCTCCTTTATTGGCTTTTTTTCTGCCAATTCGCCAGTGTAACATTTGCTGTTCAGCCTTCACTACAAAGCAATACGCTGAGCATCATCTCGCCTTCTATCAGTTACACTATGCACAAAGGAACAACGCTTTATGCGTGTGGGCACCTCGCCGTATCATATCAGACTAGCTGCGTGATCCCAGCTCGCCAAGAATTCATACTAGGATGGTCTTCTGCAGCGCAGGAGCCTGAAGGCCTTTTTTGACTTTTAGGCTCTTTAGGGGCAAAATGTACAATATACCTCCACCCAAAGCTGTGTAGGTAATCTCTCCTGCCTTCAGGCATTGCTAGAATAGCTCTGCAGCAAGAGCTGCACCACGGAGTGCTGTAGCTCCTGCTCCAAGGCAAGCCCTAAAGCATATCCTTTCCCTCTTTTCGCTGTATGAAATAGAAACGTCAGTAACAAGCATCCCCTTAACTTATATGCGTGTTCCTGTTCCCTATACTTAATAAAAACCGATTACTTCTCGGTTTTCCCTGTATGATTTTAAACTATAAAATGGGCATCTAAACGCCAAAATAATTTATTGCGGGCACTTAAAAAAGTGCGCCACAAAGGCCGTGGCAGCATAGCATTGCAGCCAGTCGAGCCACTGAAGCTGCATTGCTACCGCGGCACAGCCTGATTGGGAATGAACACTTGACTAAAACAATAATATAAATGCATCCTGCATGCATAACCACGGGCGCAAGTATGACTTTCAAGATGGCATGAATTAGCCCAACAAGCATGCGCTAAAATTCAATCAGTGTACATAGCAGCAAAAGAGACTGCAAGGATCTACACCACATGAATGGAACAACCCAACAAAAGCCAGAACAAGTCTCCGTACCCGACCGTTGCAAAAACGGGAGCTGAGGCGTGCCGTGCTACCGCCACACCGCGAGTCTCCACGAAGTCTTCGTCTCTGCGGCACGTTTAGAAATGCAATTCGTTAAGCCGTATTCTCGTCATCTTTCAACAAAAGTTCAGGCCGAGCTGTCGAGTTATCTCCATCTAGCCTTGCCTGCACGAGCCTGCATCCCACATCCAGAGGAGGACGTCGCTAACATCTCTTGGGCTTTTGGGGGGTCGGGACGATTCATAGTCCCGGCAGTTCTGCGCTATGTTTCTGGGAACGACTGAACTACCCTTCCGGGGAGCCCTGCATGCCTGAAGTTTGAGTGGCCACTGCGCCCTCCACCAACGTTCGCCGTTGGCCAGGTAGTCGGCGACAAACCCTTGAATGTTTTTGCCTTGGGCGGCTAGGAGGTGCGTTTGCTCTATGGAGCAAAACTCGCGCTTGTACAGCTTCTCTAGTTCTTCCATTACTTGCTCCATATCATCCCTCTGCCTATGGGACAATGTGTGGCCCAGTTCTTTCATGGTGGCCCCCAGTTTTTGTTTTTCGGACCTAAGGACCTGTTGCAAATCCTCCCGACTCTTGACTTCCCCGTTGGCGGACTCCAAACACTTGGGGGCATCTGCGTAGACGACGTCGATAAGCCGCTGCAGCGGCTTCGTGAATACGAGAGGATTGGCAAAAAAACTCACTGGAGTGATGCTATTCAAGATTTGTTCTTCTTTCTTTGTTGCCCTTGTAAACAAGTTGTCGGGGTTAAGGAACCAGCAGTTCTCCTGGGTCTGCTCCTCCGCCTTGGCTACGGCTTCTTCTGCTAGCGCCAAAACAAGGGTCATACGCAGCAGCTGCGCGTCGATGCCTTCCTCTGTCCCTGTGAGCTTTTCTGCTGCCCTTATCGAGGCCCCCGTCTGGACGGCCACATCCTGCATGCTATCAACAAAGGTGCCGAAATTCCCATTTTTCATGAACAAAGACCAAAACATGCAATGCCCACGCCACTCTCGGTTCAGTTGTTTCATCACAGTCGTCATCCTCCGATAGAGCTTCGCGCACTGAGGTTCCAGGCCAAGCTCTTCAGCCTCCTCTGACTCTGGTTCGGTCAGCGCCTTTTGCTCTTCCGCTTTCTCTGATGTGCGCGCTCGGGCAAGTAGAATATCGAGCTCCTCAGGCGTTACTGCATCGTGCCACTCCTCGCTTGCCTCTTCAGCTTGTTCAGGCGTTAGTGCTTCATGCCACTCTTCCGTCCCTAGAGACTGCTCAAGCCCTTCGGAGGTGGGAGCTGTCGCTTCTGCTTCTGCTGGTGGCGCTGCTGTTTCTTCTGCTTCAGTGCTTTGTGCAGAGACGGCACGGCTCACAGGGGTGGAAATATCCGGCTTCTCAGGTGCTTCGGCTCCTTCAGGAGCTTCCTTACCAGGGCCTGCTGCAGCACCGGCAAGGCCACCTCCTGCTAGCCCAGAGACTGCCGCTGTTCCTTCTGCCCCTTCAGATGGTCCCCCCCGCTTTCGGAGCTTGGGGAGCCTCTTGTAAAGACCTGCGGCTACCCGTCTTGCTGCAAGTTTCGCCCTAGAAGCCCCGCGTTGTATGCGTCTCCACAGCCGCCTCAGCTTTTCTTTCGCGGCGCCTCCCAAGCGTTGTATGGCCCCCCGGAGGCGAGCAAGCCGGCCAAGCCTCCGTTGCTGCGTCTGATTCTGTTCTTGCTGAGTTTGCTGCTGCTGCTGCTGCTGGGGCTGCAGAAGGTTTGGTGTTTCGCCGTCCCTGCTCCAGACGCCCGAAGTGGTCCTTCGGCCTGGTTCAAAAGATAAGGAACGATGGCGCCACTCCTGTTGCTGCTGCTCAGGGGCCTCCACTTTCTCAGAGGAGCCAAATGTGAAAGAGGCACTTCTTGCTCGAGGTGTCATGGAAAGAAAAGATCCAGAAAGGGACACCGCTCGGCCGCCAAGGTGGGCGGACGAGAAGGGGGCACCATCTCCATGAAGGCGTCGCGAACTAATAGTCAAAACGGAAGTATTTGCAAGTAAACCAAATAAAAACCATAAGAGTGGCATGAGGCGAGCACGAACTGAGGACATCCTTTGCGCCATCCTCTCAAGGGACGCAGCCAATTCTGCGCACGAAACCGCAGGCGAAAGCTTGGAAAGAAGGCAAGCCAAACAATACACACAACTTTATGAATGTAAGAAATCAAGTTTCCTTATAAAATGAATCTACTATCGCTCTTGTACAACCACTCACACACGTACAATGGGCAAACAGCCAGCCACGCTACCCGCTATCGCTGGACCATCGAAGTCCACTGGACCGCTACATACTTGCTCAGGCTACCTACGAGCGGAGAACAAAACAAGGCAGTATATCATTGAAATATGGCCATTGAGTATTTTTGATTGTTAATACAGCACTGTATACATTAAAAATTAACTAGCATTTAGTCGGCTGTCGTCCTACGAAACGAAAAGGCTGCAGAATGTGGACTGGCCATCGATGGCCTTGTCGGCAGGGAGCCCCTCCTCATGGCTGGAGTTATTCAACAGGGTGGGATCTAAGTCTGATGCATTATTTTCAAAGCAGCGTTACACTCAAAACGAGAACCGGGCTGGTGCCGCGTTGCGTCGCCTACCCGAAGGCGCAAGGCCCTCAGCCCGTCTGTTATCTAATCATCAGACAAACTTCAACGTCAGGTCCCCAAAACTTGACCAAATAAAGGCTGACCTCTATTAATATTATCAGGAAAATTTAACTGAGTGACAAACAGGGTAGCAACATTCTTCAGCAGCGCTGCAACAGACGAGAGGTGAAACTCCTAGAATTCACGTAACCCTAGACATACTTTGCAATCACCTCAGAAGGCATTATTCAGCTAGTCAACAACAAAACCATCTTTAAGCCAATTCCTTCAGTACCTCACTACTGATGTTGCAGAATATGTACTAAACTCCACCATTCGAGGTCAGAGCTAATACGCACACACTTATCCATCGCAAAAGCACTGTTAGCCGAATCCGACGACAGACGGTCGGCTCTAAAGACGCTTTACTGGCGTGCTGGAGGCTGCTGAGCCTCCAGCATATGCAGAACTAGCGACAGAAAATTTTACTGCGCCAAAAGAGCTAAAATTTGAGCAGGCGGCCAAGCCAGGCGAATACTTATTCATCATATGTAATCTAGAAAAAACAACTAGGAAAAACAAGTAGCAAAACACCAGCAAATGCGTGCAAGCGCAAAGAAATGGGCTGGGTCAGTGCTTCTGTAGCATTCCTCTGCCTGCACCAGAAGGCACAATCTCCGCGCTCAGTAGCGCCTGGCAAGGTCACGGCGGATACCGATGGCTTGAGCGATGTTTCTGCTGATATTTCTTTACAACGCTGAAGCTCGCGCTGTGCACGGTTCAATCATTCCGTCTTCTGTGCCGTTGCTGCTAGCCGCTGCTTCCCGTGGCCGCCTCTCAGGGTCAAGTAAGTCGTTATGCCAACTGAAGTCGAGAGTGCTGCATGCAGGACCAAAGAAAGCCAACATGCCGGCGTTATTTCCTCCTCAAGGAACCTCTGCGGAGAGTTGTACAGACCTAAGCTATGCCTGAACGCACGCCGCCAAAGAAAACGGAATATTACAATGTGCTAAAGCACACTGTAATCGTTTCGCCTCTTCAGGCGAAACGAAAGCAGAAGAGTCCTGATCAAGCAAAAAGGCACCTGCAAAAGAACTAAGGAGCTAGCAGACAGAAAAGTACAGAAGAACTGGTGGTTCGAGGACGCCGTTAGGGTTCGTTCTGCATCTGGGCAGGCACCCCTGGCTGATGCCTGGAGGTATCAGAGGGTAGTTTCAGTAACCACCGACACGGACTAGTAACTTGGAACCACCCCTGTCAACGGTAATAGCATTAATAATTGAATTTAGCGACGCAACGGCCACTCTAGAGGAGAGGGAATCAGTAGCGTACTGCTGCACCAACGTCCAAGGGGCGAGGAGAGCCGCCAGGAAGACTAAACCCGCCCGCGACTTAGGCGGCAGGTGACGTCGAGTAGAAATGAAGATGAGGGCAGTGATTGATAAATACGATAACTGAGAGTAAAAAAAGAAGATCAAAAAATATACGATGGATCATGTAACACGCCAAACAGCGTTACACCAATGTGCGTACAATGGTACACCTACGTGCTTTAGTTACACACAGGACGAAACGCTGCAAAATAAACCTGAGACTAGGCGGAAGTACAGCACTCAAACGTAAGTCACGCATACACTGCTCCTCTCTGCCTCTGGCCAGCGTTAGCCGCACAACTTGAACAACGCAATGCGTAGTACATTTAACGTCTAGTGGGATGCACAACCAATACGTCCTCAGTTTAAAAGGCACCAGTAATATACTACAGATAAACACTCGAACAAAAGTAACTCACCGGAAATACACTAGCCTGCATGGCATGGTAAACCCCTTCCCAACGAAACGAAGGACTGCCAACCGCTGCACGACCAAACAGTCGCAACAGAATAAATCTTGACGCGAATAAATAAAATCTCGCCAGCAGGCACAGATAAATATGTACACACAAATGCAAATAAACACATAAAAATACACACGCACGCATATATATATATATATATATATATATATATATATATATATATATATATATATATATATATATATATATATATATACGTGAACGCATACAGACATACAAGCAGTATAAATGCATGCATCCACAAGAAGATGCATGCGCCTTCCTAAAGGAATGAATATATACGTGAACGCATACAGACATACAAGCAGTGTACATGTATGCATCCACAAGAAGATGCATGCGCCTTCCTAAAGGAATGCATGAACAGCTCAAAGGGGACACAGAAATACAGCTGCTAGCAAGAACAATAAGTAGGCAGAGTTAGCGCAAATTACACGGCATGTTGCACATTGCACATTGACAGATTCACATGGAGGTATACAACTATCACAAAACAGATGCCACTGCTGCCGAGTGGTGAAGGATTCACACATGAGCGAAAAAATGGCGGCAGCGAATGCACTGACAGATCATAGCCGCAGATTGCCACCCGCTGGCAGTGCATGAATATAACGGTGCACAAGACAGCAGAGTCGTCCATACAAATGACCAGTTTACATGGACCAGAGAGAAGAGAAGCAACAAAGCCACCCAGAAGCGAAGTGAGAAAGCAAAACAAAGAAAGCGAACCTCGGAGGAGGAGGTGCCCGTTGCTGCACAGGATTCGCCCCAAAGACCATCCGAGGCCAATGCACAGCAAACGCGTCTCATAGGGAAATGTCAATGCCCTCCTGCAATTAAAAACGACAACGGATGCACCAACTTTTAATTGTGCTGCTGCTGCTATTACTGCCGCTGCCACTACGATCGCTGCCAACTCTGCTTCTGCCGCTGCTGAGGTTTGAGTTGCTGCAGGTTTGTGGGAAGTGCGACGGCGGACTTGGTGGAGAGGAGGAGATGGATGTTGCCGAGTTCCACGGCAACAGTAACTAAGTCAACTATCGCCTGCAGAGACAGTGACATGCCGCCTCCACGCAACTAAGACACTAAGACACAAGAACGGCATGTTTAGCCAAGTAAATTACGAACCCGAACTGCCATGGATTGAAGTTACGCAGGAGAGAAAGGCCTCACGAGTAGAGGGAGAGGTAAATCAACGCCAAAAAAAGGAGGGGACAAGCCAACAAAGGCAAGAACTATACGATACACACATGGAAACATGTACAAAACATGCAGGGGCCACAGTGCACAGAAGCAGGGAGGCATAAACATGCATAGGATCTAAGAGAAAAAGATGGGCAACATTCCGGAGACGCCCAGACGCCCAGACGCCCAGAAGAAATGGCAACATATTGCTGGGCCTTACGCTGCAGAAAAGCGAGCTCTCGCAGGTGGCCGGAAATATAGTGGCGACTATAAGGCTCTGAGGCATCAAAAGAGTTACACACAAAAGATGCAGAAGTGGAGCTACCCGGTTTGTTCGCTAAGACTTTAAACCTTCAGCTGAACAAACGCCGCAAGCGGCCTTTGCGTTGAGGCAGCACCTGCCAGTTTGGGTGGGCAACGGGAATTTGATACCTTTACAACAAGACTGATGAAGTAAAAGGCAGTTGCCAGCGCCAGTAACTTTCTCGTGCCAGTTTGGTCAGACCTAAACAGTAAAAGGATGCGGCAAAGGCAAGGCAGATACAAGGATGCAGCGCAGAGGAGACAGGAGAAGGAAACAGAATCCCAAAAGAAGGCACTAGAGGATTAATTCAGTAGATGATTGGGGCATTTGGCTTGAGATGGCTGCACAACGAAGAAACCCACAGATTTGTCGCCTTGTATATAGCGACAACCGGGCCAAAGCAGAAGGCGGCGCAGGCGGCCGCGTGCAGAAAGGTCATCTTCCACCTCGCCTCTTGATACCTGCTATGAAATACCTGATTAAACAGGCGACAAGCTGTGCAGGAGAGGCAGAAGTAGACTACGTAGCAGTCACAACGGGCGGGCGGGCCGATGCGTTCAGCCAGGAGGAACCGCCAACAAGAGGAAGAGAGAAACAAAGCGATGTAATTGATTATTCTGGCTTCTCAAGACACCGCGGAGATGACAAGAGCGGTGCAAAAAAACGGACTCTAAGCGGACGCAAAGGATGCGGCGGAAGAAGCCCACCAAACAGAAAGAAGGGTGGGATGCATGCAACAAAATTGAAGAATCAACAGAAAACCGGTACTATGCAGCCCAGTAGATGTTGGATTTGAATCAAATGAAGCACGAGTGGAAATTTTCGCTGTGTGTCGCTACTCTCCGGCCCACCGCCACTGGTTTGGATGTCTGCACAGTCCAGCAGAAAGCAGGTGAAATGAGTTTAGATAGCGCATACACTGTAATATGATATTCAAATACCTCAGATGAATATTCCAAGTTGGGTCTTTCACAGACAGCTGTAGCATATTTCTTGCATGTGCAGCGCCAGTTGGCAGTGGGACTGACGTGAAGATTAAACCCTGCATGCAGGTTCTTCTCACCTTAAATAGCAGCTCTTTGCCGGATGGATTTAGAACAATTTCTTCAGGACTCTTATTTCTAACAACACAATCTACTTTAGGCTTAACTAATATCGTCCAGAGCGACTGGCTGGCGGATATCTAGGGGCCCCCGCCCCATCTCCATTTGTTCATGATTCTGTTTCTCTGAATTTTCATCTATTTAATTTACCCTTTCGCTTTGTCCAGTGCTCAAATACTTGAAAACTCCATAGGGGCAGGAGGGAGCATTGAGCTTCTCGACGGACGACGAGCTCCAAGACAACTCGCTTCCCAGCTTTGGTCCTGCCAGTCGTCCTGCTGTCCGTAAAGCGGGGCGTTGAGCCCCTTCTTTCCCCTGCATCACTACTGCATCTTCTAGGAATCTGCTTAATTCAGCGCATTTAGCTTTTGTCTTCTTCGCATTGCAGGGCCGGCCTGCCGGCTTTGCCATTGCTGTGCTCTATCCAGGCATCGGGCCCAGAAGAGCGCCGAACCTTGCTTCTTTCTCTTGCTCATCCTCTCCATACAGACACTGCAGCGGCGAGGTGCATCAGGGCTGTGAATTTGTGTGGGGTGAAATTTGTGTGGGGTGTCTGCGCACACCCTGTTATCTGTTCACATATGCGGATTTGTCTGTAAGGATGTTGCGCAACGCATCTCTTTTTGGCAAATATTTGCGCTGTTTGGGTCGAGGGGCGCAGAAGGGGTTTAAGAAGAAGCAGATCCTCCCGCCTATACCTGTGAAGGCGTACGGGCGTCCGCCTTCTGCTGCTTCTCAGTGTGGCCTTTTCCACGACGAGGACTACAACTACTACACGAAGATATCCTTCTCATTGCGGAAGCATCGCCGCAAGTTGAAGCCAAATGTATTAAAAAAGGACTTTGAGTCCGAACGTTTGAACACAGTTGTGAAAAACCTAAAAGTTACGACTTCAGCACTTCACGCCATCGACGACGCGGGAGGGCTGGACGAGTATATACTGCAGACTCCTCCAGAAGAACTCCGCAGCGTCCTTGGGGAAAGGATGAAAGCGGTAATTCGGTTTTACGACAAAAATCCTGAAGTTAAGGAATGGGCGCTGCCGTGGAAGTCCTTCGCCAGCGCAGGTGCTCGTAGCGATCCGTGCTACGCGCTATACAGACACCTCAGGGGTAAGGAGTTGTATGAAATGCAAATGCGGCAAGAACAGCGGCGCTTCTCGCCGTACTTTCTACCCAGTGTGCACAGCATGCACCCCGTGAGGCAGCACTTCCCTGAGGGCGCTGCAGACCCTCAGCTGCCTCATCTCGGCTGGGCAGTGAACCCTGCAGAGGCGGCGGCGCTGCGGCGACGGCTTGGGATGGCTGTAAACCAAGTGAGGGCTCACGCCTCCCACGAAGAAGCAGATGGCTTCCGCACGGGCAACAACAGGGGGGGCGGCGGACAGAGCGGCTCGTCTCTCCGAAAACGCTCGAAGACGCATAAGTGGAGAGAGATTAGGACCTACTGACAGGCATGCACTGCAATGCAGACCCTCCTGCACTGGTGTCTGGGCCTCTGCATAATCTTCATTGCACGCTGTCAAACCACTCGCGTACAAACGACTCCTGCCCTGTTGCGTCTAAGGGGGCCACAGGATAAGTTTGAACATCGCAGTGCATGCCCTCGGCGCCGTCGCCCTGTATTAACGAAGCAGTGTGGTAACGAGCTAAAAGGTGAGCAGGCTAGGAACGCACGCAAGAGCATGCATGTATGTGTGCCCATGTAATGTGAACACCAGTCTACGCCAAGGCAACTAAGATGCTGAAGTACCTTGGCAGGCTTCCTGTGTTCTTTGGCGTTCGCTGAGTTACTGCAAACGCAAGCAGCGGGCGTGCGGAGCCAATTTTTCGTTTTCAAACTTAAACCCTAAAACCCCCAGTCTTGGGGAGAGAGGCTAGTTGGCCAGATTTGCACGTGTGAAGAGAAGAGGGAACTCCAATACGCAACATATTTTCCGTAGTCTCTACAACGAAATTAGACGAGCCCCAGAGCACCGCCGCCGCTAGCGCTAGGCCTTCTCTGCCTCCTTATGCATAGCAGGGCTGCTGCTCTCCCCTACACAGAAGAACGGCGGGGTATGCATCGCTAAACATGCACTCCAGGTTGTCCGAAAAGCTGCCGGACAATGACCGTCCGGCAGCTACAAGCGGCCTGCTGGTTCATTTGCACCGCAGCCGCAGTATGCGCAGGAGCACATCGCAGCAGCGTCTGTCACTTGCCTGGCAAGGCAATAAGGACTATTGAGGCGATAAGGAGAAGCACCACGCAGCAACAGAGGCACTGCAGGCAGCGGTCGTGAGCTGCGTTCTTAGCAATGGCATGAGCTGTCTTCTTCGTGCTACCAATGTTCATCTCAACGCTATCCAGGCCATCCTTCACAACGTCGAGCTGTTCATTCTGCTGCTGCAGTCGCTGCAATATCGCCCCTCCCATCTCTTCCGTTTCCGCCGCCTGTCGCTGCGTCCGCGCCAAGCTCAACTACAGAGCAGAAGAAGACGCACAGGAGCACAGAAAACGGAACAGCAATCAACAAACTAAGCAACAGACAGATGAGTCCTGAGGAGCCCAACGACGCACATAGGCACATGGGAAACCAGAAGCCGATACGGTAAACGCCAGACAGACGAATACAGGAAGACGCCTGAGGCGTTTGATGGCCCGCTTGCAGCCCTTTCCATTTGGTCATTAATTTTATTTATGTTGCATATTTGGAATTGCGCCCTAACCTCCGTTTGGTCCTGGATTTCGTCGCCGAGCGTGATTAGTTGCTGCCGTTGTTGTTGTTGGGAGCACGCCTCCGTCATTTCCTGTGGTTGCTCATGCGCCCTGGCATAACGTTGCAGGAGTTCCTCTTTGCTGACAGAGAGCAGCTGCTCTTCGCATTCGGCGGATACTTCTCTGAACTGTTGCTGCAGCAGCTGCTGGCGCCGTACCAGTCGCGAGATCGCCTCAGGACTCAACAAGGACGACGAACATCGCAACTCCAACGCCAAAGAACGCATGCAGACCGTCGCCTGAACGTTAATGCGTAGCAAAATCACAACAAACAACTATGCTGGCTGTCATCTGACTACGCACACTCAACTGTCCAAATACACTCAGAGGGTCAACCTTCAAACATGAAGTGCAGCTCGCCTGGCCACGCCAATAAAAACCGAATAAGCACCCACATCCGATGCGCTCAGCAGCGAAAAATCCAACGCAAACTCTGAAGCACGAAGATGCTCCGGAATGCCAGGTAGGCGCATTCTCTAGTGTGTGCGTATTTGGTCGTACCTCGTGTTTAAGCTTGTTTATTTGATATATGTGCTTCTGCCGATCCTGACTGCCACTCAAGGGACTCGCTGCCAGCTGACGGACGGCCTCTTTCAGGTTGTCTACCGCCTGTTGAAACTGCAGCAGTTGCTCCTCCACCTCTACACCCCCAACGCCGTCGCTTCGATACTCCATGAGCGGTATTTATATCTATATCGATATATAGATATAGATATTATGTGTTACTCTTTGACAGCCGCCTTTGGCACTATAGGCCTCTTTGGTCCCTTTAAGACTGTACACGTCTGCAGGCATATCAAGCCTCTAAACTATGAGCCTTTACTATCTTAACATCCCTACGGCTATCGAGCCCTTCACGCTTCAAACTCCTTTGAACTCTGTCTTTTCGAGGCTACAGCCCTCGCAGGCCTTCAAACTACTGACGACCCTGGAGACCTTAGAACACGTCTTTAGGGTTTGTAAGGCCTCTCCTAAATAATTTCCAAGTAGTTGGTGTCCGTATAGATTAATGGCCCACTGGACGCTGTACGGCACCCTGAGTCCTCCCAGGATGCGGTTGATCGTTGCTTGCTGGCGTAACGAAAGCTTCAAGCAGTGGCTGGCCGTTGCTCCTCTATAGGGGCCACCCTAGTCGCTTAAATCCTAAGGAGACGTAGCCTCCGGAGATGGTTCTAGATGAGGGAAAAACGTTGAAAGCGGAATGCAGAAGGGACGGAGAGAGAGCAGAGCAAGTCTTCTATGAGATCCTGTAAAGGAGTCAAGCTGCTTGCACTTGCCCCTAGGCAAGCTCTCTACAAATCCCTCTTTCAATCCACGCCTAATAGTTTTAAAGACCTATTACTCTGTCATTTTATGAATCCGCTGGTTCAATGGATGACGATTCCGCTGCCGTTTCGTTCTGTAGCAAGGATGACGCTGCCTTTGCTGCTCCTGCGTCTCGTCACTGAGAGCCGCTGCAGTTGCAAGAGCCGCAGGGACATCCTCAGGAGCTAATGATCGACCTAGCCCAGGCGGCTAGAGGTCAGTTGGGTCCTTTTAGCGGCGACCTGCCCACCAAGCAGCGCCCAGCAACGAAAGCAGGCGCACCCGAAGGCCCCACGAGACAGCAGGAACGAATTTCGAGCCGCAAGCCAAAGTAAATTGTCAATGCCTTTTGCTTAGGAAAGCAAGAACCGCTGAGCATTCCGAATGCTGGTATGGGAAGGGCAAAGAAAGCGTGTCTGCGAGTCCAGTCCGGCACTCCGACCGGGTCCGCGTCATAAGGCGATGGTCAGCCGCTCAAAGTACGCGGAAAAGGTAAAACGAACCTCGATTCAAAACATATTATAAACTCAAGCCGAGTGTCGACCAGCCACAGGTTAAACGACTGGGGCTGCGTGAGATCGCATGTCACCATCAGTGTGAGGGCTTTGTAGGGCTGTTGAGCACCCACTACGTGCATGCAGTTTCATTTGTTTATTTACTGCAACTATAATTGGAGTTATAGGCTCGCGGCTAAGCAGCGCTGATGCTATCAGCTAAGCATCGCTGATGTAGCGAAAGCAGCAACTAGAGCTCACCAAAACCACTGGCAATTTCGGGAGAAGCATTTCCCGCTAACCCCGTATAAAAAGCCTTTCCCGCGCTCTAGAATTTTGAAACACCCGTAGGAAATGTGTTACCGGGCCGCTTGGCGGCAAATGACCACACAGCTGACAGACAGCCGCTCCACATCGACGTAGTGTGCCCGCCGTGGGTAGACACTGCAGGGCATGTGTGACCTGCAAGCAGAACTGAAGTACCTTTAACCGCTGAAAAGCTGCAATTGCGCAGGTTTGTGTTAGCAGGGCCACTGGCCCGTGGCACCGGAGACATAATGGCGCCTCCTGATACTGCACTTTGCTCCCCACACAAGGGGCCCCGATACGAACGCTTAAAGCAGTGGACAGAAAACTGCGGGGTGCCGGGAAGTTCGAACATAGGTCACTTTCTAAATAAAAAAAAAGGGTTCCCCGCCCTACAACAGGCACTGCCGACTAGCGATTAACCGGTAAAGCCAAAAAAGCCACCTGATGTTCAAATTGAAGGCAAGCGCCCTGTCGGCGAGCACCTATTGACCAGACTCTAAATCTGCAGTGAAGGGGGCAACGTTGACGGTGAAAAGGAGTTCACAACCGGCCAGGAAAGGTACCACTTCGCTGCCAGACCCTTCCACACCGCAGACGGCTTTCGGGACCTGCAGATATCAATCAAGCCCAAGGTATCTTGTGCTCAACTCTGCAGGCACAGGCGCTGACTAATTGATTTTGCCTTTCAAGTCTAAGGCGCCGCCGACCCTACCGGGAAAGGTTTTCGTTCCAGCACGACGCAGTCTTCCCCCTCTATCAATTCTGTTCAGCACATACAAGTAAGCAAAAAAGTTAACATCAAACAATAGAAGCACTGCCATGAGCCGCAAGCCATAAGCATAAAACGGCTCGCTTGGGAAAAAGGGTGCTGTGGGTTGCCTCAAAGGCTATGCATGTATTTCTACATAAGGCTGTGTTTAAATACAAACCTAATGTGTTTCAGACAGGGCGACCGCCATATCTTCAGAAACATCGCAAAGCCAACATGCATGTGCTTAAACCAGTTATGAGTGTCAGATCGGGCATATACCTTTCTTAGGTAAACCGAAAAAGGCTGCTGCATGTTCACAGGCGAAGCCCCGCAGCTTGTCCAGGCATCCCGCGCGAGCGAAAGTGTCCGCGAGGTACTGTGGAGCAAACAAAACCAACATTTAAACGCCCGCTCCCTTTCAATTCGAAGTGAAATACAGAGGCGCACCCCTCCCGGCCGACTGCACTGCGCATATACCCTTAAGCCTCCATAAAGAATTAAATGCCTCAATATTCCAAGGAAACAAATCACAAAGGCATTCTAAACTAAACAACCTAACAGTGTATCATGTTATAACTATCCTCGATCAGTGCAAATAAGCAGCTATTGTGATGCTCTTCCGCCGTTACAATGGTGCTCTTTTGTTGTGGCTAGGCACAAGAACACAGCAAGTGTGGGTTTACCGCTAGGAGAAATGGCTGCGTAAAGACGCCCGCTGCTGGAGGGTTTGCGTCCTTCTTCTTCCTGCAGTTAGTAAGGCGGAGAGAACTTCCTCTTGCTAATCATACAGCTGTTTGCCATCAATGTACTGGAGTGTGCACAAGTGTGCTTGATCTTCACTCTATTTCCTGTACTACACTTCACTTCAGCTCACTCTATTGGACTTAACTGCGCTGCACTTCACCTACCCTAACGTGAACTTACTGTACTGTAAGCTGTTTGCTGTCCTCCATTTTAACTCATGTTACTCCTCTCATTTTACTTCAATTAAAGTTACATCACTTCATCTCCACTCCACTCTACTGCACTTTAGGTACACTCCCTCGTTTCATGTTTTCTTAATGTATTTATGCTTCGCGGACACGGTATGAGGAGCTGAATCCGAGCCGAGAAAGAACTGGGGATTCCCCTCGCGAATCACCTGCAAGTACAAGAAGACCGATACACCGTGCAGTGAAACCCCATATGGCTGAAAAGCGGCTTAAGCGAAAATTTTCCTGGTTCAGATGTGGATGAACAATGCAAAGTTATCAGAGATGGGGAAGGGGGGTTGGTGATTGGGTAGGCTGAGCTCGCTTACGCTTAAAAGTGCTTGACGGTCTTTTTCACTCTTGGCTATCGGCTTGCAAAAGTTGTGCGGATGTAGCACGCGGCGTTCCTCGGCTCCCGCAAAAGAGTCATTGTTAGGCTTATCTGCAACTTCAGCTGGATCCCACACGTCTTCTGTTGTCAGCTGCAGCGCCAAACAGCCACAGAGTGGAACCTGGAATTTAGAGAGCAAGGCTAGTGGAGGCACCTTTTCGTTAAGAGTTCAGAGCCTGCGTGACTATCCGGGCAAATCGGCAACTGTGTTGTTGGCGCTGGTAAAAGCAGAGGGTTGTAACGCCTGCCTTTACGTTAACGCACCAAAAGACAAGGAGCCCGAGTAACACAGACGAGCACACTTACAACACATTTCATCGCACATCCCCTAGCATGCTATATAGCCAGCATATTTCCGCAAAACAATTCTTAACATATTCCATGGAATGGTTCAGAATGCATTTCATGGAACACCGGTTTTTCGGCTTCGCACCCGGAGGTGGTGTGCAGTGATGGTGGCTGCGACGTTCCGTTTTCCCTTGACAGCTTCGACCGCAGCAGCCGTGGATATGTGCTCAAAAACAATCTTCAAATCCGGAAAGCGCAAGTGTATCTGGCGAGCACATATAGCAGCAACACAAGCAGCTGGTTTAATTTGCCAAATCTATTTGTTTTGCTTCGTCCTTCAATAGACCACCGCCATTCAGGTTGCAGCAGCTGCAGAGGCGTAGCAAGGAAGTGCGCGGGTTGTGCAGGGCAGTATGTGTGTAGGGGCGAAAGATCTCGGACTTGTTCGAATATCGGCAAAAACATCTCTTCCGCTTTGAGTGCCGGAGCTCTCGGAGACTCCGCGTGAATGTGCAGAGTTAATCCGCACCGCTGGAGCACTTCAAACACATCATTAAACGCCGCCAGGTCCTGCAGACAGCCCAATGCAAACAGCCGAGATGGCACAGACCGCCTGCTCCAGGATAACGCTCAGATGCCACTTGCCACCCAAATCAAGAGATAAGTCAACGCAAGAGTGGTAGAGAGAATATTTGCAGGAATGAGGGAACTGCTGACCTCCACGCCCGCCTCAGAGTTTGTGGTGACACCGCGCGGGTATAATTTGACCTGCAAGGCGCAGGAGGACAAGGCAGTCCAGAGGGCCCAATGAGTTCTGGTAAGCTGGCAACTCCTCCATTCTGCATTATCCTATGCAATGCTGCTGATGGCTCCAACAGATAGCGAGCAGGAAGGGTTGCAGCAGAAGCAGCTGGAGTAGTATAATCAGACCGAGTGCTATACGTGGCTAAAAATACGAAAGTACCGCCCACTCCAACAACGTGCGAAGCCTTTGCGTTGATAGCTAGATCATGGGGGTCGACTTCAGGGCACAGATACAGAGTCATCAGGTAATCCGCTGTGGGGTCCTGCAAAACCCGCCACGGCGCGTACGTGCCCACACCGCACTACCACAAATCGTCTGTTACACCAGTGCGGGCACCGCTGCAGACGTATGGACACCCCGCAACATGAGGAAGGCAGTTGCGAAAAGACTGACTGGGGAGCAAATACTCACCCTCAGCAGCAGTTCGTTTCTGTACTCGAGTGCCTGTGAGCACGTCACAATCGGGGGAACTGTGTTGGGCATCACCAGGGCTCGGTTACTGCAGCCGCACAGCAAAGCGAGTGAGATGGCGAAAGGAGTCCACCCTTCTGCCCTTACTGCATCGACAGCTCGGTAGCGATTCATCGCTGCTCCGCTCGTTGCTAGGTCGAGGTCGTTCGAGGGTTGCCAAGTTGGGGTTTAGCATCCTCACCATCCTCCTTTGCGAAGAAGAGGAACTACAGCATCCATGAGCTCCCCTTGCCGCAAGTGCGTATGCATGTCATCGCCCATGGGTAGCACAACCCGCCTTGAACTGGAGGCCATGTCAACCATCGCTGCCGTAGGACGTAAATGGGCGAAGGCTGGCCTGAAACTCACTTTTTGCGAGAGAATAAGATTAGTGCAGCAATTTACTTAACAAGTGGATATATGTAACAACTACGAGGGTTAAACAAAAGGAAATGCATTTCTTTCTGTGGGGCTGTGGCTGGGCACAGCCGTCTTCACGGCCACCCGGTGCCGATGGGGCTGCACTCTTTGGTGCAGCAACTCTGAGAGAATGAACAAAGACCCGTGTGTTTTAAAGGCTTACGAAAGCCAGGATTACGTGGGGAAAGGATTTCGTCTCGGCTGCTGGCCTTGCGCCTTGAATCATGTCTCCCACTGCATGCCACAGCAGGAGGGCCCAAGCTTCAGCTTTGCTGGATTGTTTGCTGCCCGCCTTTCTTTGTCTCACTCATATTGAAGGATAACGCAGAAAATTGCTGCTTTCGGTGCTCCGCCTCCATCCACGTGGCCCAACTTTGACACTCGGCTCCACTCAAGTCTGTTCACTGGAGGGGCTGCAGTACGCGGTTTTGAGCAGAAGGCTTTCATTCCCCGGGTCCTCTGTGAGAGGGTTAGATATCCGAGTCTTTATTACACAGGGGCCACTAGACTTCTTAGCGAAAGCGGTGGCAGCTTCCGTGAAGCCGTGTCAAACTTCACCAAGGCCTGAGGCGTAGGCATCGGTAGTCGCACAGTAGCATCTGAGACGCGTGCGTCAACCAAAGGCTTCGCAAAGAGGCGCGCAGGCCGGTTGGTATTGGCAGCTGCTAACGTTTCTGCAGCGTACCGCAGTTTGATGAGTACTTTCCTGTGACCCGCTGTGACCCGCTGTCCGTTGTGGTTTGCTCTGACGATGGGTTATGATCGGGGCTCTGAGCCACGAAGGAGCCTTTCGGGAGGCAGGTCTAGGAACTACGTGCCGCGCCGCAGCGCTCGGGGAGACTACAGAAGCCCAGATCGGCCCTATAGGGGAGCAGACTATTCGCGGCGTGCGTATCGCAATCGGAGCCCCGATTACAGTGACAAGTACCGGCGCAGAAGTCCTTCCGGAGCACGCTGTGGGCGAGACCTACGTCAATACAAAAGCGGACGTAACGCACCTTATCGGCACAGCAGGAGCCGCTCTCCGCTGCCACGTCGCAGCAGAAGCGCGGAGTCTGTTCACAGAAACGAGAGGTATACAAGGAACGATGCTCCTTCTGCAAGGTTCGGCAGCCGAGCTTCTTACCTACGGTCAAGAGAGGTGAATCGAGCACTTTCTCGCAGCCCATCCCGCGCTGGTCGACGCAAGAGTCCTTTGCGGGGGGAGCAGGCGGGCCGGAGAGATGTGAGCCAACGTTCGGAGTCGAGAGGCAGGTACCGGGAGAGGCACGACGACCGGAACAGAAATTACATTTCTCCAGGTACGGATCCTCGAAAGGGACGTGGAGTCGACCAGTATGACCCACCTTCAAACAAGCTTGACACGCGGCGAACAGATAAGTACGCCCCAACGCGTCGTTCTGAAGACCGGAGCGTGTCCCAGCACAGCCGAAGCCGTAGGCCTTCACCGAGAACGCCGCGAGGGAGCAAGGCATCACATCCAAGGCAACGTTCACGATCGCAAGGACGAAATTCAAAGTGGTCAAGAAGTGCCAGCAGGTCAGGCAGCTGGGCGAGGGCACGACGTGCAACAGCCACCAGCCGGCGTTCACCGATCAATGAGAGCAGGCCTAGCCGAAGGTCGGGAAGTGGGGATAGATGCGCAGAAACTGCCAATGCGAGTAGGCATTCGCAAGTTCCCGAGGGAAGCCTAACGCGACGATCGCCAGTTGGGTGCAGGAGAAGGGAGAATGAAACTGTTGAAAGAGCGGCTCGCCATTCTCCGGACCACGACAAAGGCACACGTCGGCTGTCCCCTGGCGAGTCCACAATGAAAATAGATGGGGCCCTGAGGCGCCCGTCACGGTCGATAGATCGATCACACCAAGCGTATCAGAGCGAATCAAGGGAAATGGTTGCTGTTGAAGCAAGCAAGCACTCAAATCAGGCGGAAGTGCCTTCACGGAGTAGGTCCCTTTGCCGGTCTGCTGACTGTCCGACCCCTGACCTCGTTTCTTCTCGGGCTTTTAAGACTGACAGCAGAGAAGCCAATTCAGCGAGGCCATCTTTAGGCCCTCAGGAGAAACTAGCATCCGAACAGGAAACTTCTCCAAAGCGGTCAGATGACAACACTTCAAGGGAAAGGTGCGCGGATGAAGCGCCGGCAGTAGCGCCACGCCTTACGAGTGAGGCTTGTGCAGGGGTTAGACAGTCTCCATCTGCTTCACGCTCCCCGTCTGTCAGGACAGGGGTTCCCGAAGGTGAACGGCACGAGGGCAAGGAGCATGAGCCTAGCTGCCCCGCGGCACCCTTAGCAACCGAGCAGCCTGCTCCAGAGAAGAGTACGCATTTGCCTGAGGCGACAGCAGTTTCTAGAGGCCCCGGAGTATGCGTTCAAAAAGGTTGCGCACAGGAAGGAGAGCTGGTTCAAGCACAAGACGAACTACCAACCAAAGTGGAGGAACAGCCTCCGCCTTCTGTGACCCAGCGCGACCACTGCTCGCCAACGCAGCGGCATGAGGAAAGGCGGCTGTCGGAAGGACCAGGACTTGACGATGAGAGGCAGTGCGATGGACGGCCTGTAGAAACTCCTGGCGCTAACAACATGGCCCCTACAGCCATAAATTGTTCGCGGACAACAGATGAACTAGGCACCCAGCGTGTAAGGCTGCCTTCAGAGGAAATTTGGCGCAACGCAGAAGCTGACAGAATACCTGTAAAACGACGAATTGTGACCACGGAGCCTATAACTCCATTAGAGTCTGCAGAGGCCTTTAGGGCGTATCGAGGACCGTCCCCAAGAGCTTACTCAAGGAACCAGGGCTTCCTTCGCGAAAGAGGCCACCGGTTTCTTCCGGGCATGAATAGATTTCAGCCCATCGGCCCCACTGCATGGAACCGGCTGGATAGAGATGAACGTTTTGATTTCCCGCAACCCCTGCATCCTATGAGCACGGGAAGATCTGTGCGCCTGGTAGCCAGACGTGGTGATAGAAATCTATTGCTTCCTGGGCAGCAATATCCGAGGAACGCAAATCCATACGAATCTCAGCGTGTGCAGCTGCACAACGGGATCTTCGAGCACTCAGGTCCGCCCAATCAACGCCTTTTTAAAAGGACGCCAATTCACATTCAGCCGGCTGCGGAACGGAACCGAAAAACGGTAAGACGCTGGTGGTCGACGTAATTGTCTTAAGACCCTTTCATGGTTCATCGCTATTCTGTTTTCGATTGTTTGGTCTCCTGGCAGGCTGGATTCGTGGGGCGAGGGTTACAGGAAAGACGAAATGCGGCAGGTATGTGTTTGCTCTGCTGCTGATGCTTGCAGACGTGTTTGAATGCGTTTGTTTCCTCCGTGGCAAATCTTCACCTCAATCAGTGTTTGAATGCGCGCAGCGGCTAGCAATGCAGATGGAAAATGGACCCATGATTTATTCGAACAGTTGTCCAGCGAGCCGGAACGAAAACGGCGAAGGTTTAATCTCTACGTACGTATTGTGCTTTGCAGTGAACATTTTTAGCTACAGCTAGCGGTTGCGTTTGTTTCACTGAACTATGTATATTCTAGCAACTGCCTCTGTTGTGTATTACACTCAGGGTGAAACGCTCGAGAGAGTAGAGGACTGAATGGACGGTGTGTCCGCAGTGTGCTTAAGATGGCACTTATCGCAACTTTACACATGCAGACTGTTCGGCAAGCGTTCAAAACAGGGCGAGCGCGAATGCAGCAGCGCTGGCTGCAACAAGGCACGACGCCGACACCGATGGTGCGGAGGATGGATACCCCTTGATGAGCGGTCCAGAACCTGCATATCCATTATTGGTGGAGATGCGGTGCTTTAGAAGTTTCATGTTGGACGTACCTTCGTGGTTTGCCCTAAACCATTAACGCATTGATTACAAGACCATCAATTACGTAGTGTAGTAGTTACCGCAGACGAGCGTGATATGCTTACCGCATGAATCCAACCATCTGAAGCCACGCACTCAATTATTAAACAATTCTTTGTTCTAATTCACTGAATGTTGTTTACCATGTGATCGCGGTCGAATATACTGTAGTATTTCCTGATGAAGGAATTTCCGAGCACGAAAAGGGGTCCACGAGGCGCTGGCACGTCCTGAGAGAATGTTTAGGCCAGCCTTTTGAAATGCGCAAGTGTGTGATATGAGCTTACCATAGCCATGAATCCAGCTGCACAGTTGTTAGGGTTTCCTCTCTGAGTGGCATTTAGGTGCCAGTTTTTGATATTTGTGGATCCAGTGGTGCTTACGGCGTCAAGCTCTTCTACTACATAATCCCTTGGCTCGAGGCTGAAGTGTACAAGCCTTCCGTATATGTCTTTAAGAACAAATGTGAGCTGGAAACACAATTTAGTTCTTGAAGTACCTCGGCAACAGAACTGTTAGCTCACTGTTGGTAAGGTTCCAATATTGGAACAGTTCTCAGCAACGTTCAGAGCTTTGATGAGGGGATTGATGACAGATGATGGTCCTGTTATCTGCACGAACAGTAAAGGAAGTGCTGTGTGTAATGCTTCTTTCAAATCGCTTACCAAACTGGACCCAGTGTCGACGGCTGCGCGGCATCCACGTTTTTCACATACGCCGAAGGATTTTCCATTTATCTTCAATCCGTGGAGGCCAATCTCCCTGTGGTTTCACTAATGTTAGCATGTTTCCATAAAACTTGGCCTTAAGTAGATGCGAACCAGTAGTCTGAAAGAAGCACAATAATGAAAACGGTGTTCTAAACAATTAGGGGATGACCAGCATACCAAGAGAGATGACGGGGAACCACTTAGGTGTGTGCCCAGCGAAAGTATACTTCGGGTCCGCTGCTCCAAACTAAGGCACAAATGCAGCTGATCTTCCTAATGGTACGGTGGAGGCGTTTTACCGAAATTTCTCCAGGTCTGCGGATTCATTAAATAGCCCGTTACGGGGAGATGCTCATATATTTAGCATTCTTACCGATTGATGTCTTCGCTCATGTAGACAGAAAACACATTCCGGTCCAAGACTTTCTGAACAGGCGTGAAGTAGAGTCAAGGGGCTTGTTGATGTGTACCAGCACTGACGAACCTCCTTGACCATTTGATCAACAATGGGAAGTGCGCTTGACGGAAGCCCCTCCTCCCCGGACACATCGGGGAATCCCAGGCCAACCAGCCCGTCAAAGGGCAGATCCGCGAACGGATGAGTTGATTCTGAAGCAAGGGAATATAAGTTCGATTCAGAGATGGCAGCGGATCCGTCAGAGCTTACCCTCGACAGCCAGGCCAATTGCCTGGTTAGGCACTTTACTGGAAAGCAGAATAGAGGTGCTTCACTGCGAACAAAATGAATTCTCCTTACATGCCGCCGATTTCTACGATGTCGCGACCCATTCGAAGAACACATGCTCCTGTTCCGTACTTAAAAAGCCATTGGGAAGCGTATTTTGGTCGCTAAGGAAGTATAAGACGTACTTGTATGAATGCGACTGCTGGGTCTCCTGTCAGCGACCGTATGGGGGAAAAGGTGCTGGAATATTTGGGGTCGAATTTTTCGTGGGGGGCGCATCCTCCTCTGCATATACGTATAGGGGAAGGTTCGATGCTAAATATATGACGAGATGTCTCTTACTTCTCGCATTCCGCTGCGGGAACCCAAAGGTTTGAGGAACCAGTATCAAAAACCTGAAATTGAAGGGAATCTGTAAATGTTCGGCTTCTGTGCAGTTGAACTGGCAACTTACAACAACGAATCTTCTGCCAGGGGTTCCGATCTTTATTTCTCCAAAATACTGGCTGTTGTGGTAATTGAGTAGCTTTTGCCGGGCCATCGTTCCAGAGGAACCAACGCTTCCCATTGTAGTGTGATGATCGATCAGCTGTGAGACTAGCTCGCCAAGACCAGTGAACTTGTATCTGTTGTCTAGCTTGATTGTCATGGGAGGTTCACGCAGTAGATTAGTGTGAAGATCTGCTGTTTTCAGCATCACATCTTCAGGTTCTTCGAGTGTTTCACTCAGAAACCGATGCCTTGCATCGGTTGGAACGAAGGAACTGCAGCCCGCTAGGCCGACCACGACCAGAAGGGAACGCATTGTACCTGGCTGTCTGTGGGTTCAGTTATTTGAGGTAAGCCAAGGTGAGAAATTATGGCTAGCAGTCAAAATGAAAATGCTTCGGTAGATGACTGACGAATTGGCTGTTCGGGTGTACGGACAGAGGCGAGCGCCCATCAGGAGTCCAACGAGCGAGCTTGTTGCTCTGATTGCGTAGGAAAAAGCGTCAAAAGTAACTGATACAAAACTGCTCTGACTTTGCTATTGTATGAAAGTAAAAGAGGCTTCCCTCCGATGGACGGTGGTCCTCGCAAGTGCTGAGAAGTGCAGCACATTGACTGCATAATGGACCTTGAGCAACGCTCAATACAGTTTCGGCTCCGGCCAACATTCCCAATATGAGCTTTTGTGCAAGTCTGTTTCAAGCAGCGGTGCTAACTATTTAGCATAAGACATGCACGCTCTGGTTTGCAGTTCTGCATGCTCCGGTATAGCGTTCGCATGACAAATCTGTGCATCCTCCTTAAACGTGTTTTAATACTAGGTCTTATGGCATTCCATACACTAACCTGAAACTGAATAAAAGTAAGCTCGCCTTACGCCCAAGTGACCCTGATGCCTGCTTCGGCAGAGCTGACGATTATCATGTTTAATCTCTATGCATGAAAACACCGACGAAATATACGGTTAACTATTATATCTGCATAAAAAGATGAATAATATCGAGAAGTCCTCTGTTGTAAGCCCACCAGCCGCAGCGATGGAGCCAGCATTCCCATCGTTGGCACTCCCAAGCCTTCATTGTGGTAGTCAGGTGCTCATCTCAAAACCAGTATATGGTGGACGTCCAAGGGATACAACAATGATTAACTCACGTTTGCCTGTGTCTGAAAACGCAGTTGTAGATCTAGTTACCGTACCTTTAGATTCAGAAACAGGGAAGCAACGATACTCCCCTCGTTACCGTGTGGTCAGACAGCTTGTAAGCAAGACTGCGAAGGGAACGACTGATTCGAATGCCAGAATTTCAAGAAACCCCTACAGAATCTCTAATCGCAGCATGCACAGTAGGCTTGATCATGGCCTTTCCTGCTTGAAAAACTGCGAGGGCCCAGCAGTGGTTGATGAACAGAAAGCTTATTGGGTGGTAAAGAAGTCTATTTGCAGGCCATCGTCGACCAAGACGGGAAGGACAGGCAACATTGTATGTGACCTTCATGAGCTGACTGGTGCTGAATCGCTTGCCACCTTCCTGCAAGAACAGCATCCTCAAGAATACTTTCCATTGCTTTCTTCTCGCCAGCACAACTTTGGGGTTATATTCCACCTAGAAGATTCTTGGATCGGCCTTAATATTGTGGCTAAGTCAGAAGCTGCATATGCTAGCTTCCAGAGGCTTTTAGAACTCCAGTTGATCCACAGCTTTGTGGAATGCTTCGTTGTGGGGCCTCCCTTACGTTCTGCCACTGAGCTCTTTGGAACAACAGCTACTGGCAAGGCTAAGCTTTGCATCCAGGTTCTGCAGAGTACCGTGTGCCGTACTGCAGGTTGCGATGAGACGAGACAATGCGGAGTCAACAGCGTACCCTCCGCTGGTGGTTCATCAACTGTGGTATCCCACGCCATTTTCCGAATAAGCTTTCCCCCCATACTTCTCCCTGATGTTCTTTGGTGCAATGGCATCGCAGTGACGTCTAACCCTTACTTCCGAACCACAGCTGATGGAGCAGCAGAATGTTACGGGAGTCTATGCTGTTTCGCCCTCACCTTTCCTCAAGTTAAATTGCATACTCCTAGTGACAGATTACAGCAAAAGTTTGGTGGGAATTTCCCTTCCAGGGTGCACTATGAGTATAAGGAGAAAATATATTTCCAAGCATTCTCGTTGGCGGGAAGGCTCCCTACACTCAGCACTGCACTACAATATTCAGGCCGGTGAGTCTGTCAACTGGGTGAAGCGTTAAGAGGTGTTCCGTGATCGGCATTCTGGTACTTGATCACTCATGGTTTTCAATTTGACACTTTCACAATCCTTAGAAGTGACACGGCCGAAAACCCAAAGGCCACTGCCGATGGACCGTGTTATTTGAGAATACTGTAACGAACTAGATATGTTTAGGATATGCCAACAAGGAGACTAGCCTCCCTTTTTCGCGGCATATCGTCGCCCCCTATAGGGGCAAGAACACCCAGGTTGTAATCTGAACATTATTTGCAAGTGTGATGCTTGTTTTCAGGCTATGGATATGCGCCGGATTATTTACTCTCTCTCCAATTGTATTTTACGAACTGCTTCCGAGGATTCTTGGGTGGTTGCAGAACAACAAAGACAGCTATTCGAATGCTTCCGTGCAGCCCGCAGCCTTCCTAATCCGCGGATTAATCAATGGCATTTCCGAAATTCGTCAAATGCTCGGTGGTGGCTATTTTCCCGTCGGCTTTACTCATGTTGTTCCATGGCATCATAAATCTAAATATATGGATGCAGAATTTCTGTTTGGTCAAGCTGAGGGGAGACCATGGATAGATATGTTTCATTGACGAACTATTGTAATATCTATTACATAATACCTCCACTGCTATCTTACACATGCCTAATTGCTATCGAATGCGGTGTGGGTTTGTCGTAAAATGGCGCCTAATGCTGTTTTGCCCACCAGCCTCAGTGCAAATACACTTTATTTGAAAACTTTTTTCCAGCAATGTGGTGTGAAGTGCAAAAACCGATTAACTGTTACAAAACGTGTTATTTTCCATGAAGTGGAAAGGGAAGGGATGGCTGGTTAGCAAGCAGTTTCTCGACAATTGCAGTGTGCTCAACTAGCTCAAAGGTCCTCCAGGAGCTCGAATAAGGAGAGAAGGCTTGGGGGTAGCTCGCACACAGAGACATCTGGGAAGTAGCCATTAGCTTCCTGAACTTGCGAGACAAACTTGTCCTCGAGACTGAGAAGCTTCGTGGGGGCTTTGACAACATCTTCAGCTGCGGAACTCTCGTTATTTTAGCACTCAAGATATCAGTGCCCACATGTACTCTTACCGGCGTCACCACGGCGAAGAAGGGCTGCATCTTGAGCTTTTGCTTCGCCAATTAAAGTGACTTCTTTTTCTGGCTCCAGATCGGCAACCAGCTTGACAACCTAGATTGCCAACTTTATTAGTCTAATTCCCGTTTGGAGATATGAATATGCTTACCATCCTCCTTGAAGGGTCAGACAGCTTTGCGAAAGTGCGGAGAAGTTGCTTTCGAGAGAAGTCGTTATCCAGATATTTGACCTCCAAGTCTCTTTTGGTGAAACAGTTCGAGTGGGCAAAAATCTCCTCAGCCGATTTCTTGAAGTCTTCGGAGAAGTTTGCCTCCATCTTTGTTAGTTTTGCATGAGCTGCCTCCTTCCAGCGTGCCATCTCAGCGTCGGGCATGTTAGCAAGGTATTCTTTTGCCTTTGACAATTCTTCGTCAATCATCTTCACAACTTCATCAGGGTGTGTTTTCGCGCCTTCTACAAAACACTGAAGGAGCGCTGTTGAGGCAGCTTGAGACTCCTTTGCTCCAGCAATATACCCCAACTGAGCTTCCGTGCGAAGCGAGTCGTAGATGCGGCGGTTGAAGAATTGAGTCAGGACAGCTAGGTTTACGCGGTCCTCAATGGAGGGGATACCAAGCTGGAACTGGACCAAGCTGGCATGGTCTTTGTCCCCCTTGATGGGGTTCGCCAGAGTTGCCTCAATTGTCTGTTTTTGTTCCATTGCAAGAGAAGCCACAGCATCGTCGTGATCAATAGGGGTGAATCCAGCCTGTTCCAAAAACTCTTCAACCATAGTGAGCGATTGGTCGCGGTCTATGTTTCCCATGACGAAAGCATCGACGTGGACCTGTGCACAAAAGTGGTTAGGAAGTGCTGAAATTCAATATATCGAGTATTTTACTGACATTCTTGAGTTCGCTGAGCTTGGCCATGCAATCATCATAATTTGTCTGTTGAAGCGCATTGAGCAAATCTTTCCGACTAAATGCATCATTCCGCGTTAGAATAGCTGCAGCTTCGAGAGCGTGTTCAAATGCCATGCTGGTTGCTGGATCGGCGAGGAGCTTCATCTGCTTCTCCTTTATCCTGAAATTGGCTCGTTAGCCTCTGAAGGCTTCCTTATGAGGTTAGTGCTTTGTCGTACCTCTCGAACCGCTCAGGTTCTACCATTGAAGGGTCATTCAAAAGGTTCGCCACGTGTGCCATGATTTTGCCTAGCTGCGCCTGCGTATAGCCTTCGAACGTCATGTGGAAGCCAGTCCCTTTGAAAGCCAGGCTGTGGGTAATGCCGCAGTTCTGGAAGTCCACTGTCTCCTCTTGTAAATGTTCTGCAATGGCTGCAAGTGCTAGAGAGCCTTGAGTGCGAGATAGCAGGTCTGCCTTTTCTTTCAAAACGCTTCCGTTTAGCTGAACTGCGATCCTAGGGAGAGCAAAGGCGCCCTGTCCCTGCCACCATACTGCAGTTCCTGCATTGCCTCCTTGTTCGCTGATGAGTTCTGGCTCTGTGAGTCCAAGAAGGCCAGGGAGGATCTTTAGCTCGGAGGCCTTGGGTATATGCAGTAGAGGAGGAGGCATGCGGAAAGCGTTTGGCGAGGCAGTTAAGACGGCCATTGCAACTGCGTGATGCTGCGGCAGGTCGAGCACTCTGAACTGCACCCCATAATAAGGATCCGTGTCGAAGCTGTCAACTTTCGAAGTGAATTCTGGATCGGAGAAGGCAATGATAGCTTTGGATGGAGACATCTCTTGGAGGAGCTGATTTGTCAGTCGAGGGTCTGCATCAATCAGCAGCGAATCCCCCGCAACGACGTGGTACGGCTCATATGTCAACAGATTGTGGGCAAGACGCGCTGCTTCGTCCATTATCGATGAGCTGGGTTGTGTTGTGTGGAAGTCGATATGCGACTGCTGGGCCATAGTGGAAACCAAATCATGGCCAACACCGTGGTCTCTCAGGAAGTTGATGTAAGAAAATATCTCCTGGAGTACAAGTCCACGATGGGCCGCGCCTTTCTGGGTTAGATCCACTGCGCGAGAATGCATACATCTTCAACACAATTCTTTGATTAAGACCCCTTACCCTTTATGCCAAGCAGGGTGCTTATGGAATTTCTATCCACGGCAGGAGAGATCCCATCAGCAAGCCCAAGCAGCCGAAGGCGCTTGGCCAGAGATCCCTCTCCAGTGTACTCGAGCAGATAAGTCAGGACGCTAGTAGGTTGTTTTTTCTGAAGGGTGCGCATGAGCCTCATGGAGGAAATGAATGCAGAATTGCTCAACTTACATAAGAAGTAAGCGTTGCTGGAAGGCCAAAAGCAACCCAGAGACTAGGCTGTGAAGAGAAGCTTTGCAAGTGGATGAACTTTCCACTGTTGGTATGGTCAAAAGGCTTGACAGTATCGAACATCGGTCCAGGGCACTGGACCATTCCAAGCCAATCAGCATGCCCGGCGGATATGCCTAGAAAGACGATGAGGATGGCCTTAGTACTCAAAAAATCAAAAAAACTTCACCTTCAAGCTTCTCCCGTATCAGCGACTCTTGTTCATCAAGAGAACGTGGCGAAATAGTGACAGCAACCTGATGTATGACAGAGTGTTGCCCAACCACATAAATCTTGTCACCTACGCTATGCTTACCATGTTGGATCCGCAATAGTATTTGCTGTGGAAATCTCGTAGGCGATCAACCAAGTCAATCCCCTTGGCCTTCGGGTTGGTGCTCAGGGTTTCCGAGTTTCCAGTAGCAAATCGGGACATAGGTCCCTTTGCGAGAGAGCGGATAGTGTACCACGCTCTCTCATCATCATTCGGGATGTTTTTCTGGTGCTCCGCGTCGATCGCGTTGACTTCCTTTTCTTCGTATTGACGGTTGAACAGTGGAGATTTGAAGAACTCAGCAAAACGATCCAAGGCCTCCTCGAATGCACTGTCCGTAACCTTGTTGAAAAAGACCGTTTTCTCTTCGTCTGTGTACGCATTGTTCGCCCCTCCGTTCTGTGTCAGGAAGCTGTCGTAGCTTTCCGGCTCCGGATATTTAGATGTCCCAAGGAACAGCATGTGCTCCAAGAAGTGTGCCAGACCAGGTACATCTTGAGGATCGTACAAACTGCCAGTATTCGCCGCCACGGCAAAACCTGCCTCGTTAGATCGCGGGTGATGCACAGCTATTGCGTGCATGCCATTGCTAAGCTGGTAGTGGCGGAAATCTCGATAATCGGCTTCTGGCTTGAGAATATCATTGGCCAGGGCTCCAATCGCAGAGAGTCCAACGCAAAGACCAATACTTGCCGCGTTCCTCATCTTGGCAGGAAGAACGGAGCTGAAGAGGGGAAATACTGTTCAATCGAGTCCAGGGTGGTGAACTCTGGAAAACTCTGGCGCACCCAGTGGCAACTGGCTGTTAGTCACTGCATGAAGTGTCTGTACACCTAGGGGTAAATCAAAGTTCTTACGGGCTAGGTGTCTGAATCGCAGTTTTGGCTGTATGCATACTCGTGCGCTTCGAGGCACTTAAGGAAAAATGCACACACTAATAAGTTCATTAAGGTTTAAATCTAAATATAGCAAAATTAAAAATGTGCGCTTCTTCCGCTGAGGTCCATGAGTGCGCGAAGTACCAACACAGTTCACGTGATCGGTTAGCGCAGCGAGAGCGCGATCCTTCGTGTAGCGCCGCAGGCTATGGAACGATGCTTTTGAAAACGAAAGCTGTATTCCTCATATTTGCCTACCAAAGAGCATATAAATTAGCTAGCTATTCCAGTGCAACAGCAGCTCAGCAGGGCTTTCGCACGTGTTGAGCATCACACTGGCATGGCATGCACATTAGTTGATTGCCTTGTGGCGGACAACGAACGTGCTGACCACGCTACTCCGCTGCACAGCAAAAATCCATTTTATCGGCGTAATTAGGTATTGGGACTGAAGCTGATTGGTACGATCTTCTTGCGTCTGTGTCGTCACAAACCGGCATAACGTATCCCTTGCCTCCACGGCGCCGTTTAAACGCGGACAAAATGTTCGCTGGATGATTGAAGAGGTGCCCCACCTGCAACACAAAATCAGTTGTACGCTTATCAAACAAACGGCCTCAGGCAAGGTGTACGGCCCGATTCAGGCTTGAATATGGCAGCCGGCGATAGAGAATATCTCTCTCTGGTGAGAAGCAGCTGCGTCTCTGGGGTTGTCGATTGCTGTTACCCGTAATGGCGAAACTATCTGTCCATTTAAATGGCTTACGCTCATGTCTTGCAGAAAGTCATGCGGCTCTCGCAGCCGTCGTGGGATTCTAATCCGTGGCCACTGCTTTCTTTGCGGGACTTAGCGCGTGACGATAGCGATGCCACCCTAGCTAGGGCAGAGGAGACAGTAAACGAGAAGTGGCTCTCAAGCGCTCATGCTCTTCTCCTGCCCATAACACAAGGGTGAGGCCTTGGCACCGTGGCCATGCGGTAGCTCCTTTACTCAGCCCAAACCAGACAGAGCATTTAAACCAGGAAGCATTCTGGTGTGTGCGTTTCTGTGTGTGTGCAAACCAGGCGAGTGTTTAGTGGAGAGGCGTTTTCCGCCTATCTCAATATTGCAAATGCATCGAGCATACAGGCAAACAGCGTTAAGTTGCAAGTTCGTCGCACGCCGACTGTGGTCCCTTTTAATGTGCAAAAAACAAAGGGAGCAGGACGCTGTACTCACGGTGTTTCTTTGAACAGGTAGAACTTTTCCTCGGCAATTCACGTCATCTGCTATTCGACAATTCGGATGATCCTGTTCGGAGCTTGGATCCTGAAGATTCTTTCGACTGCACAATTCAGCACCAGATAGAGGAATCAGGAACCTGCATGTAAGCCGTTCCTCATTCTTGAAGGAGTATGCAACCACTATTGAATTTGCCACTGCTGAATGTGCATGTTGGCATGAGCCAGGCTCGTCTGTTCCATCTCACACTACATCGCCTCGTCTGCGGAGCCCAAATCATTCAAGAAATCGTTCAGATTTACGGCTCAGAGCCCATTCAAAGTTTCCCACCGCATTACGCATCTGCAAGTACGACAGGCCGATGTATGAGAATCTTTTGAAGACACAGCATGCAGCTGGGGAAGCTTGGGTCCGCATCATGCATGCATATCGGGCCTTCACTCTTCCCTGCTTCTTGCTTTCAGGACAAAGCTCTTGTTGAGTGCACTCTTACTAATGTTTCGCAGCAGCTTGTATTCCTAAACGAGGCCAACATACTCTGCGCTGAGGGTTTAGAATGCACCCGCCTAGAATGTTCGCCTCCTGCTGCCGAATCGTGCGTAATTGCGTAGGGTTTGACGCGTGGCTGTTTGAATTTTAAGCACTGCACAGCACGTTTCTCAACGAACTGATTGGGCAGCGCGTACGGGCATACCATACTAACTTACTTACATTTAATGTAATTAAATGAGTTTCAGAATGTGCATGCCTTTTCTGTGCTCTCAGTTTTTGCAAAGGGATTCACAACTTTCGGCCCAAAGATTGCTACGCCGTGCTTTTCTCGCTATTTCCTGCAAATCCTCGGTCACTTCTAGGAGGCTTGCCAAAGGCATGGTTGAATATGCAACGCATTTGTGGCTCTTTTTCTGTAGCGGCATACACAGCAAACAGTGGCTATGACGTACGTGAAAGGAAGAGGCTCTTTCGAGTTTTGCTCAGCCCCCTGCATCCGTTGCTCTGCAGCAAACTTCAAATCTGGGGACGCTAACACTTCAGTGGCGCACGTCAACGGGAGGAGTTGGAACACTTAGCAACTATGAGCTGGTGAATGCACCTAAGCCCATACAGCCACTTGAAATGCGGTTAGTCACATTCCCGTCGTCAGTCGAGGTACGTTGAGAAATGGGTAGGTAACAACCCCAGCTTTAGGGCAGGGCCTAGGTGGCTGGACGCTAAATAGTGAATCTTGGCTTTTGTGTGCTGCAGGTTGACCGGCCTTTTACTGTGGAGCTGGAGGTCATCAACAGGCTGCAGACGGATTTGCAACTGATGCTCAGTGTTAAACTTTCGCAGCTCGAGCCTTTTGTGCTAGAAGGCCCAAAACAGCTGGTAAATGAGAACGCCGCTACGCAGTGATGTTGACTGAGGATTGCATCGCTTCGACAGCGTTGGTTTACCCCTACTCGTGTGCTTCTTTGCGCAGACCCTTGGGCCCCTTGGCCCCATGTCTTCAAAGAAGTTCTCCTTTGAAGTGCTTTGCCTCCAACCAGGTGCGTAGCTAGGCGCTGCTTATGCCTCTCCCCATTTCCTTCCGACTGCAAAGACTGCCATCGAGTCAGGGACTGCCGCGAATGCGTATATTGTGCTGGTTCGTGAGTGCTCATGGTGCGGCCGCAGGATTTCATTCGTTGAGAGGAATTCATGTCTACGACTCCACCAGCCGGCATTGCACGGGCATCAGCCCGCCGTGCCACATTCTAGCTTTTTAGAACAGCTTTTTAGAGCTGCCGTATATTGTGTATACTCCCAGTATATGTGCTCATGGAGGCCAGCAGAAGTTTCACGATGCTCGAAACGTACAACACGTTCCGTTACACTCGAAGAACCAAAGAAGGCTGCGAGGGTTTTTGATTCGCTGTACATTAGCCCAGCGATTCTTGCGGATCACTTGGCTTTTGACTAGTGGGGCAGCCAACTGTCGCCTAACAAGAATGTCGGAATGCTTTTAACACTGTAGAAGGTGTAGACACGGTCGTCACTGTACAACCGCCGTAGAAACGCACACTGACGTTCGCTCATGGCCTAAAGCTAAAACTGTTGGTGCAGGCATTTACTGCGTTGTATTCATCTCCCGAGTTATCGGCGACTTTCCCTATCATCGACCAGTGCCCTACTGCTTCATCCTCTAATGCCTACGGAAGCATACGAGTAACCGGGGGCCAATGCATGTGATGTGCAGCATATTTCACCGCCAGTGCCAATGCATAAATTCAGTTCATTGCAACGGACATACCTGAAGCCGCATCTCTTGTTCCTTCTGTGCTGCATCCTTGAGTTTCACGCTGACGGCAAACAGACGTGCCCGCTGTCGGCGCATCTTCGATTCCCAAATCTTTTCATCCCTCTGCGCTGAAAGCCCTGCGCGGACGATGTGAGTGGGCTCTGCTGCCTCTAATGCCTACAAAGAACATACAAACGCGCCCGTGCATTATTTGCCTCCTATTATTTGCATTCTTCAAGGTGCAAGCCTCTCTTTGGGTGGGGTAGGCAGTACTGCGGACCTTATATAGATCATACAGTGGCGTGTTGGCAATCTGGGCACAAGTGTATATCTGAGCAGAGCGAAGAGCGGCTGCTCGTGCCGGTGTCACGCCTTCTAACTGCAAGAGCTGCTGTAAAGCCCCAGGGCCACCATCTTCTTCAGTGCTCGGCGCCTCGTGGTCGTCGGTGAGCCGGCGAGAACAGTCCGTCAAGGCAGAAGCTAGCACCCCAGCTGGCGAACAGGCAAGCTTGAGCTTGCCTGCCAGCGCAAAACAAATCTCCGATAACGCCGCCCTGCAAATGGGACCACCGAAACCATGTGCCAATATTTGCGCTCAACACCTAAACATCTAAAGCTTGCAAAGCAGCTGCATGCTGTGACAACTTCTCGAATGCCAGACGCTGTACAGCGCTACCCACAAACAATCAGAAATAGCGCGCACTCTTGAGGACGAAGAATGCGCAAGAAGGAGGCGACGGTGGCCGCGATGAGTGTTCCCTGTGTTGCGCAAGCCACCAGTGCACTTCGTGACACGCCAAACCTGTAAAATCGCATCTTGCAGTTGCCACTTCAACATATGTTGTCACCACAACAAGAACCCAGCATGATGACAAGATACAGCACAATCTGCAGTCCACCTAGCCTCGTGCACTTACCTGCGCATGGCAGTCTCGTAAGCTTCGCCTTCTCGAAATACGTCATGCAACAGAAGGGCAAAGAAGAAGCGCCGGTGGGTTTCCAGTTCCACGCGCGCTCGCAGCTGGGTGAAAGTAAGCCTGATATTTATTCAAAACAGTAGAATTCCAACCACAGGAGTCGGAAGAATCTCAAAAGCAAAACAACAGGAACTGCACTCGTGAGGCTTTCGGGGGTAGGAACGGAACTCACTGTTCAAGAAGCAAAAGGTCCGCCGTGTCATTGGTGCAGCGGCGAGGTGCTCCTTGCGCCTTTATGGCTTCTCTGGAAATGACCAGCCGCCGAATCCCCAGCGAGTTGGCAACCCGCCTGAACACGCCAGTTCCTATGAATTGTTCGCCATGCACTACCCTACTGGGCGTTACAATGCCTAGCAAATCAGGCGTTTCGATTGTTAACACAAGGTTACAATACCCTTGGAACAACACGGCGGAAGCACACCTGCAAGCTGGGTCAAGCTTGTCATAGACAGAGAGATACGACTGCCAGTGCGGTTGCAGTTCACCTCCCACTGCGACTGCTGCAAGAAAGATAAGATGGAGTTCCGTGTCCGCGCAGAGACCTGAGGCCCACAAAGAATCAGAATCTATTATATCGTCGCCATCCTTGCTAAAGAGACACAATTCTGAGCGCAGCTTCAGATGCCCACTTTGCTACGGGGTGTGGAGGCCTTCACTTTAAGAGGCGTGGAGGCTCTAACCCAAAACACTTGTCTTGAATATGTCAGCGAATATTTCAGATGCCTCCCATGGCGTGATCCCCGCCTCAACTGCTGCGCCTCCGACCTCCGTAACTGCTAGCAGGCCGCCTACATCGCTCCAGTTGAGTCCCCCCTCTTCTGGTTCAGTCGTCCTCGACCCATCGACGGGGCTCCGACACCCGCTTAATTGTGCAGCTAATGCCTTAAGTCCACGGAAATGGAGGCAAACACTTGACCCAAAGGCCTCATCTGCAGGGGCAGACGGTGCCTGATTAGTCTGGCCAATATCCAGACCCTTCAGTGAGCAGGCCGCTGACGAACAGACGTGGGGCACCGTTGTTGTGCCATTGGGGGCTTCCTCGTCGGACTGCTGAGGAGCATCAAAGCTGCCAGAAAATCTTTCAGCGGGCCTCCTGCTTATGTCGAATCCTTGCAACATCCGCGCCAAGACTACAGGGGAGCGGAGACAAGGATATTGCTGTAACAACAAGTTGCAGGCAGCAGGCAAGCATGAAGAAGGGAAGGCGAGGGAGCGCAGTGGGTGCCTGACTTCGCTACGGGCGAACGGTGCAGCACTGACGGTCTGCGCTGGCCCGCTCGATGCTTCGGAATTTGTCGTCGCCCCTATAACAGCTCCCGCTGGACCTTGTGCAAATGCAGGATAGCCGCAGGAGCCCTTAACGTCATTTTGTCCGTTATTTTGCAGGTTGAGTGATGCGCCACCGGGCTCAGCTTCAATAAGGTAATATGAGTGCAGGTAGCGAGCAGCCTCAGCAGCTTCTTGCACAAGCACCCTGTGCAAATCCTATCGGCAAAGCAAATAAAAGTGTGCAAGTGCACGGACAGAATGTCTGCATGCCGAGCCCTGCCTGTGGCAGCCTTCTGCATTTCACAATAGCTTTTGCATTTAACATGGAAAAAAACGTGGAAATGCGCTTTGAATTTTCGACAACAGATATGCCACCAGCAACAGCAAAAAGGTCTTCGGTTGTACCTGGTGGCCTCGGAGGGTGCAATTCAGCAGAATAGCAGCCACGTCGACGAATGCACCACTCGCTTCCCGACGAGGGGATCCCTTGGGGTGACGGAGTAGAGGCAGAAGCACGTGTACGGCCTCAAGGAAAAAACGACACAGATGCTGTCCCTTCAAGTGTGAGCGCGCTTCTGTATCGCTTTGAGATGTGTCCGAGCCGGCAGGGCCAGATGAATCCGCTGCAGCGACGGCCGTGAGAAGTTTCCGAACATGTGGCAAAGTGGCAGGGGAGCAAATCAAGTACGCATCTCCCCTGCAAAGGAAAAGCGGTAGTAAGTCGGTCAACTATATTCGGCCCGACAGCTGAACAGACCCATAAGGCACTTTTACTTCGCAGTGTCCCTTATTCGATTGCCGCCTTGGCTGTTTAGCTGCTGGTGCTTGTCCAGCCCTTGCAAAGAAAACCTTAGCAGAAATTTGGGAGCTGGCGTCTGCTGGCCAGGAGATTTATTGCACAAATAACAGCTGAATCCTAACTGGCAGGTGGGCCGCCATGCGTTGATGCAGTGGAGTTCTCTCTACTCGCCTGAGCTCCTTACCGGTCTTCAAGACCCTTTCGACCGGCGCGACCCGCCATCTGGTGAAAGCGGCCGGGAGACAAAAGTTCATCTCTTCCGAACTGAAATGGAAGAAGCCGCATAGTCACATAAGAAGACGGCATCCGGAGAGGGAACCAAAGCGAGAGCGCAGGCGTGCTACCGGCAGGAGAAACGTGTTTCCACCTAAGTTGAGCAGACTTAAATAACAAAACAGGTCTCATGGGCACCTCAACCAGCACGCGTGCCAAGAGTCCACGAAGGAAATGTCTCAACGTACATGCGGTGCCCGAATTATGACGCGAGCAGCCGGCAAGTTGACGCCAAGAGCAAGTGTCGACGTTGCGCACAACACATCCAAGTGGCCTCTCCGATATCCCGCCTCCAGCAGCGCCCTCTCCTCGCCACTCAAGCCTAATGCAGTAAATATACTTGCGATGGCCACAGATGACCACATGCACTCGCCAAAAATCCAGGGAACTCAAGACCTGTAGCCTCGTGAGCCGAGCGAAGTACAGGGAGCGAGAATAAGATTTGGTTCAAAAACACAAATCATGAGGCAGAGGCAGCTTTACACACAGCACACGAATGGCACATGAAGGCATTCGCAGTAGAGTTGGCAAAACTGAACTCACCGGCATGATGATACGCAACACCCTCACGAACTGCCGCTAGCATAGTTGCTGAATGAATAAGAGAGAGCTCCTTGAGCTGCCACTGCAGCTCTTCGCGTCCTCTGATATGTTGAGGCTCAACAAACAGATGAGGACCTTGCACTAACAATTGGGCAAGCATACTGACAGGCATGCCAAGAAGCTCCTTCAGCGCTTCCCGCTGCGCGAGCTTCTGCTGCTGTAATAGATAGTTCATGTTCTCTTGCGGCGTTTCTGAAGTGCTTTGGGAATGACGTGGCGAATGCTGCGCATTTGGGCACTTTAGCTCTTTGATCTTGAGGCACGAAACAGCACGTTGTCTGACCAGATCAGCCCATCCCTCTGCGCGTCTGTAGAACGGTAGAACTCTGCACATAATCAAGAACAGGGATGATCGTCTCCACTTGTTTATCTATTAGGGCCTCATCAGCAAACAAAGGATGCTAGTCCTTGAACAGGACCACAACTTATCTTCATCAATAAGAACATTCGCAGGTGGGATACCCTGAAGTGCGGTACCACCTCACCTGGCGAGGAAAGATGCCGTGCGGGCTGTCCACTCTTGAGTCGGGCAGAAAATTATGACTTTGCGCCCTTCCCGCACCATTTCCCATGTCAGCATCCCCAAATGCTCAGCATCAGCCTGCCACCCACCGCGAATTCCTTCTGCGACAGCCTCTCTCGACTCTTCTGCCGATTCGACTCCGCCCTCTACAAGGGAGAACACTTTCGGGGGAGCATCGGCTTGCTCCCTTATAAGGCGAAGAGCGGCAGCAGCAATTGAAGCATGATCCACAACCATCTCAGCGTTTGTTGTGAGCTCTGCAGTTGCAGGTAATGGTCCCGTTGCAATAGCAGCATACTGAGAAGCAGCCAACCGCAGTGCCCGTGCTGCAGCGCTTGTCGCTGCCTCCGCGGCAGGCGGCAAAGAAAGATACCCCTCATGGAGCTTACGGGTAAGCTGCAGTCCTGCTCCTTTGTCCCACGAAAACACCTACAACGGGCAGCAGGCAGCAAATGCACGTGTAGGTTACACAGAAAAGGCGCAAAGGCCCTCGCTGCATGCCTTTAACGTAATCAGCTCTATCTAAACACCACAAGCATATAACACATGCATGCATAGTTCAACTGAAGTTTTCGACGACTTCAGCAGTTTCTGTATGACCAGAAACCTCAACTACGTCTTGCATTACATGCATGCATGCACGTGTAATACTTTCGTATGCGCATCCATATGCCGATGCATACATGCATGCGTGCATATGTGGGATCACAAATACACCGGGCAATCGGCAAATGGTCGATACACTATTCGGTGAGGTGCTGATAGGGACAGCAGGCCTGCGGTTAAACTAACCTCTGGGCCAACCTTGACGAGGATGTCGAGAGGGGAGGGACGCTCGTCCGTGACGAACAACTCTGCATCAAGCCATTTTGCAACCTGAAAGAACGCAAGAGGAAGCGCAAGGCGTGGCCCGATGTAGCACACCATGCCAAGCTGCTGCGACCTCGAAATTGGGCAGGCAGCTTGCAACGCATAGACCGAGTGAATTAGTAACGTACCTGTGGAGCATTGGGGAGGGTGGCGGACATGCCAACTAGCTGAATAGGCCGTTTGAGGACTCCATTTAGGAAAATCAACTTCGCTAAAAGCATCTCCAGCAGATAGCCCCTCTGGGGGTCCCCAACAAAATGAAGTTCATCTACACAAACCAGACCAACGGGAAAGTGCTCCCCAACGACAGGCATTCGGGAGCGCACGCTGCTCCACCACTGGCTTGTGCAGGAGCAGTTTCCATCCAAGATGCTGCACAAATGCCTATTCTCAGGCCGCTCATACTTAACAGGTGGCTCCAAAGTCTCATCAGTGTCCTCCAATGTTCCCACTTCGGGGATGAGCAAATCCAGCACCAATCTGCAGACAGAGGTCAAAATGATTGCCAGCTGAACTGTAAGAGCTTAAGCATCAGCGCATAAAGGCTTGCGTCACAGTGACAGCTAGCTATTTCAGCCAAGCTCTGTAAGATATCAGGGTATTCAAGCCTTCTATAGGGACATAGGTGTTGCAAGTTGCGCCTCGTTTCAGAGGTCGCAGCCCCAAAGCCTCGCCTGTTGACTATCATATTTGCTTTCTCCAGTGTGCAGACAGCAACATCTATTCCAGCATACCAGTTCGACGCTGCATCTATTAGTCCCGCAACACAGGAAGACAATAACGGGATGCGTGGAGGAAAACTGTTCACCCCTCACTACTTAGCATGTCCTCCATTTGCTAGCAGGGGGTGAGAGGCACGCTGAGATGCAATGGGCAAGTAGGATGGCATGCAACTTAGATTGCCGCTGCAGGCGCCTTCCTAATCTTTGTGTGCATCTGAAATCTAGCATATATCCTCCGTGCATCGAACTGCGCGCTGCGTGAAGTTCCTATCCTTACTGGCTCCCGCGTGGAAGGCCTCGATGCGCAGCGTCAGTGGGCCTAGCAGCTGGCGCAGGTGGTGCACCTTTTCAACACACAGGGAGACATGCGGCACCACCACCAGCGAACGCACGCCCTCGAACAAAAGCCGTCTGCAACGCAAAGAATAAACGCAAATAGCAGCGTTAACCAGCTCGCACAACAGCCCTACAGATTGGAAGCAAGCCAGTATGACCAAGTCTGCTAGGCTAAGCAACTTCGTATTCGTCTTCCCACCGGGAAATCAGCACTTCAGCCACGAGGCTCTTCCCTCCGGATGTCGGGGCGCAGTACACCAGAGATCTCCACAGAACGCCGTCAGCTCCTGCACGATGAACGCAGTTAGGTTTTAAGAGAACATATTGCGATAGAGGTTGTTCACCACTGCGCAGTGCCTTTAGTACGCTGCAACCACCAACAAAAAGTGGCCCAGAAGCTCTTTTGCAAGCCGCATCCTCACCCTCTGCGTTTGCCGCTTGGCGCTTCCTAGGCAGCGCGAGATGCAGGCACTGCGCTTGCCACGGGTATAGCTTGCTGACCCCAAGAGATGCATATGCCCTGCAGCAGTCAACTCGCACCTTACGTTCTAAGCTTAAGCAGTACCCGTTGCTCGCCATGAATAAATACCCCCACGAAACCTCTATTTACACGAATAACTCTGCTTAGAGCTGAGGCACAAGCTTGCCTTGTAAGGGGTGGCGGAAGGCACCAGTACTGTAGCTCCAGTTCATTACTCGTCATGGACGCAAAGGCGTAAGGAGGGATACTTTCTGGGACTTCTATACGGCTTCCTCTGCCGCGTCCTGCAAAGCACGTTACATAGCGCTGCCGGCAGGGGTGAAGCCTCATTATTGATACGTTCGAATACTTCGGCAGTGGGAGCTGCTGAAGCCCGGTTCTCTTAAAAGACAATCTGCAGATCAGCATGCCTACCCAGTTCCATATGTGGATGGTACTGCTAGGTGAATTATAATCGAGCATACGCCTTTAGCACATGACAAACGCGCCTACACCACGCATCCTCGCGTGAAGCGGGAATTTGATGAAACACCGCCTGTATGTTACAGACGGATCTACTTGTGGCAACCAAGCATTGCCCGTGGCATAGAAGCCGCACGACTACACCATGTTTTGGCACGCTTGCATAGGGCTTCCACAGTATCACGAGTTCCCAAAGGCATGGTCATTATTTCCCACTGCACTTTCGATATGCGGCAACTATGTAAGTGAAAATAAATCACGACAGGGGAAGATTAGAGACGACACTCATGTAACCGAACCGAGGTGTTACGCAAGCTAAATGCCTTGTCCCCCATTGTAAAATCATTGAATAGTTGTTCTTGGAAGTACGAAAACACTTGCATGGGGATGCAACTTTGGCTAGGCCCAAGCAGCTGAATATTGATATTCTAAAAAATGCTCACACGTAAGCACTGGCAAAGCTAGCTTCAACAAGTTTTCCCCAACAAATACTTATGTGGATCTGCGCACAAGCAAATAGCAACTACACGCATTCGTGCAGGCGGCTTGCATACTCACCAACATGCGTATACACTTCCCAATCTCACACCTGATGCAAAGCACTTATAGGAAGCAAAAGGTCATGAACCTACCACGTATGCCTGCAGCTGCAAGAATTGCTTCATCTCGCTGGGCGGCGTGGTAGCTGTGCGGCTGACGAAATCGCACACAAAGAAGGGCTATTATGGGAAGGATTGCCTACCCTCAAGCTCCGTATCGGCATTTCCTCTTGGGTCGCGAGAGAGTAGATCTCCGACGCAGCTGCAGAAGCTGTGGGGCATTTTGATGGGTGGCAGATACTCTAAACTAAGGATGGTTATACACTGGCTCCTTGATAGTGCTGAAGTACCTTGGCGACAATCTCGCCCTCAAGCGTCACAAAAACGGCCGTCGGGGTGTCCGCTCCCCCACGTACTCGTCGCCAAACGCCAATCCTAATGATCAGAAAAGAATACAAAGATTAGCTGACCTAAGAGTCACTGATCAGTATGCCTATTCGCTGAGGCTAAGAAGAAGAATCTGCGTAGTGCTGCACGTGCATCCGCGAGTGTCCCCGCCGAAAGGAAAGGCAACACCTCGCAGTACCTTCGCTGAGGGGTTATGCCTGGTGGTGGAGGTTTCGTTGGCCGAGGTAGGGGACGGCGTTGCGCTCTGGCAGCTCCTGGGAGGAGCCATGTCAGTGAAGGTTGGCATTTCTGTTGAAGAATGTTCCTTTTCTTGTTTTTCCTGCCCCTCTCCTGTCCCTTGGGGTTTGTAGTTTGTCTCCCGTGCCGCGTCGGCCATTTAGAAGTGCGGGTCAAACTCCTCCCTGCCTTGTCTCCGCCTTCTGGGTCCATTCGCAAAATTGCACCGGGACCGGGAGCCGCTAAAGCACAGCCTCTCCCAGTCCACCAGATAAGTGAGAAACCTTTGTGTAGCGTGCTTCACAATACATTTTCTTCTGGCAGTTAGAGTACTCCTTCAGGCCTCAACTGCTGCGTACATTGAAGCCGTCGGCATCGGCGCAATCGCAGGAACAACGAACGTGAAAGGATGAGTTAGAGAACGCCCATCATAGTTCACCATTAAAACTAAACTGCTTCATACAACTAATTTAGGCAGCATCGTAACAATTTGAGAGGGCAGCTCAGTAGAACTCCTACGCCAGTATGCGGGGGAGGGGGCCCTCAGGGGGTCAAGAAGTGGTTGAGCACCAGGGATTTGGTAATGCTTGCTCTGGAAGGTGATACAGATTCCTTTTTTTCCTGCCTTAACTATGAAGTTTATTTTCCCGTTTCTTCTGAATCAGGGCTTATAAAGACCTCGCGCGTTCGGCTTTCCCCGATACCGATTGTGGTCCAGCGTTGCGTCCCTGCAGTAATTGGGCGGCCATCTAGGGAGGTAGAAGGGCGCACAGCACAGGGATGAATTCATTAACTACTGTTTTATAATGCATTTGAATTAAGGCAGTCCAATCTTTGCTCGGGCGACCCCCATTTTTGGCATTTGGGGTATGCGTGTGTCTGGGCGAGCCTCATGGGTGCAGCGCTGTCGCATTGCAAAATCACACTGGCGTCTGTCTTCTTTGGAAATTTGAAGACTATTCATACAATGAGTGCTCTAGAGGGTGGCATGCGTGCTGGCTGTAAGGAGGGCGACCATATGACTGTGAAGTTGAAGGATGAGAGTGGGGAGGTGCCCAAAGAACACGAGACAGTAAGTGGGGTCTTGGTACTAGTTAGGAAGGAAAAATTCGATATCCCAGGCCAATCATTCTGTTCTGATGTTAAGTGCATGGCGTACCCGGTAAGAGGTGTATTTTCAGGCGGCTAGTGGTGTTGAGCGCGTCGGCACATGCGACTTTCCAAGCAGACAGCGTGCATTTACAAGAGAACAGCTAGCCGCTGCAAGAGATGCAGTCCATATGGGCAACGAAGAGGGCTTAAGGCAGGTGAGCTGCTCTTTAGAGTCCTCGCAAATGCTTCCCAGAAGTAGTCCGCTGAGCGTAGGTGCTCAGTGGTGAGGGCCACTGCGGGTTGTGAGGCTCCCTCTTCCAGTGTGTCATCTAATTCTGCATTTCAGGGGTCTGTGCAGTTTGAGCTGGCCCTCGACGAAGTATCTTGCACCATTCCTTCCCGCAGGAGCTGTTTTGATCGCGTGCCCCTGCTGTCCTCCTTGAAGCGGACGAACTGGAGGGCTTTCTTACGGACAGGAGAACTCAAGCGTGTTGACACGCTGCCACCGAAACATATCCTTCACCCGGTGTCAGCGGTTATTCGATCTGGTGTGCGGTTTGGCAGCACAGGCCGCATCATGATTGCCAGCAGAGCTGCTTACTGACCGCATTCGAGTCTGATTTCACGCGGACCTGACTTTACAGTAGCACCTTGCGCACATACACGACAGTAACACAACTCTTGTCTTGCGCAGGGTCGCTTGTAGCCATCATGGGGCCCAGCGGCTGCGGCAAGACCACTCTGATGGGTATCCTTTCTGGGCGTGCCAGTTTGGCACACTCTGGCCGAGTTGCCTTCAACGGAAGACCTCCGACAAAAGAATTTGATCGAGTGGGCGCATTTTAGCTGATTCGAGATGCACAGAAAGCAGTCGAGTTATCTGACTCTGTACGCTCTTCCTAGCAGCTTCTGTTCTTTGATTCGTTGAATGGAAGTTAACCTCAACGGTAGCCCGCACCTAAAACAGCACATCCGCAACGACATTGGAAATTGTTATGTGGAGCCTTCTTGCGTCTGCAGTTCTCATCGTACGTTACCCAAGATGACATCTTTGACGGGAACGAGAAGGTTGTTGAATGCCTCCAGTTTTCCTACAGACTCCGCACTGCAGTTCCGCGGGAATGGGGGCCTGAGAAGAGAAAGGCCCGAGAGCACGAAGCCGTGCAGCGAGCTATTAGCCTCCTGGGTCTAGTTGAGGTGCAGGCGAGCAACGTAGGCAGCAGCACACATCGTGGGATATCTGGAGGCCAGAAACGGCGGCTGACTCTCGGCGTGGGTGAGCTGGCCATATCTCATCGTTTCTTTGTTTATTTTTAGCACGGTATTGCTTTTAATGAGAGAAGGATGCGGGTTGTTCCCGCTTGGGGCAGTTGAGTAATTCAGATTTGTGGGCAGTGCCTATGACCCTATGACCACTTCGCTGCTCAGCTACTGGAAGTATTGCTGCCGCATTTGTGCTGTGCGTATATGCTTCAGGCTTGATGAGCGATGCAAAAATCTTGTTGTGTGACGAGCCGACGACTGGCCTGTCTACTGCGGATGCACAGCTAGTTGTGGATGCCCTCCGACGGCTTTGTGTAGATTGCGGCATGGCGGTGGTGGCGGTGATTCACCAGCCATCCCACGCAATAATGCGGTGCTTCGATCATCTGTTGCTGTTGAACCATGAAGGCCGTTGTGTCTACAATGGTTCCGTAGATGCGGCGCTGGAGTATTTCAGCACCTTGGGGTTCCCCTGCCCCCCCCACCAAAACCCGGCAGACTTATACCTAGATCTCGTGGCACAGGGCAGCAAGCACGCGGGCGAACTTGCAGACATTTACGACGCACTCATGAAGCCGCTGGTGCGGACCAAAGTGCGCCGCTGCTACGAATGCCCGCCTTCGCCACAGGAGGACCCGGTTTGTCCACAGCACCTATAATAGAAGCGCCTTGGCTAAGACCTAAACTCCAGTCCCCCTAGTTCCCCCTACTAGCAGCTCCATTACCAGCTGGCAGTAGTACTGATAACTCCAGGGATGCGTGCAAGTGTGATTGCTTGCAGGTAGGCGAATTGGAGTTGGCGGGCCCCTATGTTCAATTCAAAGAGGTTGGAAGGCGCGCACTCCGGTTGTGGTTAAGAAGCCATTCTACTCTGGCAGCGATCATGGGCGACTCGATTATTCAAGGGCTGGCGATTGGGGCTGTATTCTTTGGTGTCCGGAGCCGTGCGTCTATGTATTACCAGCTTTCTGCCCTTTTCCTGATGCTCCTCAGCCATCTGGCATCGTGTCTGTGGACAGTTCCGCTGTACGTCCAACAAAAGGCGCAGTATCGAGTTGAAGTTGAGGACGGGTACTATTCCCCCGTGCCCTACATGTTCGCTACATCCCTGGTGGCTAACTGTTTCGTCTTAGCTGGCGACGCAGTGCTCGTCACGATTATGTGGGTCTTATTTGGGTTTCCGTTTTTGCCCTTGCTGGTGTGTTATCTCGTCGGGTCGCTAGGATTCGTCATATGCGACTCGCTGACTGTTATTTGTTCCTTGGCGAGCACATCCTTTGCAGAGGCAAATGCGTCAGCGACTCTCCTGTTCATGCTACTGATGCTTGTCAATGGCTTCACAACCAATCCAGCGTCGCTGCCACATGGGATAGCATGGATTTCGTACTTAAGTCCTTTTTTCTTGGTTTTTGAGGGTTTGGCGATATGCATTCTGGAGACTTACGAATTTGGGAAGGAACCATCGGAGGCAGGCGGTAATCTCCTGCTGCACACGAAGGAAGATGTGTACCAAACATTTGGCATCGCAGGTCGTGCCTACGGTCGCAAAGGCAGCGCTCTGGAATGGCTGTGGGCGGTTGACGTGGTGGTCCTTCTTCTTCTCATGGTTCTCTCAAAGGCTCTTGCTTTCACGTTGCAAGCAACAGTCTTCTTGCCCAAGCGCTACAGGGGCAAGCCTGCATCCTCGTGCAGGTTTTCTTGTTTCCCCTTGAAGGGGTGGCTGGGGAAGTTTCGGGGACTGTAAACAATCATCCGCTACAATTGCGTCATTTAGTCTTCTCTTGCATCTCAGGTGTTCGAGGATGCTGCGCCTCGTCCCAAGGCAAAGTAGGTAGCAGACGCTTGTATGCTTCATTTCATCCATAAGCTTGCCCGTTGGTTTTAAATACAGCCTAGCTGCCCCTTGGAAGAAGTGGGCTTTTTGTTGCGCAAGCGTTCGCACAGTTGCCGGCCCTTCATCAGCTGGTGAGGGCAACGTGAGCCGCCTCCTACTGGCCGGCCTGCCACTCTTCTTCCGCGCTTCGAAAGAGTCACACCGAAGAGTATAAGAGACAGACAGAGGAGTAGTGTTCGACAAAGCCTTCAAGAGAAGCTTTTATAAACCCGTCCTCTTGCCCAAAGTCAAAGTCCCAGAGGAGAGTAGAGCATCGGTTTAGTACGCTCTTGCCACTGCCTAGCCCAGGGACCTTAAAAGCGATACGTCATGCAACCAACAGAAGAGACATTTCTCCAGATCTGAGGCCTTACCCATCGATGAAAATTAGAATGATCTGAAATGAATGCATGATAAGCTCTTTTGCCTCTGAAGTGCGTACTGCATCAGCTGCTGCCTTCTTCCCTTCGGAACTGCAGAGTCAACCACAGTTCACAACCCTTCCATTTTTGCCCAAGACTAGCACGCCTCTCCATCTACCGAATTTACAGTGGAACGGGAAGTACAGATGTTACTCGTGGGCAACTGGCCTTGAGCTTGTTACTTGCTCTGGCAATGCTCACTTTACTGGTTGTGCCTGTGGCATCTCTGCACTGGTTTTCCTCAGGCTGAATAGATTTCTCTTCAGTTCTGGTGTTTTGCTCAACTAGCACCTGCCTTATACTCCAATAAACCCCAAATACAGCTATACCTCAGTTAACGGTTTTCAGCTCATCTTAAAATCAAATACAGCCTGTTCGGATGCAACGAAACCTTGCCCAAACGAGCAACGCACATCCGTACGCAGCCATGCACTCCTAATGGTCTGCCCTGATGCCTGCCGCCTGCAACACAAGATGTGGCGCTCGACAGGCAGGACACTGCAGCCTGCATCATTGAAAAATACTAAATAAAAAAAGCGGCTATTGAGAAAGCCCCAGCTGCGTCTTCTCGAAAGGAAGCGCGAGACACGCTGGCTCAGGCATGCTTCACTTTAAGGTAAGATAGCCTAAAGCCCCCTCAATGCGCTCTACTGGATTTGATAAATGCACTCGATGAAATCTCTTTCTGTCATCGCTAGGGAGCTGCAGCTGACTGCCGCGCTCGCAACGTCTTTCCCTCCAGCATAACGGTGGTTCCTGTAAGCATCGTAAGCGAATGGAGAACGCCCAACAGCTTCTGCAATTTGAAGAGCAGTCGAGCCATCAATACACCTGGGGGGCCCACGAGTGGCATGACGTCCCCATTCTTCTGCTGCATCTTCCAGAGGGGGCTGGCGAGGTTTCGCACACCTCAGGAAAGGCGTGAAGGTGTCTTGGAAGGAAGACTCAAATTCAAACTCTGGGGTTTTCCTGCCAAACCCTGAGTTCCCGACAAACCCATATAGAGGTAAGCGATACTGCGTATAGTCTGTTAGGATATAAGACCCCAGGCTTCCCTGTTCCTCCTGCCTATGGGAGTTCTCATGATTGTCTTGTAGCGCTTCGAACAGCAACACGCGCATCGCCGGATTGTTGCCGTTCTGGGGGGAAACAGAAGGAGTGGTGAGAAGAGCTGTGGGCAAGTTAGCTTGACGAGGGTTGCAGCGGGGCCCTGCAGTTGCAGCGGCCTTCCATGCTTGTGTTCCTGCGGGAAGGAGAGTAACTATCGTTCCCTCATGCTGATGCCCATAAAGTTGGGCAACAACTATATCTGAATGTGCTGAAATTATATCCCTGTACCTGCAATGCACAAAAGATACGCATAGGCGTTTCTGTTTTGTTGCTGCCGGGTTCACTGGCAGGTGCTAGGCAGTTTGCTCCGCAAGCTTCATCCTTACATACCTGGCAGAATATTTACTTTCCCAAGTATCACGAAAATATGCAAACTCGTTCAATCGCACAGTCAGTGCAGGCATAATGTGTCCGCATATTATGACCTGAGATCCAGAGCCACACGCCCACACTCCTTTCCGCCACTATCAGAATTCGGAAAAACCCTCTCCCACGTTCAGAAGTGTCAAGCAGGGTCCATATTGGGCAATGCGCGCTTGCTACCAGCCAAGGTTGCGCGTAAACATTTATTCGTAATAATTTGGTCATCTTTCGTACTTGCTCTCCACGTGCTCGCGCAGAGCGGAGCTCTCCCGCCAGCCACTCAAATTGCCCCGCTGCAGCAGAAAAACCAAGGAATAAGCAGCGGTGGTTGGCCCCTTTACTTGAATCGGCTTTTCTTCAGAGGGAGCTGAAAGAGGGCAAGAAGGGAAGAAAACACTGCTAACCTGGGTCAGCTTCTTCCGCTGCATCTTCTCCAGCGATGCCGAGAGGTGCAGCAGCCTCCTCTCCATTGGTTTCATCCCTATCGGATTTGAGAAGAGCTATTGCCGCCCTTCGCAGCTTTACAGCATACAAATTCGTGTTCATGCACAGCACGCGCACTTGAGGTGCTTCCCGCAGGTTTGTAGAGTAGTACATTCCCCGCAGGAAGGTCTGCAGCGCACAGAGGCATTAAAGAAAGCCAGTCAAGCAGCGACCCAGGGAATTGAAGCAGTATTACGTGTATCTTCCCTTATTTCTTAGATATAAGGCTCTGCTGCAAAGCATTGAAAGGGGCACATGGATGGTTATCTGTTTCATGAAAAGCGCACCGAACGAGTTATCTCGCCCCTTGGAAGTGCTGGCTTCCAGATGTCGTAGAGAATATTTGCCCACCGTGTACGCTGCGGAGGGACGAGGGCCTCTGGCGGGAAATCGTGATTCCCCACGACCATCAGGAGTTGGATTTCTTCTGCCGCAATAGCTTGGCTATGCCCTTGCCGTAAGGTCCTGGACTGCTGCGGAAACCTTTTGAATAGACCATCCGTGAATTCTTTAAGAGCGTCTTTCCTGCAGATGCACGCGTTTAAAACACTAGGGACAGTGGGTTTGGCTGGCTGGTTAGCTTCAGGGGTGGACAGGAAGCATTACACAGGAGCGTTAGGTGGGTGCTCACATATAATTTGAATCAACGTTCTTGCGAGAGTGCACATAATCCCCTGTAAGCAAAACGGTAGTAATGGGTGGCAAAGGGTAGTGATTAAAGGCTGTTTGCGCCGCAGAAGCTGTAGAAGACGGAGCGATGCGATGTGCAGCGGTTTCTGCGTGGCTTTGGGTCACGAGATCGTTCAGGAAGTTGAGGGTTTCATTGAACAATCTGGGAGAAGAGCCACATCCTGCCCGGCCGAACTCAGGGCCAGCTTCCACTTCGAGGTATTTCCTTCCGGTGGAGTCGGTAGATTCGACCGGTTCTTCTTTCTGTGTACCACAGCGTTCCTTTGGATGAGCCAGGGTAGAGTAGTATGGCTGCAAATGTATGTCGGATACCCACGCCATGGCCAGCCATTTGAAGGGCTCTTTTGCGACCCCGAAACTTGTTCCATCACCCCAAGCTGCATGGGGAGCAGCAAGCCCGCAAATGCTCGTTGCCAAGCAGATTAGCCTCAGTGACCTCCATCTCACATTGGGCGGAGCATTCACCATTTTACGGGCAGGCGTGCAACGAGCAATTGGCTTCTCCCTACTGTGGATACAGTGATTCCAAGACTTTCGTTTTCCTCTCAAATCCAAAGCTGCTGCAGAGCGAGTTCAAAGTTCCAACGCAACGGACTGTGTGGGCTGGCGGCACGCAACCCGGGCGCCTCGGGGAAAAGCAAAAAGGCAATTTTCGATTCACAGCATATAAAATCGAGCCGTACAATGAGTAGATAAACATAAAGGCTCATAAGCTGCAGAAAATAGCAAGTTTCGTGTGCATATTTCCTTGCAGAGTCGAGCAACGGCGAAGATAGGGCCAGGGAAGGGGGATATTGCAGGTTTACAGGATGCAGGTAAAACCCCTTGGTATTCTGTTCCCCAAATCGCTTTTTATATTCCCCCTCGAATGGCAAAGCGCTCCTAGAACCCACAAGGCTTCTCGGCAGGCACTGGCAATGATGCGGGCCACGGGTCTCTCGGCCTTGCCCCCGCACGACACGCCCCAGCAACCCCCTGCATTCTCTCACACTTCTGAGCTTCAAAACACCCTAATACCACTTTATACACTATGCAGATAGTACAAGTGTGTGGTTTGTAAGTTTATGCGTATCAGCCGACTCTGCAGCAGGCGTTGAATGCGTCCGTACGTGTATGCACGTTTTGGTTTGTTGAGCCAAATCGCACAAGTTTAGACACTACAGATCGCATTCATTGATTCGAAAAATTCCTCATTCAAATAAAACAAACTTCAGTGATCGGCTACCAACGCCGTGCACGCCAGTTCTGCCGAAGTCGTGACAATGGCTTTCATTGCACTGTGACTTGCCCGAAGTTGGCGCGTGTTTTCCTACTGGCGTGCAGGTTGATTATTTAGGGATAGCAAATTGTTTAGCAATTGTACCCAGTGTTAGCACATGCAGCAAATATGGATGAGGTATGCTTTAATGGTGCGTTGGTTGCTGGAGTAGCTGGAGGGAGATGCAGCATGGATCCTTGGCATTAGCAGAGGACCGTTGTGCGCTGTAGTAGAGACGAAGACTTTGAAAACGGGTTTGTATAATGCCGCAGTTCTCCTGTCCAGTCTTCAGTCGTCCTGGGTACAGCTACTGAAGGGCCTTGGCTGGACTACGAGCAGGTGCAGCATGCTCTGCGCGATCTTGATACCCGTATCCCTCCTTGGTCACACGCTTGTTGTGGACGGCCAAGCAAGTGGTTAGCGGGTGGATACACAGCATTCCGCGAGGCAGGTTTAGTCCCATTCGTACAAGGTAACAGGCTATGGAAGAACTTAAGCAAGGGAAGCTATCAATTGAACGCTGCGTCGAGACACACCACTCATTGGTGCAGAGCAGTCCAATAGTAGACCGAGATGTCCTTTTCAAGTGGTTTATAGCCGGCCTGTTCCCCGGAGAGGCGCAATAGATAAGCAGTTGGGCTGCGGATAGAAAACTAAGGGAAAAAATAATTGAAGTCGTCCATCCAATGGAGTATCCTCAAGTAAAAGAGCGGAAAGAACGCCACTTTGACAACCTCACCTGAAATGGAAGAAGGAAGGTTTGGCAACCGTTTTAGAGCCTATGGATGTTGGGGCTGATGTTGGGGCTGTGAATGAGGGACCAGTAGAGAAAGGGAGTAGAAGCGATACCCGACAACAACCAACGAATATAGCACCTAGGAAGCAGGGAGGGCTTATGGAGCAGCATACTGTCGGACCGCTTGCCCAAGGGCATCAGCTGGTGGAGATACGGGCAAACCTGTCGAGGTGCCACGCACCTTGCTGCACCTAGTGTTCCATGCACGGGTTGCACACACTTCCATTGCCCCTTTTTTTAACCTGGCATCGTACACTGTGGTGGAGATTGTCTTTAAACACCCATTTTACCTTCGGGAGTCAGCATAAGGACAAGCCGGCATAGAAGTCCCAACATCACGCAGAGCATGCTACGCTTTTACGTAAGTACAATCCCCCTCTACAGTTGATGATTCACGTTTCACTTCGTAGCAGTACACAGTTTTCAAGTGCAGACGCGGCCAGCGAACCCCACCTCCACGGCTGAGCAACCTGGTGTATAGCACTGACTACTCATGAATAAGTGCCTCCCCTCTTGCTCACTGCCCAGGTGTGGCGGTCGGCGCATCTCTGGGGCAGCGCCTATTCTTCATCCGTATGCACTTGACGAGCCACAGTTGGCATCTGCTCTTGTTGAAGGGGAGGCACAACAATGGTGACAGCGCCCGAGCAAGCATACCGCTTTTCGGAGCGCATCAAGGCAAAATAATCGTGGCATGGGATTTGTTGTACGCCTGTCCACGGGTAAGGAATCAAGTAGGTGGTTGTAAAATGGAAAAAGCACAAACATGGGGTGGTGCTTATGGGATGCTACAATTGGCATCTGCGAATCCGGCGTTCGGAAAGTCAAATGGAGCGTCTGTTTCGTTTTCAGAAACGTTTCGAAAGCAGATCACAAGACTGGGTAACTGGAAAACTGAATAATCAATGTGTTGAGCAGTGTTATTAAGAGAATAATCAAGGCCATCCAGGAAACTCCCTGGCCCCCACACGGCAAACGCAGCTGAGTGGATAATTGATCCGAAGCGGGTCAGTAGGAGCCCTGTTGCCTGTAGATTCATCGAACCAGATTGGTGCTTATTGAAGTTCATATTAATGACCACGGGCTTGTTACCTTTAGCCCTTACAGGCTGCGAAGTGAAACTGACGCGTGAAGATAGGCGAGGAGGCGTAGACTACCTGCCCATTGGATGGCCTAATGACTACCACTACACTTCGCCTATGGCACACAGGGCAGGAGCGTCCGTAGAAAGATGCGTTTTAAAAGCTCTCTCGATTCAAGAGGGCCATAATGGCCGGGCACGGGGCTTTTCCGTTCGATCAGTTCACGAAATAATCCCAAGCATGCCGTAGAGGACTTTGCGGAGGGCGCGCGTTTGCCTCCTTCTGAAGACACTACTGACCTTAGGAAGCAACGAAAGCGCCCAACGTTCGTCTCCTGCAACCACATCTGGATGCTTTGTCGTTAAAGGATTAAAGTTAATGCCACAATACAAAATTAGCGATGAGACTCCCCCGCGGTGTGTAGCGATGCCACCAAAAGCAATGAAGAAGCGCATGGAATCTGCCGCGATCGTTCTACAAAGATCACGATTAGGTGCGATTTGACTCAGTTGACACCCGAGTAAGGTTAGAAGCGTGCACAGTTGGGGTAAGATTTTCCAAAATAGTGTCAACAAGGGGCTTCCAGTGGGAAGACCATTCGTTGGTAGCCCAGCGCACCTCATCGAACTCATGCCCGACACAGCTCCAAGCTCTGCTCTGAGGTGCAAGAAGCCTACGCATCTTGAAGAGGAAGTATACAGGCAACTGGAAGAACAAATTAGGAAAGCAAAACTGTACCCGTCAAATGGCCCGATTGGATGCATCCGGGGCTGACGGAGGAAAAGAACGAGAGCTGGTGCATCTGCACCCACTTCCAGCCCCTCAATAAAATCATATGGAAACAAACGTTCGATGTCCTATATCGACGAACTTCTTGGCTGCCTGAAGAGGCCATCACTCTACTTGTGATGAATTTTCAAGTGTCCCGATGCATCCAGACGACACGGGCTAGATTGCCCTCCATAGCCGCACTTGTATACGTGAGTACCCCTGCATTGCCTCTACCACGAATGCGCCTGCCAAAATTTAATAATGGGTCAATCACGCTTTCTAGGGGCTACTCGATGAGGGGTGGATGATTATATAGACGGACGGCGCCAAGGAGTAATGTCCAGGAGCACTTGCAGCATTTAAGGCGTACTTAAGTGCTGCAAGTGCTCCTGCACACAGAGTAGACTGAGCGATTCGCGGCTGCTACCCCTGTACACTCGCAAGGGCTTACAGAAGTTCCTTGGTGTCGAATCGTACTACGGCAGCTTCATCCCTGGATTCGCTCCCGCTGGCAGCCCTCTGACGGATCCACATAAATGGAAAACAGCTTAGTTGGACGGTGATGGAGCCACCAGAAACTTCATCAGGCAGCTGACGGTGTGTCCAGTAGTCGCACTCTCTGATTTCGAGATGCATTGCTTCCTAACGGCCAGTACCAGTGACAAACAGGAGCGTTGATGTTCTCTCATTGGCAAAGCACTAAATAGTCGCCTGATACTCATATCACTTAACAGAAGCATCCGCTACGTGAGAAGGAGCTATGCCCGGTCTGGTGGAGAGTGAAACAGTTCCGGTATTACTTGCATATCAAGCGCTTCGCTGTTAAAACCCCTCATCAATCCCTGACACAGCTGAGGAGGAGCTTTCAAGAATTTGGTAGTGGAAGCGTCGGTAGGTAGCACTGGCGGCTTACGCAGTGCAACTTTACAGTCAAGCATATTACCAGCATCGCGAACGTCGTCGCTAACGCATTCTCTCGATCCCCACCAGGTCAGGTACCGTTTTCTGCAACTGTGCTTATCTGTGGGAATTCCCATTTTCCCTCTGAATTACTTTCTTGTTACGCCTTAAATACTCATGCTGCAGGCCTCACCAAGATGAGCAGCGGGCAGCGTGTTAAACAGTACAACGTCGCCAACGATGTCTTTAGGCACTGGATGAAGGTGAATACGCCGATTATACGCTCTAGATTCGCCTAGCACAGATGGCTTTTGCAGAATACATGATCCGATTTGACCTGTTCACGGAGGTGTCAGTTCAACTTCGGAGCTGATTGCTACGATTTTTGGTGGCCTAGCAAGCGCGCCCCAGCTAAAAACCATGTCGTCATCTGCCTAGCAGCAGCCGCAGAAGCCTCGGAACGCTCTCACACTTGAAATCTTGCAGAATCCTCCGAACCTAGAACGGAATTGGATGCATACCTCTGTTGAGATTTCATAAAGTGTTCACCAACAGTTAGAGGCTGCTAGCATCTAGACTGCGGTGGACAGACTCAGCAAATATCACTTCATCCCACGCCCGAATCCCATTTACCGCAGAAGAAGCTAATGCATTATTCATAGTTCACCTTTGGAAGTTCTCCAAAAACATGGTTCCTGGTTGGGGCCCGAAGGTCGCTAGCGCTTTCTGGGACGTATTCGTGGAGCGGCTTACTATCAGCCATTAGCATAACCACCGTGAATCATGCAGCAGCAGACGGTCAAATGCCTGAACACACCAACAACACGTTTACGGAATATTTGTCACTTCTTACGGAGCCAAATTCATTGCAGTGGTTTGAGTGCCTTGCAGCAAAGGTTTACAATACAACAGCGGGCTCTTCGGTCCGTTTCACCCCAGCATTCGTAATCTACATTGAAGCTCCGTTCTCTGACCAGGCATTAGACCTGGCTATTAAAAGCCAACACCGAACAGCTGCACCTTCCGACTTTCAAACCGAGCTTGCAGCAGCGCAGGAATGCATGAGAAGACCCAAAGAACAGCTGGTGTAGTGCACAGGCACTACAATGGATCTCTGGTGTGGCCCCTAGAGGCCTAATATCTTGAAAAGGAATGAACACTATAGAAGATTTCAGCGATTAGGACACGTTTAGATAGAAAGGCAGCTTAATAGGATCAGAGTGCTCGCCAGCCGGCACCAGCTTGGGGCTGGGTGTGAGGCTGTTGCTTTGACTCTGGACCTGGCCCTCAGCGAAGGTCAGGGAATCAGTTCTATTATTCTGGGTTCTCCTTAGGGAACAATAATAGAAACTCGGTCACATATGTGGTAGTTAGCTGTGTTTATTAGTTGTTTCAGCGATAATCATAGGTTTGAGTGCAACATAGTAGCGTGTGCACCTATTCTGTCTACTTAGGGATCTATCGTAGTAACAGTGTAGGCCAGCTGTTCACTACACCTGGCCAGGAACTACGGCAACAGCCGTTCAGTTGTTTTTAATTCACGTGACCGGGTTGTAGGAGGTCCGTGCGCTCTTCAAAACGCACAGGAAAATGATAGGGCGAAGATGCTCAACACGCGTCGGATAGGGCCGTTCTCTGGTTGTTACCGGGTTAATGCGTTTGACTCCGTAGTAGACTTAGCCCCAACGTCGATATAGTGCCGTACTATCAATGGTTTTCTCGAAAGGTTCAGGGAACCACCGAAATTTCTCCAGAGTCGCAGCACAAAAGCAGCAACTCGACAGCGAGAGTGAGCGACTGGACGGGACGAAGTACCGTCGACGAAGTACCTGAACGCATGTGTATCCACTCTCGGGGGCCAGAACACGCGAATGTTCTGTCAAGCGGCCCGCGAGCCAACAGACCGAGTGGGCTTCTGAGGACTGCTTGCGTTCAGCGATTTCTTGAAACAGTCCAGGGGCACTCCCCCAGTCATTGGCAGAAGCTGAAAAACTCGGGCATATGCGGCGCTGCTTAAATTTGCGTTTTCATGGTCTGTACAAGGAAATGCCTTGATAAGGGCCTCCCAGGTTCAGCTTACTAATGCACTATTTTAAGGGTGCCCACAAGCGCAAGATGCTGCACGACGCGGTTTCTCTACTTCGTCTTGTACGTGGGAAAAGCTTCCACGCGCTGGGAAGTACGTCAAGAGATTTTTGAGAGTCTTAACGTCTTCAATTTTTGTCAACAAGGCTGCTGTATTCTTGAATGTGAGTGCCGATACAGGCTCATCCCAGAATGAACCTGTGCCAGCACTAAACGAGACCGAGGAACTCCTGAACGGGCATGCATGGTAGCGGGAAGACTCCAAATGGGCTTCACCTTTACGGGCTCTGGCTAAACTTGCGATGCTGGCACGAAGTCATACGAAACTAACTACCTGAAGAATGGACACTTCTGCGCTCTCACAATGGACTGCTCTTCAAGCACGTGCTGCACTGCACCCTCCACGCGACAGGACAAAGCACGTGGGTTGAAGTGGAACACGCGCGATCGCCAAAAGATGCGATTGCTACACTTTCTCCTCCCACCCGGAGACCGAGTGGTACACGCGATGCGCTAGGTGAAGCACACGAACAAGCTCTTAACCCCACTGGCGTACGCGCCCGCCACGCAGAGGGTCCGCAAGGAAGAGGTGCGTTCAGCAAACGCAAACGGACGAACAAAGACTGGCTGCTCGAGGAGATGAGTACGCGGATCCTTTAGTGCAAAATCCTTCACCATGCTGTTAAGGAGCATAGTCACGACGGCCGTGAAACGGTCAAAGCAAGCGTACTTGCTAGCCCACTGCACTGCGAGGGGCCAGGGACACAGGTTAAAGCTGCAGTATAAAAGTGAAATAATGCGCAATGATGGTTAATCACGGAATACTTTGCATGCCTGATACTAAGCAGGCGGTGGTTTGAGTGTCTGGGGCTAGATGAGCCAGCGTACGTAGCGTCGCAATGCGCTCGGCAGGGCAGTTTTCCAGTTCTATTTATCTTAAGAATACTGAACTCTCCTGAACAGGGTTTTCTGGTCTCTTATGTGTTTTGTGGCATTTTCAATAGTTTTATTTGGTAGTAACTGCAGTGTCAGTAGTGGGTGGAAGTAGCACCCGAGTGGCCGTTCTTCGCCAGAGCAAGGCCCGTGGTCTAGGACTCCTGTCCCGCTCACGCGGGGCTACCGCCTTATCTCTAGAACTGTGTACTCAAATTTCTATCAAGAGAGAGCAGGCTTATGCGTTTTGCTCATATGCAGAAGCATCAAGGTGCGAATCGTCCAGGATGATCTTCGTACCGTCCTATTCGCTCCAATGGCTGGACCGGACCCCAAACGCATGTACATTGCGATCAATTCGCAGAACCTTGACGCCCTTAAACCAGAAAAACCATATTGGAGCAAGCCATTCGTTTTCGTGAATCCTTCGTAGGCAGCGGCACTCCTGCCCTCCCAGAGCACATATTAGCTCCCGATGCTGGGAATTAGAGCGCTTTAGCCATATCGATTGAACCTAGCCAACTGCTAAAAGGCGCTGCCTGTGCCAACATTCGGACGTAGCAAGTGACTAAAGTGGCATTAGTGTTTGTGGGATGCGGCGCGCTCAGCGGGACAGGGACGAAGTACACTTCACTCCAGGCCGCTATGATACTCCAGAAGATGAAGGTCGTGGACTTTCTGTTGGATCAGCCATCAGTCGATTTGACCGTGAAGAGCACTGATGGGAAAAACACTGTCATGATTGCTGTTGAAGCGAAAGTACGGCGCAGAGCCATTTTTGTTATCCTGATGCAGGTTAAATTGCTTTGAGGACACAACCATCAGCTTTTCGTCAACAGAAGCATGCAACGTTCCATGCACATGCATGTGTACTCTGAATGTGTTCCATTTAGATGGGCGTCGGGACGCTGGAGAAGATTCTTCACAAGCTTGACCTACGGTGCCTTTCGGAAGTGGATTCTTCGGGAAAAGGGCCAATAGACTATGCAGAACCTGGAACAGACGGTTCGTTGGGTAGATACACTTCATGAAGCTTGCTTTTGTGATTACCTACTTTGCTGAATGCCTGCAAGCAAGGCTCTGCCGAAGAGTCTAAGATTCCCACCGCCGTACCTGTAGGCAGACACTGCTGCATTTTGCATGCTCGATCTCCTTTGGTATGGCTTAAGCGTTGTGTGTTGCTCCTGAGCAGTTTATGAGTTTCTTCACTCGATGGGCTGCAAGACAAGGCATGAAAAGGAGGTTGCAATGGCAGGGTTCTTCGGGGAGAGTGTGAAAGGCACGGTCCCTGGTGTCAGCGAGCACCAACGGAGGCGTAAGGTAGGAAACTCGCCAAGGAAGAAGGCAGAGAAGAAGACTAGCAGCTCTGGAACCAGCCACTCGTCATCTGAAGAGGAACTGAAGAGTCCACAACCCTCCGAAGCTCCCTGCAGTAGCGAAGAAGAGGACGATACACTGTGGAGGCACTTCGACGACATTGATGCACTGGAACAGGCTCTGAGGGCTTACATAGATGAGTGGGGAAAAGATCATGACGATGGTAAAAGCTGTGCCCATTGGCTGCGGAGCGTCGCGCGCGCGAGGGAAACCGGGAAAACTGAGAAGCTGTTAACGAAGTGGAATGCCACTATTCAAGGACTGAACACGAGCAATGGCGATGAGCACGAAGATGAAACCGTAGATAGCGTGACGAAGAACGCCAGAAAAAAGGCCACGAGGGGAAGGTCAACCGAAAGAGCTTCTTCGGCAGCTCCTGGCAATGTAGGATCCGGGCATCCTCGCGGACGCCGGACAAGTTCTGCGACGGTAGATCCGGAAGCCGTGAAGCTTTTCTTTTCAGGCAAAGCTGGGGACCAGGTGAGCTGAAAGCGGGTGCGGTGATAATGTACATTCTCGGGCGGTTGGAATATTAGCCGTGGTAATGACCTGTAGGTAGGATGACGATATAGTATTGGGACTAACAAGCGTATAGAGGTCTTCCGTGAGTCTCGTGCGGCTTGATCAGGTAAACTTAAGGAACACAGGAAAGCACACGCATCGTCTTACTTTCGTCGTGGCATCCCGATCAGCCTCAGTGGCCCCGTCTGAGAAGCGAACTGATGGGGAGGACAAATGATTGCTTCTACCAGGTTCATTGCTAGGAAGCGGAGAGAGATCCAACCTAATGAGTTGGGAAGCAGGCGACTGCGGCATCAGAAGGTAGCTACTGCCAACTAAGCCAGCTTGGGTGGCGGTACCCCGCAGCCTGAAGGCGGAGGTGCTGGCTTTGTTCGCAGATGGACTTCAAATGGCTACGCCCGTACACGTCAGGAATGGCATTGCAAAGTCCAGCACTGTCTGCTTGCTTTCCCCTACCATGGCACTAGGGCTTACACCTGCAGCTATACGTGGGACCGTCAAGCCGATTCCGCCGGAGCAAAACGGCAGCTGGGACGGTGCAGCGCACCTTGAGTCTACAGGTTTGCAGAGGAAATTCATAGCCGCCGATGACTTCTTTGCTATGACGGTTGCGTCTCTGTGCCCATGCTGGTCGCAATGGGTGTCGAAGATTCCCTCCTCCATGGGTGGGAAACGTCCAGTTGTTGGATTTTTTTGCGGAGAGTTTTCCCGCGTTTTGAGAACCCGTACCAGCGGTCGGGCAGGCTGTGCAAAAGCGGCACCGGGGCTTTTCGTGCGCTTACCATCTACTTGGGGAGCCTGTTTGGCTGTTGGTATGCACCTGTTTCTTGTGTCTTCGATTGCCCCGCGGAAAACAATAAGACAGGTCAGGCAGAATGCGCAAGGTGGACAGACGCAATTTGCTTGCGCAGCAGGTCCCCTTAGGCTTCTCGTAGCATCGGTTTGCAGGGATTTACTAACCACGAGCCATTACCGCTCTGCCGTACATCATGGCTAGAATCGCCAGTCTTTTTCAAAACTATTGGCCAAGTCACGGTGAACTTCGTGCCTTTGCGAAGCCGGAAAGGACAAATCCAGAAGGGATCCTGTTTGACAACAGGCAGTGCCTGTTAAAACACGGGCGCGTTAGTTATTAGCATCGTATGTATTTGTGGCTTCTGACACGGACAGTGCCCGGAAATGGTAGCGCATGCTTAGCTCTGCGCGTTACTTGTTGTTGCACGCAGTCGTTAGTTCTCCTCCCGGCATTTTGAACAGGTGGAATGCCAGCGCCATTGCCTCGTTTTTGTTCATGTACGCATGCAAATTTCCACATTTTGTAAGCATGCATGCAACGCATAAGCTATCTGAGATACTAGCAAAACTTGGATTATTCTTAATGGGGTACTTCTGTGCAAGCAAGCGTTGCTCCTCCTTAAGTTCTGACGTTCTCTCCTCATGGGCATCTGCTTTGACGAAATCTTCGATTGCAACTACGGATGTTGGACAGATGATGCAGACAACTCCACCGGCTGCACGGAAAATGGGCAAAACAAGTACTACCTACGAGCGGAATAGTAATGAGTGTGTACTACCCATTTACCCATTCGAAACCGGTTCATAAGAATGCTCCTTCCCTCACCTTCGATGGATCCATCCTTATCTCTACACGAAGATAGATTGAATACCTGTTTGCGACTCTCGAAGTGTAACAGTTCCGACAGTCGTACAACTCTTGCCTCTGGTAACAGCAGAAGCCGCCCAACCACCAGGCTTACGAAGACTATGCGCCTTCTCATGAAAGTGGCCATCAGCGCTGCTCCCTCCTACAGCGCATCTCGCAATGAACTTCCGAGAAATATACCTTCATTATATGCTTTGAAAATGAGCACGAACAAGGAAGGGTAGCCCACCTGCGGTACGCGCCACCCCTCAGCGCCCAAGCCTTGATCTTCGCCAGTTTTGGTTTCGCTGTGCTTGACAAGAACTGTAGCTCCTGCGTGCACCCATCTGATTTTGCTCCTTAAAAGGCCATCCACTTGCTGGCGTAGTTCACCCCGTCTGGATTGGGAGTAAACGAGCAGTTCTTTGCGAAGGCGTGCCCCTGGCGCCCCGTAGCAAATCTTCACTAAGTCCGCCAACCTTTTCGAAAGAAGGAAGATCTTCTTTTGAGAATGAACTCGCCGGAAAAGTAGACTAGCGTCAAGTGATTCCACATTCCCTGGGTCCCGCAAGTCCCCGGCTAGCTGAAAGCGTCAACGAAAAACAAGCACGATTAATGAAAGACAAGAAGGAATAAGCAAACGTCATTTTCAATAAAGCTCGTACAGACGCAACCGTTTCGGTAGTCTCGATACTGCACAGCAGGAAGCCACGCACCAATGGCGTCCTCCCATCCAAACCGAAGAAATCGAATATCATTTGCAAGCCTCTCGAGCCTTCCGCGTCACAGTTCGCTGGAAGCAGAAGATGGAAGAGACTTCCTGGTTTTGAAACCGTTGCAGCAAGCGCATACAGGCTTCCTTCTTCACTGGAAGGCGATGCTGTTGGAGCATGTTCAGAAACGCTTTTCACGCTCCCCGAGGCTGCTTCTGGGTGCCTGTTGGTGCTGGTATCGAGTTCCTCAGCCAGCAGTTCTCCGTCAAGAAGGGGGTTCCGTTCTGGCTCCGCTGGATATATGGCCTTTGAATCTGCTGCAATTCCCTCAGGTCTGCAAGATGAATCTGGTGCGTCACTGCTGGGTGATTTGAATGCTGGTCGGGGGCCCCCTTTTCCTTGACAATTGTGACGGCCGTGTTGCTTCTCCTCTGCAGCAGCCCTTACCTTACTTTTGTTGCTTATGAAAATCTGACTGGCATCAAGCTCAGCGATTTTGCGTAGACAGCAAACGAAAAACCCCCCCGTGTTGTTATGATGGGGCAAAACACGAACACACTTTTCAAGGGACAATGACTCCGCTCCCAGGGGAGGAAACATTGTGGGCCTGTGAGCGCAGCAAAACCCTGCAGCACTGCAAATGCCGCATAAGGTTATTGAAGTGCCCACTTAACATAAACAAAAAGCGGAAGCTCAAGCTACGCCTTACCGAATCCGATGACGAAATTCTTCGGGCACCTCATCAAACGTGCGAAAGAAAGTGGCCTGGTCCCCTGCTGGTGAATTTGTTTTAGAGGAGTCCTCGACCGATGTACGCTCTTTGGCAGGAGGTGACGGCACAAGCCAAGAAGACTTTCCCTTTGACCATCTGAGACCTGCACGAGGTACAAAGAAGCTGTTAGGCTGGATGTAATGGGAAAGATAGATTGCGGGAGGTCAATGTGAATTCTTCTTATTTTGTGACCCCAATGTTGCAGCGGAGGTTTATGCTGCGGCGGAGGTTTACGCTGCAGCGGAAGTAAATGATATCTGTAGGAGTAGATGAACATTGTAATCACCCGGAAGTTCTGGCGGATCAACGACCTCGACGCGGCCCTTTTGTTGCGATAAAACAGTCGCAATGACGGCCTACGGTCAACAGTAGCATTCACACTGGGTTCACTCCATTGATCGAGGGATCCAATAAGCTGTTAGCATTATAAATGGGCTACATGATGTTGGCTGAGCCTACCTCGTCCTCTAGAGGATTTAGCGAACAAGTTGAATAAACAATTCGGCCGTTAACATGTAAGAGCTGGAGGCCGCGGTAAAGAATAGAGAGCTGCGTGCCAACGCATGCAACAAATAGGGGGGATTACGCTTGCGCCTGTGCATATATACGTACATACATGAAGAAGATATCATTGCATTCCCATACGCATATACGTGTGGTAGCTAAAGCCACTGCACCCGAAACTGGCAACTGGTAGGATTCCAGCATATACCTGGATTGGGTGCATGCTATGGCCGCCGCCGGCATTCCAGCTCCTCCATACGTCCAAGTTCTTCCGTAGTGTTCCGTCGCCACTACAGGGAACGTCCGCTGACACACAGACAAGTTTGCAAACTACAGATACTGCAGTCAGTACATGATCTGTTCGAATGTCAGTTAATCGACAAGGATTTGAAGTTAAGACAGAGGTCTACCTAGGATTCTGTCGAACAGAAGCTTATCCTGCGGAAACAAGCAAACACCCGCGCACCCCCAGGCTTAGCCATGCAAGCACTGCAAAGTGCTTCGTAATAGCAAATCATTTCGATCCAGTTTATCTCTATACGCTAACTAACCTTTTGAGGACCGCCTCGTGCACCTTCGTAAAGCGTCGGGAAGCACGAAGCTGCGGAAGCAAACACGCCACGCGCGGTGGCGCTCAAACTGCAAAACATCAACAGTGCTGTGGAACAGCGCGAGCCCTACAGACGGGCGTTGTCTGCCTCCACGCTTACCGTCGAGGCAGGTAACTGCCACTGAAGGAGAGGCTAGCTTTTGCACCTGGTGTGTCAATGTTACCGCACGCTTTAAATCCACATCGTTTGCAATGACTGCGCCTGCTCAGTTGTACAAGGAAGGCGAAGAACAACGCAGCTGATACACGGCTGAGGTCCGGCAATTTTATGCACCGCTCAGCCTCAAACGTTTGGGCACCTCTGCATAGCCACGTACTTACAAAACAACGTGAACCCCCACGCACACCTGCACAGTAAAACTTGAGCCCGCTTGGAAGGCTCAAGATGCCTACTCATGCAGCGTGCGTCTTCGAGTGGCAGTGCGTACCAGTCACTGGAGAAATCCCGACGGTTCCTCCCCTTTCCTTGGACTCACAAAGCCGGGCATTCCATTGTAGCATGTCAAGCATTTCTGACGTCTTAGACCCTGTGGAAAATATTTCACATTTTATGAGCGCGGAAAGTTCCACGGGTGGCATCCTCTAAGTATAATAGGTTCAGGGAAGGGCCCAAAGATAAGCGTAGCTGCTGAGAACCAAGTTTTTCCGGTGAAAGTGCACCCATTCAATGCAAATTCCCGCATGAGGACAACCACTGAGGCTACTGAGCCATAACAATGGCTAAAGTTGGCCTTTCACTAGAAACAGCAGAATTACCCGGCGACGAACACATATCCAGCACGAGGTGATGCGGCTGTATGTCCAAGAAGAGGCACGGAAGCATGCTGACAGCTTCTTGTCTAGTGAGTGACCCCTGCAACCAAATAGCGTTGAACTTGCTAGTGGGACTGCTGCATGGCCGCTATGCTTTATCAACAAGCAAGCCATACACTGAGCAAGTGTTTACTAGAGTCTACTAGTTCGCATATGGGGGCGGAAACTCGCAGCAGCTCATTAAGATACAGGAGAAAGGATGCCACCGACGTGCCGCATATACCCCTTACTCTAAAGTCTTCATTGATGACTTGCGAACGAATCTCCTTATAAGAGTCGTCCTTTTTCATGTCCACTTTGCTTGCTGCGTCCCACTGCCCTGCGCATACATATTCCTAATGCAAACTAGTAATGTGTGCTGCTACCCTAGGGATGCTTTTGATGCAGGCCTAGCCTTTCTGGGAACAAAAGCACTAAGGGCAGGAAAACTCACACGCCAGCTCGTGGGGAAAGAATTGCAAGTGTCGCACGTTGTTTTTCCCCTGCAAACAGTTGCAGCGCCGTTCCCTGTTAGCCAGTTACCATCAAAAGACAGATATCTCATCCGGTTTCACAGATCTGTCAACCTCGACTGTGCGTGGAATGACCAGTGTAGAGATGCAGGCGTACTCCTTCCATGCTCATCTCTAGAAGCAAAGAACGCGTGCTCCTCCAAAGTGGGGCAGAAACATTGACGCGCACAGCAGCTGCAAACGCCATGAGCAGCACACGGCTGCATCCTGTTTGGTGGCACAACTAGAACGCCTGATGAGCCGAAGAAGTCACCGGTGCTGAAACGAAAGGAAACGCGAGGTAGCCCCATCGAGCCAGCTGTCTCCAGTATCTTGCTGTTGTTCGAATGTTCGCTCGAGCAGCGCATTCAGATCATCTCCAAAGAAGAAAATTCAAGCGAACGAACCTGGTAAACGGAGTCTTTGGATGGCCATGAAGTCATCCCACTCTTCCTTGGGGCAAATCGCTTGTGCCTGCATGAAGAAAACACTGTGACAAATATACCCATAAATCCTTGGGTACGGCTTTATGATGCTAGTGCCTCAAGAAGACATGAAGCAATTTATTTGGAGGGCAACTGCCCGATACTAACTTTGTAATATTCCTCATATGCCGCATTTTCGTAAATGATCTCCGCATACGTTCCTTTCGTTGGCTGGGGCTTTCCGTTTTCTTCTTCCGCTGTCACTGCCCTTTGATATTTGGCAGCTCGCCGTTTACCCATCAGTTCGGCTCCCCTAAATGAGCGCTTCCCTCGAGCCATTTCCTGAAGCCTTGTATTGTGCAACGGCGTTGAGAAGAGATAGTATTCCCCGCAGTGTGCACAACTACCGTAGACACTGCCCTAAACGAAGCCAGAATACAAGTCTCCAGGGAAACGCTAAAGATGAGAAATAAGCAGTTTGCTAAACCAGCAGATTGCTACAAGGGCGACAGTCCAGCGGAGCTGGGGGTCGCGCAAGCTGAAGAAGGGACAACAGCCTCCGTTAAAGGTGCTCATCAGCAGAGCATCATCAGAGTTATTCTGTTGCTCCCTGCAAAATCTTCTCTGGCGCAGTGACCCCAATAATTCAGTTGAAATTTTGACGCTGGATAGAGCCCACTCACGGGGAATACCTCCCGACCAGTCCCGATGCTCTGAACAGGCTAGATATTCTGTGAGTAGTTTCCCAGTAAACTTCCCGCACGTATTTCCCAGAAACTGGATACTGTGTTGATATTATGATTACTTGCCATGGCATGTCTCAATAAGTCTGTGCACTCCATCGCTGGTTCCCTGCGCCTTCGCGCTCTGGCCAGCTGCGGGGGCCCCACAACTCAGAATCTCTGTCCTAGTGGCCCACACAGGAACAGCGTACAATGCAGAATAAATTTCTGCTGCTAGTTAGCTTTCCCCAGCCTTCATTTGTCTTGCCTGAAGCCGGACTGGGTTGTCGAACGCTACGCAAAACGAGTGGCCGAGCTCGGCGAGGTGCCGACGCTGTCAGTCTGCTAGATGGGCTGACTTCTGTCAGCTTTGGTTTCTAACAATACAGACTCAGTTCCAAAACCAGTCGATTTTCGAAGCTATGCATGGGGCGTGTAGGCTTGCTCAGTTTATTGCCGTTCCCTTGAGTGGTCGCCTCTCTGTATACAGCATGTGCCTGTGTGGTGCTGGTGCTCATATCCGTGCTGTCACAGGCTGTTTATTGCAGGTCAGGAGAATGTATAACGACACATTACATGCTACAACGCGGGCGCTTGCGGCAGAATGATTGGTTGTGTGCGCATGGTGGCTGTCTAGATGCACAAGTTGCAAACAGATGCGTTGCCGCCCACTTCAGGCAGGTCATATCTCCCGTCCATATCCAGGCCCTTTGGCCGCTGTATCCATGAAGAGGGAGGGGAGGTCAGCTGTATGTTGCAAACTCCTTCATGCATTTGGCTTCATTTTAGCTCATGACGGCCTTCGGATAAGGCCTAGGATTTTCTCTTCAGCATGGCTTCTCTGAAGTTGGTGCACGCAGTACAACTTGAGCCCAGGCAGCGTACTAGTGGCTAGGTAAGTATTCAACAGCCGTCAGCATTATAGCCTACAGTGTTAGTGCATGCAGTAGAGGGGGATTGGTTATGGGTGCCTGTGGCGCTGGGGCTGCCGTGCAGTCTTAGTTGCAGCAAGTTGCGTTGTATCTCATGGCAGGCGTGCCGGCGCCTCCAACAACCCTTCTAGGAATAATCAAAGGCATCGCTTGATGAGTTTAGTGGGGGGTAGGGGGGCGCGCAGAAGCTCACCAGATTACATGGTTGAGGCTTATGCAAGAATTCAGTCCTGAAGTGGCACCTGAGCCATTCCATCCGCTACTGCCTCCTCCACAGCAAAGGAGTTGCAACGGTGCGTATCCGAACCGACAGAAGTGTTGTCGGGAGCAACGAAGAAGTTGATGCTCTCAGTTGCCACGCACTTGCGAAGGGCCCCATTCAGGGAACCGTATCCATGGAGTGTACCCTGCAGCACGTGCTTGGAGAGCAGTCCATTGTGAGAGCGCAGAAGTGTCCATTCTTCAGGTGGTTAGTTTCGTATGACTTCGTGCCAGCATCGCAAGTTTAGCCAGAGCCCGTAAAGGTGAAGCCCATTTGGAGTCTTCCCGCTTCCATGCATGCCCGTTCAGGAGTTCCTCGGTCTCGTTTAGTGCTGTCACAGGTTCATTCTGGGATGAGCCTGTATCGGCACTCACATTCAAGAATACAGCAGCCTCGTTGACAAAAACTGAAGACGTTAAGACTCTCAAAAATCTCTTGACGTACTTCCCAGCGCGTGGAAGCTTTTCCCAGGTACAAGACGAAGTAGAGAAACCGCATCGTGCAGCATCTTGCGCTTGTGGGCACCCTTAAAATAGTGCATTAGTAAGCTGAACCTGGGAGGCCCTTATCAGGGCATTTCCTTGTACAGACCATGAAAACGCAAATTTAAGCAGCGCCGCATATGCCCGAGTTTTTCAGCTTCTGCCAATGACTGGGGGAGTGCCCCTGGACTGTTTCGAGAAATCGCTGAACGCAAGCAGTCCTCAGAAGCCCACTCGGTCTGTTGGCTCGCGGGCCGCTTGACAGAACATTCGCGTGTTCTGGCCCCCGAGAGTGGATACACATGCGTTCAGGTACTTCGTCGACGGTACTTCGTCCCGTCCAGTCGCTCACTCTCGCTGTCGAGTTGCTGCTTTTGTGCTGCGACTCTGGAGAATTTTCGGTGGTTCCCTGAACCTTTCGAGAAAACCATTGATAGTGCGGCACTATATCGACGTTGGGGCTAAGTCTACTACGGAGTCAAACGCATTAACCCGGTAACAACCAGAGAACGGCCCTATCCGACGCGTGTTGAGCATCTTCGCCCTATCATTTTCCTGTGCGTTTTGAAGAGCGCACGGACCTCCTACAACCCGGTCACGTGAATTAAAAACAACTGAACGGCTGTTGCCGTAGTTCCTGGCCAGGTGTAGTGAACAGCTGGCCTACACTGTTACTACGATAGATCCCTAAGTAGACAGAATAGGTGCACACGCTACTATGTTGCACTCAAACCTATGATTATCGCTGAAACAACTAATAAACACAGCTAACTACCACATATGTGACCGAGTTTCTATTATTGTTCCCTAAGGAGAACCCAGAATAATAGAACTGATTCCCTGACCTTCGCTGAGGGCCAGGTCCAGAGTCAAAGCAACAGCCTCACACCCAGCCCCAAGCTGGTGCCGGCTGGCGAGCACTCTGATCCTATTAAGCTGCCTTTCTATCTAAACGTGTCCTAATCGCTGAAATCTTCTATAGTGTTCATTCCTTTTCAAGATATTAGGCCTCTAGGGGCCACACCAGAGATCCATTGTAGTGCCTGTGCACTACACCAGCTGTTCTTTGGTTCTTCTCATGCATTCCTGCGCTGCTGCAAGCTCGGTTTGAAAGTCGGAAGGTGCAGCTGTTCGGTGTTGGCTTTTAATAGCCAGGTCTAATGCCTGGTCAGAGAACGGAGCTTCAATGTAGATTACGAATGCTGGGGTGAAACGGACCGAAGAGCCCGCTGTTGTATTGTAAACCTTTGCTGCAAGGCACTCAAACCACTGCAATGAATTTGGCTCCGTAAGAAGTGACAAATATTCCGTAAACGTGTTGTTGGTGTGTTCAGGTATTTGACCGTCTGCTGCTGCATGATTCACGGTGGTTATGCTAATGGCTGATAGTGAGCCGCTCCACGAATACGTCCCAGAAAGCGCTAGCGACCTTCGGGCCCCAACCAGGAACCATGTTTTTGGAGAACTTTTAAAGGTGAACTATGAATAATGCATTAGCTTCTTCTGCGGTAAATGGGATTCGGGCGTGGGATGAAGTGATATTTGCTGAGTCTGTCCACCGCAGTCTAGATGCTAGCAGCCTCTAACTGTTGGTGAACACTTTATGAAATCTCAACAGAGGTATGCATCCAATTCCGTTCTAGGTTCGGAGGATTCTGCAAGATTTCAAGTGTGAGAGCGTTCCGAGGCTTCTGCGGCTGCTGCTAGGCAGATGACGACATGGTTTTTAGCTGGGGCGCGCTTGCTAGGCCACCAAAAATCGTAGCAATCAGCTCCGAAGTTGAACTGACACCTCCGTGAACAGGTCAAATCGGATCATGTATTCTGCAAAAGCCATCTGTGCTAGGCGAATCTAGAGCGTATAATCGGCGTATTCACCTTCATCCAGTGCCTAAAGACATCGTTGGCGACGTTGTACTGTTTAACACGCTGCCCGCTGCTCATCTTGGTGAGGCCTGCAGCATGAGTATTTAAGGCGTAACAAGAAAGTAATTCAGAGGGAAAATGGGAATTCCCACAGATAAGCACAGTTGCAGAAAACGGTACCTGACCTGGTGGGGATCGAGAGAATGCGTTAGCGACGACGTTCGCGATGCTGGTAATATGCTTGACTGTAAAGTTGCACTGCGTAAGCCGCCAGTGCTACCTACCGACGCTTCCACTACCAAATTCTTGAAAGCTCCTCCTCAGCTGTGTCAGGGATTGATGAGGGGTTTTAACAGCGAAGCGCTTGATATGCAAGTAATACCGGAACTGTTTCACTCTCCACCAGACCGGGCATAGCTCCTTCTCACGTAGCGGATGCTTCTGTTAAGTGATATGAGTATCAGGCGACTATTTAGTGCTTTGCCAATGAGAGAACATCAACGCTCCTGTTTGTCACTGGTACTGGCCGTTAGGAAGCAATGCATCTCGAAATCAGAGAGTGCGACTACTGGACACACCGTCAGCTGCCTGATGAAGTTTCTGGTGGCTCCATCACCGTCCAACTAAGCTGTTTTCCATTTATGTGGATCCGTCAGAGGGCTGCCAGCGGGAGCGAATCCAGGGATGAAGCTGCCGTAGTACGATTCGACACCAAGGAACTTCTGTAAGCCCTTGCGAGTGTACAGGGGTAGCAGCCGCGAATCGCTCAGTCTACTCTGTGTGCAGGAGCACTTGCAGCACTTAAGTACGCCTTAAATGCTGCAAGTGCTCCTGGACATTACTCCTTGGCGCCGTCCGTCTATATAATCATCCACCCCTCATCGAGTAGCCCCTAGAAAGCGTGATTGACCCATTATTAAATTTTGGCAGGCGCATTCGTGGTAGAGGCAATGCAGGGGTACTCACGTATACAAGTGCGGCTATGGAGGGCAATCTAGCCCGTGTCGTCTGGATGCATCGGGACACTTGAAAATTCATCACAAGCAGAGTGATGGCCTCTTCAGGCAGCCAAGAAGTTCGTCGATATAGGACATCGAACGTTTGTTTCCATATGATTTTATTGAGGGGCTGGAAGTGGGTGCAGATGCACCAGCTCTCGTTCTTTTCCTCCGTCAGCCCCGGATGCATCCAATCGGGCCATTTGCCGGGTACAGTTTTGCTTTCCTAATCTGTTCTTCCAGTTGCCTGTATACTTCCTCTTCAAGATGCGTAGGCTTCTTGCACCTCAGAGCAGAGCTTGGAGCTGTGTCGGGCATGAGTTCGATGAGGTGCGCTGGGCTACCAACGAATGGTCTTCCCACTGGAAGCCCCTTGTTGACACTATTTTGGAAAATCTTACCCCAACTGTGCACGCTTCTAACCTTACTCGGGTGTCAACTGAGTCAAATCGCACCTAATCGCGATCTTTGTAGAACGATCGCGGCAGATTCCATGCGCTTCTTCATTGCTTTTGGTGGCATCGCTACACACCGCGGGGGAGTCTCATCGCTAATTTTGTATTGTGGCATTAACTTTAATCCTTTAACGACAAAGCATCCAGATGTGGTTGCAGGAGACGAACGTTGGGCGCTTTCGTTGCTTCCTAAGGTCAGTAGTGTCTTCAGAAGGAGGCAAACGCGCGCCCTCCACAAAGTCCTCTACGGCATGCTTGGGATTATTTCGTGAACTGATCGAACGGAAAAGCCCCGTGCCCGGCCATTATGGCCCTCTTGAATCGAGAGAGCTTTTAAAACGCATCTTTCTACGGACGCTCCTGCCCTGTGTGCCATAGGCGAAGTGTAGTGGTAGTCATTAGGCCATCCAATGGGCAGGTAGTCTACGCCTCCTCGCCTATCTTCACGCGTCAGTTTCACTTCGCAGCCTGTAAGGGCTAAAGGTAACAAGCCCGTGGTCATTAATATGAACTTCAATAAGCACCAATCTGGTTCGATGAATCTACAGGCAACAGGGCTCCTACTGACCCGCTTCGGATCAATTATCCACTCAGCTGCGTTTGCCGTGTGGGGGCCAGGGAGTTTCCTGGATGGCCTTGATTATTCTCTTAATAACACTGCTCAACACATTGATTATTCAGTTTTCCAGTTACCCAGTCTTGTGATCTGCTTTCGAAACGTTTCTGAAAACGAAACAGACGCTCCATTTGACTTTCCGAACGCCGGATTCGCAGATGCCAATTGTAGCATCCCATAAGCACCACCCCATGTTTGTGCTTTTTCCATTTTACAACCACCTACTTGATTCCTTACCCGTGGATAGGCGTACAACAAATCCCATGCCACGATTATTTTGCCTTGATGCGCTCCGAAAAGCGGTATGCTTGCTCGGGCGCTGTCACCATTGTTGTGCCTCCCCTTCAACAAGAGCAGATGCCAACTGTGGCTCGTCAAGTGCATACGGATGAAGAATAGGCGCTGCCCCAGAGATGCGCCGACCGTCACACCTGGGCAGTGAGCAAGAGGGGAGGCACTTATTCATGAGTAGTCAGTGCTATACACCAGGTTGCTCAGCCGTGGAGGTGGGGTTCGCTGGCCGCGTCTGCACTTGAAAACTGTGTACTGCTACGAAGTGAAACGCGAATCATCAACTGTAGAGGGGGATTGTACTTACGTAAAAGCGTAGCATGCTCTGCGTGATGTTGGGACTTCTATGCCGGCTTGTCCTTATGCTGACTCCCGAAGGTAAAATGGGTGTTTAAAGACAATCTCCACCACAGTGTACGATGCCAGGTTAAAAAAAGGGGCAATGGAAGTGTGTGCAACCCGTGCATGGAACACTAGGTGCAGCAAGGTGCGTGGCACCTCGACAGGTTTGCCCGTATCTCCACCAGCTGATGCCCTTGGGCAAGCGGTCCGACAGTATGCTGCTCCATAAGCCCTCCCGGCTTCCTGGGTGCTATATTCGTTGGTTGTTGTCGGGTATCGCTTCTACTCCCTTTCTCTACGGGTCCCTCATTCACAACCCCAACATCAGCCCCAACGTCCACAGGCTCTAAATCGGTTGCCAAACCAATTATTTTTCCCTTTAGTTTTCTATCCGCAGCCCAGCTGCTTATCTATTGTGCCTCTCTGGGGAACAGGCCGGCTATAAACCACTTGAAAAGTACATCTATTGGACTGCTATGCACCAATGAGTGGTGTGTCTCGACGCAGCGTTCAATTGGCAGCTTCCCTTGCTTAAGTTTTCTAAGTTCTGCCATAGCCTGTTCCCTTGTACGAATGGGAATAAACCTGCCTTGCTAAGCGTCGCGGGAGGCTTGCATGGCCGTGTTGTCTTCACGGATAGCGGAAAATTTGCTCAGGTGTAGCCACCATCGTCGTGCATCCTCTTCTTAAAAGGCACATGCTAATATCAATTGTGAGCCTTCCTATGCGGTTAGAAGACGAAGCTAGAAGCCGAGGAAACCACGCCTCTACCGCCTCCACAGTACGGGTCCCCTATCTGGATTGCCTCCAGAGGCGGAGGCGTTCTTCATGTAATGCTCTTTGTGGAAATCCGGTTTCTACCGGGTGGGATGGGGAAATAGAGCTTGTATCTGCTCATCTGGGAACCTGACCGTAAGTCGCTTCCCCACCAGTGGGCAGACAGCTCATATTCAATATTCAGTTTGTAAGGGGAAAGGGATGAGGTTTTGATAAGGATTCTAAAAGGAAGGCGTTTACGACTTTTTGAATTCTGCCTTCTCCTTTTTCTAATAGGCCTATGCTCTTCACTAAGCAGCCCTGCTGCGGGAGAGTGGGGTTGCTTGATGGCGCCTGCCTCTATGAACTCTGCAGTGCTAGCAAGTGTACGGAAAGCCCTCGGACTTTGACACTATTAAGCTTGCGAGGGTCCTAGGCTAAGACTTAAATAATGATTTCCTCCCCAAGCAACTGCCATCCCCTCCAGCCTCAGGGGGCCTTGGGCACAACGGGCCATCAGCGTCGGCTCATGAGGACAGGGGCAGGCCTGCCCTCGCTGCAACGCACCTTGCTGCAGCTCGTGCTGCAGGACATCCCCGCATGCACGCACAACCAATGCCGCCTTGTTGCGTGCGCTAGCATTGCAGACTGAAGTGAAGACTGCCTTTAAGCAATTTATTTGATCTCCCGTAGTCACCCTGCGAGCACGTAGGGATACGAGCACCAATACCACAGAGAAAACTCTACAGCTCTTCAGAAAACCGGTGGTATCCCTCCAGGCCCAAGGCATCCTGTGAGAAGGAGCCAGAGGCCTGAACTGGTAAGGACAAGGGATGGCCTTATCCCGCCGTAGTGCCACTTCGGCTGCAAGGCTATCCCACACACGGGAGTACTCAACTCTCCCTCTGATGCATCCACTAACATTGTTGACAATTATTAAACACATAGTTGGTCTTAAGTAGCCATCCTGGGCAGATGTAGGATGGAGCAACTGAGGCAGATCCTGCTACTACTGATTTGGCAATAGTTGAAAGTTGAAATTAGAACCAGCCATACCACACCCATTCTGCGTTCTATGTAACCACACTAGTCCATATCAGTGACATCTCTATGCCATTCAATGCTCTTGAAAAAGGGGTTTGCTGCTACAAACGCACTAAGTTGCACATTAGCTCTAGGGGTGGCCGCTTTACAGGGCTGTTCTGACCAAGTTCTGGGGGTGGTTTCACTCTCCCCTCTCTACACGCTCTTTACGGAGCTTTCTGTCGTTTCAGTAGTATGAGATGAGTTATGCCTGCGTCACTCTTCCAGATTTCCTCTATTGAAACGACTCTGGCTGAGGTCCCGGAGGCGAGTCAGGGCCGCAAACAGTCGGCAGCCAAAGTCGCTGCAGGACCTGCGTGCTGGTGTTACTCTACCTCCATCCCTGTCTTTTTATTACTTCTGGCTGAACTTAACATCATAGACGTCTCACGTGTGGACTGCGACCCAACGGAAGCAGCCTGCGTTCAGAAGCCTTCACTAGATTCATCGCAGGAGCCTTGCGAGCCTTCCAGGCTGTGCGTGGCATGCGACTTTGTGAAGGTACAGGAAATTATATAACAACTGATATCAGCTTTATATGACGGTTTTTCTTTGTACAGTGCCCCCAGTTCAAAGGTAGGTTCGTGCGCTGTCTATAGGAAACTGGCGTCGTTGTCACTCTCTCTCCGGAGTCATTCAGCGATGTGAAGGAGAGAAATGCATGCTTTCCGGCTTGTCCACAAAAGCGCTCCAAAAACGGCAGCAACCGCGCTACCCATCGTTCGAAGGGCATATCCTGTTGGTATCTTCGCTGCAAATACGAGAAGGAGGGTCCCTCACTGTGCTAGACGGTGGGCGGCCTCATTGGATCGTTTGTCTGCACCGCATTTTCCACGCCATCATCTGCATGGACATCAGCTGCGGAGTTTCCCGCAGCAGCAGCGCCAACTATTCGTTAAGGTCAGGTGCTTCCATGGAAGGGCGGAAGACAGCTCCAGAGAGGCGCCAGCAGAACCCTCGGAACACCCGGACACTCTTGTGAACACATCGGTGCCAACTTCCCCGTGCCAGGGTATTGCTCCCCCCAGCAAATGCACGTCTGACCAGCCCATGTGCATGGAAAGTATCAACAGCAATGCAGGCATCAGAGCACGTGAAGGTCTCCCCAAAGGTGCAGAGTCATTGGATTCCTTGCCTTCAGAAGCTCTGAGAGAGGCACATCGGACGTTGGGAAGACGCCGAAGGAGCATTAGGGTTTCTCTCGGCGCAGAAGAAGGTAGCAGCAGCAGCAGGTTGCCTGCCGATGAAAGGGAAAGGGGAGTAGAACAGGTGCAAGGAAGCAATGTTACTTTAGGCCGCCGTCGGGGCCGAGCTGCGCGCAGCTGTTTAAAGGCCGCAGCAGCCTGGCTTGGGGCTATTTTGCCCCAAGTGTCTTCGACAGACGCATGTAGGTACTCCGCTGTTGCTGCTATTGCTGTGCCGGCACGCGAGGGACGGATGGGCCATTCTGTCTTCCCCTCCAGTGCAACTTCTGCTTCTGATGCAGCACAGCAAGAAGCAGGATTATGGGATGGGCCATGCGCAGCTTCCCAAGAGGGGAAGGCTGAGTTTTCCCAGCCTGAAGCGCCGGAGGCCTCGGACGGGGTGGCAGCAGGGGAGGAAGTAGCAGCGACGCATGCAACAACAGGCTCAACAGCACAGGCAGCAGAGACAGCTCAGTGTACAGCAGCGCCTCCCTGGATCGGTCGCCGTCAACGGCAGAGAAGCTCTCTTGGCCCCTTAGGGCCTCCAAGGACGCCGGATGCGGCGTCGGTAGGAGCAATGGACTTCCAGTTCCCAATCCTTTTTAATAAGGCCATTAAGCGACTGTTGAAGCCGCTGTTCCGCCGAGCTGGGCAGCCAGGGCGCCAGGCGCGTACCTGCTCAGTTTCGGCTTCTATACCCGCATCGACACCTGCTGCTGCAGCGGGAGGGACGCACAACGGTCAGAGGCCCCGGCTCCCTCCTAGGGTTTTGCTCCGTTCCTGGAGGCCTTTCAGTAAGGCGCAGTCAGTGGTGGGGCCGCGGCAGGTTATGCATGCGCGACAACAACAATTGCAAACTCTGCAGCAGCAACTGCTTCAAGAAGGCCCAGTCGTGGGCGAGCAGCTACGAGCGGCCACAGCACCGCAGCAGCTCCAGCAGCAGCCAGAGTGCCAGCAGCAGCAACAACAACAGCAGCATGAAGAGCATGACTCTATTCAAACAACCGAGTTGAAGGCAACAACGAAGCAGGAAAATGCGGTGGTGCATGGGGCCTCCTGCGAAGGGTCACTACCAGCAAGCCCTCCTGAGAGCGAGCCTGCAGGGGCCGCCGGTTCAGGCGCTCTGCAGGGCTTCGAGGGCCAGAGTGGAAACCAAAATGAAGATGGGAGAAAAGACGTCTTGCCCAGTATGGTGGACGCATCACCTCCGGACGCTGTACAAGAACAGGTAGTTAAGGGGCACCATCTGCCAGAGCAAGCAAAAGAAGAGCAATTCCAGAAGGGAATTGCGGCCGGGCGTGCTGCCGCAGAGTCAGCAGCGCCGCTAAACAAGGCAGCAGGCCGGGGGACCTCACGTGCAGGCCCTGCACGGCGACCCCTTCCAATATGTTTCGTGCGGCAGCGCATTAGTACGCTCTACGGACAGTTGCGCGCTTTCTTGGCTCCGTATTGCACCACCCTCTCTGAGTGGACTTATCGCAACGGGAACGTAGTGGTCACAGCGGGGTCTCTGCTGTCTCTCACGGCGACCCTGATGGCGGACATGCGGCTACTGCGGACGTTTAATTTGCTTGCAGGATTTTGCTACTTCTCCTATAATTGGTCAAGACGGCCCCGCCTGACAGATGCAGCCTTGTGGAATGTGGTGTTTTTGGTGTTAAACACAGTGATGCTATGGCGTGTCCATACGGAGCACCGGGAGGTTTCGTTTAGCTCGGATGAACTAGATATATTTCAAAGATACTTCCTTCCTGCGGGGATGAGTCCGAGGCAGTTTCGTCGACTGCTCAGGCAGGGCAGTTGGCGGACCTTTCCGCAAGGTTACGTTTTGCAGCAGGAAGGCAGCAACTGCGAAATGCTGTGCTTTGTGGCGAGAGGGGCTGTGGAGATATCTCAAGGAGGAGAAATAGTGGACACCTACCGAGGGGGAGAAACAGGGGCAGTGCTGGGTGTAGAGCCATTTCTTTCTTATGTTGCAGACTTGAGGAGACTATCAGCGAAGCGTGTCAAGCATACGGCAGTAAGCTCACCTGAGACGCTGGCCAGTCATGCGGACGAATCCCCTGAGGGGCTTCAGCGCCCTCAGCAGATAGTGCCAGCCGTCGTGGTTGGGTGCGACATCCAGCAAGGAATTTCGAAAAACCAAATGCAGCAGTCACAGCAGCAGCAGCAACGCTGCACAAAGGAAGGAGGGGGGAGGGCTGACAACGGTGAGGTGATAGGGAATACCGAGAGGGCTGTAGCCCCTAAGTCAAGGGCATTCGTGGCAGGTCAGAATGGCAAAACCAGCAGGCAGCACGAGCAACTATCCCAACAGAAGCTGTCAGAGAAATCGTCACAGTCATCGTCGGAGTCTCCGCGACAACGAAGTGCTGTAAAAGCACCTTCATGTGCTAGTTCTGGGTCAAATGGCACTCTGGATAGTGGAGAGGAACCCTCACCTGGCATAAGCATCGTTGTTGCAGCCGCAGAAGCAGCGGCGACTGCTGCTGCTGCAGTGCGCACACATGCAGCGACCGCCCTTTTAAACGAAGCACCACCAGCACCTGAAACGCAGGTACCTGCACGGACCCCCGCAAAAGCCTCAACAGCCACCGCTCTTGTTCAAGGTGGGGTTTCTTCCGCTGCAGAAGGCGCACGGCATGTTGCCGAAGCCGCAGCAGCGGCTGCTGCGGCTGCAGTTGCAGCCGCAGCCGATGCAGCTAGCTTGAGTGAGGTGTCACAAAACAGGAGGACCAGCACAGAGAGAGGGCCACAACGACAACCGCCGCTCCATGAGCGCAGCCCGCCTGTAAAGGGGGAATCAGATGACGTAGATGGAGCACGGGAGGAGGGAACTGTTACGGCTCCCTCCACGGCCACGTGCATCACAGAGACAACCGTCTTTTGTCTAGATTTGAAAGAGTTGGCCGCCTTCGTGCTACGAGAACCTGGAAATCTTGGTTTCCCTGTTGTTCAAGGTCTGACGACCTTGCTAGTTAACCGTTCAAGGGCCCAAGCAGCGCGGCTTGCCATTCTTAGCTACGACGCATTCTTAGCCGGGGTGTTCGCTGACGGGGTTGTACAGACCGGCGAAAGGAAGATGCTAGAGGAGTTTCGCAGAAAACGGGCCATCAGCCAAGCTCAGCATGAAGAAGCCCTTGCCCGTCTTGGCTGGACGCCTGAAGAGTTCGAGAGAGGGTCTCAGGCGAGTACTGGCGTATTGTCCCGCATGGCCTATGGGCTGGGTTCCTTTTTAAGGGGTTCGCCGGAATCTCAAGGAGCTGGTGAGGGCGACCTGCAGCAGCTGCACCAGGCAAATACCTCCGGCAGGGCCCACAGAGGTGAGGATGCGCTCCATTGCGTTGGGCCTCCTTTGCTTGAAGACTGGGAACTCGTCGAAGACGAGCGGGCTCTCCCGCCGCAGCCAGCACCTGCAGACCGACGATCTGCGACAGGTGCAGCAAACACGGGAGAGGCCTGCATTAACAAGGAATGCTTCGGGGATGCTGTTTCTTATGCGTTTGAAGCGGAAACAACCTCATTTCATTAGACAGTGAAGATAGCTTCATGAAGATTAGATGCTATAGCGGCAAAAGTCTCACATTCGCTGCGGGAGTCAGACTCCTCAAGGCAGTTGCCAGGGGGAACGGGAGTGACCGGTGAGGACGGGTGAGCGGTCGACTGCATTTGAAGCACCATTTTTTAAAGTTAGGGGTGAAGGTGTTCCAAGTTGAAAGCCCTGTTCGTCACGGGCCATGTTTGGGCCGCGTCTGTCTTGCTGAAACTGTCACTTTTCACTTGGAACGTATTTCGGCAGAGCTGCTGCTCACTGAGCTGGCTTCCAAGTCCATGATGGCAAACAGGCTGGATATTTACCCGTAGATATCTACATTCTGGTACCCTGCAGTGTGCTTCTGGTTCTTACTCATCGTTAGGCCTTATCTGCACATTAAAAGCAGTTGGCACGTTTAGATGCGCATTCCCACCTGTGCATCCCTTTCTTCCACCCCATGCGGAAAATAACGCGGAAGATAGTTCTGCTCGGAGGGCAAAAAAAGCCGGCCGAAGTGAGCACGGTTAAGGGTACCGAAGATACCAAGACAGGAGATTCATGTACTCTGCACAGTAGCAAGAAGCATGCGAAGTCTTGTTTAGGTTTGCTTAACTCTGTACAGCCTGAGGTCCCCCAACTCACTCAATCAACTGCGGGCAGTTCTGGTGTCTGCTTAACACTGCTGGGTCTGGCTGGGTGCTGCATAACTGCAATACTCATGGTGCAGTACGGCAGCTTCCCCTTAAACTGGGGATTCGTTCTCCTGCGAAGCGTTTCTGGCCGCGCTTGGTGCGTGCATCTGTATGTGTAACAGGTGCTCGAATATACACATTCGGTACATATGCATGGCTTTAGTATTTGTTTCGGTGTTTGCGTGCGGGTTAGTATCTGTGGAGCTGAAGTTGTCGGCATCAAGGGAGCTCCGAATTTGCACGTGGCTCTGCAGTCGTGGGAACTTTTTGTTCAACTTGTTCCGCGCTTTTTGGCCTACTGAAAAATGCTTACACGGCAGATGCCTTTGTAGCCTTGCTACAGCTCCCTTTAATGCTTTAACCGCATGGCCGTCAGTGATTCCAAAATAAAGTTGCCAGGCTGTGGCGGCCCCGACTATAGTTGTTACAAGGCGCCTAAGCCTTCTACTGCTGCAGGGGACACTCACTTTGCAGTGGCGGGCTGCGCCAAACCTTCATCACAAACATATTAGCTGGTAACACTCGGCATGACGCAGTGCTCACATAGCACTGTCTCCTGCAGTTGCAGCTCAGGCATAAAGCCTATGTATGATGCTTTGCAACCCTTCATGTGTGAAAGCAGACAATGCAGCATCCAAACGCTAACGTCATGCTCAATACGGGCACCGGGGATCGAACCCGGGATCTTCTGCGTGTTAGGCAGACGTCATAGCCACTAGACCATGCCCGCGCGGTGTTCGAGGAGATTGTAGTTGTGAAGATGAGACTGGATGGAATTACCATACCCCATTAGCATGCCAGCTACGTGGTTCGATAACGAGCGCTGCTTATCCTTGCTTGCTTCCAGTCTCATACCTTGGCGCAATTTCGGTGCTGTACACCTTGGATGCGTTCAACAAAACATAGAAGGGCTTTCTCCCTTCATCTGGCATTGTTCCTATGCAGCATATCTGCAATATGATGATGTTTAACCGCCAAGCACGACTGCTAGACTTCGGATGGCCTACTACAAGCAGCGTGATAACGCGTTTATTTATCCCACGTGGAGATGGTGCGGCAGTCTATGCAAGGAATAACCGAATAGTTTAGGGCTGAACATTAAGTCCTCTTATTTGCTTTGTTGCGTATATAACAGACACTTTCCCGCAGTGGACCGGGCATGGCAAGGGCAAGTTGTCTTGCGTGGCTTTCCACCAGGGCGATCCGAAGTAATCCTACGAGCTTCAGTTAAATGGCAAATTGCCAGCGTCAACTAATATCGAAATCCTAAAAGTAGAGGCAGCAGTATCGTTTGGCTAATCACAGCAGGCGAGCCGTCACGGTTCAAAACCGCCGGACAGGTCCGAAGCACAAGCGGACTGGCCGGGCAGCAGTTCTGCTGCTGGTAACGCACATCATGATTGCAATGCATTTACGAGAAAGCTTTGTAAATAGCCTTTTTATAACGGTTTTCCTGTGATGCTTTTAGTTGGAAGCAATCTGTGTTCTCCAAAGAGCCGAAGTCGCACTGGGGTCACTTTGCTCGTCGCCCTGTCGAAATTGCCCCTCGCCTTGATTATCTTCCAGCTCGCCTCAAGACCTAACAGTTCAAGAGACAACATACTTTTTCAATAAAAATAATTCCCAGCTAAACTCTGTGAAAAGCTTTCATCATCGCCATTTTCGCAGGCCTACCCGCACTGGCGGACGCGTCGCCCAAAGGCTAAAGGGCCACAACGGAATTTTCTCTCCTCCGAGCAACTGTATCTAAGGCTGAAAATCCCACGGCAATTAAACCACAGGTAAATCTGTCAAATATTATCCTTGAAAGATGCCGGAAGCACGGTGGAAATGCCGGCATAATGGGGCATACTTTGGCGTGGCTCCATTCGTATTGTCCTCAAATGATCCCACGTTGTTCCCATCGCAAACAGCTTCGTTTCATTTTAGAACAATCTTAAGAGCTCATATATTATCCTCTTTGGTTTCCTATGGCTTAGACGGCATGTGCAATTTGCAAACGTTCACAGTGCATGCCCCATTCCCGTTGTTGAGAAACTCTTCCCTCAACGAGTCCCTTCTTGTTGCTTTGTTATTGTCTTGCCTACAATTTTTCTGTAACTTCTGATTTGTCTTCTTCAGAGTAATATATATCCAGCTCGTAAGCACTGCCGTGGGTACGAGCGCCTTTTACGGATACACAGCATACGGCAACGGGCCAGCGCTTCTGAGTGGCCGTAGCACCATCTTAATCTGTATGCTTCGATATTTTGTACTCAGGTTCAAGTGGTTTCTTTGGAAAGTATCGCTTCTTTCAGCTCCAAGGGGATGCAGGACAATCGTGCATCCATGTGGGTGAACAAATCCATTTATTGGGTTGGGCCCCCCCCTCACCAGGTGCTGATATCTCGGAGTATCGCCGAACGCCTTGCATCTGTGCATTCCCTGGACCAATATCGGTTTTTCCTCCTGAAACACACAGCCCATATTGAACTGTCGCACTTAGAAGCGCAGATGCTTGCGCTGAGAAGGCCTGAAAGGCAACAGAGACGGCGCACCAACACGCGGCTTCAGGAGCTATTCCCCAACGCCAGTCTTGTACTACAGGCCTTTCCATTCAATGCCATGCTTGATCCACTAAACGCAGCTGAAAGGCAACGGAAAATTCAAGGAAGGATAGAATACCTTCAGATGCTGCTGGTCGAGATGGAGGCCCAAAGCCAAAAGGTTGATGAGCAGTACCACGCCTTGGCTGTGGAACTGAACATCGCTGGGACGCACACGCGTCCCTTAGACGAGCGGGGAGCAGCACGGATGGATGGGCGTCTAAACGAGATCCGGTTTGTCATCCGAAAAAAGGGTGACGAGCAGGAGGCAGTTACCGAAGAAATGAACAATGTGGGAAATTTCGTATCTAGCATTAGTAGCCACCTCCTGCCATCCACTCCAGATACTTTCGTCGAAGTGCGGAGCAAAAGGGAAGCTGATGCATTTCTATATAATATCGGGCCAATCGAGAAATTCAAAGCTAATCGATTGAGAGAAGCTGCGCACAGTCAGCAGAGTGCCTCCTCCACATAAATTTCACTTCAAACTGCAAAATCCTACCTTGCCTTTATGCATCGATAGGCGCAATTATACAATGCTACTAACCGAAGTGCACTAGTGTTTGAAACCTCTCGACAAAGTAGACTTAAGCCAACTACTTTGGGACGCCTCAGGAAAATGAGACTTGTAGGTAACTAAGCTGCCAAGAGCCACAGATTTGACGGATAAGAAAATGAACCATTCATAGCCAGCAGTAAGTCTGCGCATAAACAACTACGTATTCTCCACCATCGTTGCAGCTCGAATAGCTCGTTTTCTCCTCCACAGCTTGCACTGTCTGCTTTGCTTTAACGGCGAAATCTAAAGGCTGTAGCGTTGTCAGTGCTTGCCAGTTCCGGCCGGGATACGGCAAGCAAACAGTCTCCATTCGTCAGAGTGCTCAGGTTGGAAATGGCGACTGTTGGGGGGGTCTGGACAACATTATGGTCGCAAGTAACCCTCGAGGGTGCACCACTTGCAGGCGTAGGCCAGGAGGTCCCGGACAAAGAAGCCAAAGGCAGTGCAGAATGATAATGAGCAAGACGAACCAATGACAAAAGTCGTCCAGGACTCACACATGCGCCTGTAGTACCAATATTCAGTGACATTCTCTATAAAGCATGTAACTAAACTTCATTGACGAAAGCACCCCGCAAGCACACCTAGCACGGGTAACTAAAATGAACAACGGCCTCCTGTTGCCCCTGACAGCCCAAAGGAATGCACCATTTTGAGTTCTGCGCCAACTACCTTCCGGCTAGGAAATAATACATCTTAGCATATATATATATATATATATATATATATATATATATATATATATATATATATATATATATATATATATATATATATATATATATATATAGAGAGAGAGAGAGAGAGAGAGAGAGAGAGAGAGAGATAGATGTAGATATAGATATATATAGATATATATAGATATAGATATATAGATCTAGATATAGATATACAGATATAGATATAGATATAGATATAGATATAGATATAGATGTAGATATAGATATAGATATAGATATAGATATATAGATAGATATATAGATATAGGTATAGATATGAGAGATGCAGATATATAGATATATAGATAAACATACAACTTTACGCGCTTCGTCACTCAAATCTCAGGCTTCGCTCAGCTGCGGCTCATGTTACTTGAAAAGGATCATGGCATTTTGGCAGCTTTAGGGTCTGAGCTGGGGTTTGGGCTTCTGGCACTTCGCATTACGTGCAGTGGGCTTCCCTCAGTCTCGTTATGAAGGTATTTCAACACATACGTAGAAAAAAGTTTCTGAATTAGTCAAAAATTTGCCACTTGCGGCGTGCGCCTTGTGTATTCGCCGTTACCAACAACACCCAACCCAACCCGACGCGTTGGCTGGGGCTCGTGACCCGAGTACACCAGGTAACTTAAAGCAGCAAGCGAGACAGCGGAATATAGTTTAATCATACCAATAGAGTAAAATATATAGAGGCCAAGAAGTATGGGATTTGGCAGGATAAAGCCCCGACATTTCCTTCCCCACGAGTTGTGTAGGGCTGCGGCCCGAGCAGCGCAGCAGTTGAGAACCTCACAACTTCTGAAAGCTTACCTTTATTCCTCTCTCGTATACTATTTTTCAACGATTTGCAAAATGCATACATGTTGTTAATGCTTATATCTCTGGTGGGCATATGAGCGGCCGCTGCGAGGTCACTGGGCCCCCCCGTCGAATGTAATATTTTGTGTCTGGCCACATAAAGCAGTGTAAGGCACATACACTTCGTTTACATCATCTGTTCAAGTAACAATACCCACTTTACAGCTCTCCAGGCACGCATATAGTTGGGTTGAGTCGTTAATTGCGCTTGAACTCAAGTCCGGCAGCACCAGCCGGCCCACGACACAAATGCCACGAGCTCCATTTGGCAGTGTACAGACAAACCATGAATCCTGAACACATTATCTTTCGATTCCATGAATCTTGGTTGCCCAGACTGGCGCTCAAATTGGTGGCCGTAGGCTCCGTGATGAGCAACTTTGTTTGCTACTTCAGCTGCACCAGTTTTACATTTTAGGCCCTTGAACGGCTCATCTTGGTGTGCATTTTGTCGACGGAGTTGCGGGCTTAGCGCTGAGAGCTCTCTCTAATAACCATCCGCGCCGCGCGGACTACGCGTTGGGGAAATGCAGCAGGAAGGCGAGAAACGCATAGCAGCTGCGGCTGACTCCCCAGCGCATCAGGTGTTTGAATCCCCAAATGGACTCTCCAAAGATGAAAAACCAGAGGCCTTGGCAGACCGGAGCAGCAGGGCGCCTTGTGAGGGTGATTTTCGGCTGGTTGAGGAACCCCCAGAGTTCTTCCTGGCTGCAAATCCTTCAGCTAAGCAATTGGAAGCCTTTAAAGCCTTTGCGGAAAGTGCTAGGGTGGCCAGAAATGAATTCCTAAGGGGCTTGAAGGCATCCGACAGCAGCGCAGAGGCAGCAGTGGATTCCCCATCATACACTCGTAGCAAGTCCGCCTTCATCAGCCGCACGCTCAGCCGACCCAGCAAAGGGAAGGAGGAGCCATCCGCAGCTAAAGCACCAGCGGATGAGACGTTTAAGTATGCTGAAGGTGCTTCTGCAACGTCCGACGCCGAAACTGCACCGTCAGCACCAGGTGACGCTTATCCGGAGGTGCCCGAGTTAGCCGGCAGTACTCGCCTGCTGCGGTACTTGCAAGGTTTTGACTACGATGCTACAGCCGCCAACAACGCCTATAGGCGCCACATGAAGTGGAGAGAGGAAATGAACCTTAATTCTGATAAGAGGAGAGCTGTCGTGGTATGTATATCTTGAGGGTCACACGCCGAAGGCATCGTCCTTGACTTACCTCCTAAGATCTGGCTGGATGCAAGACTGTCTTATGAAGCTGCCCTTGCTCTACTTGCTTTTGCTGTTGTGGCCGTGCTTGCTGTGCGTCATTTGCGTGCTGTAGGAATCAATGCTGCTGCCTATGAGACCTGAGGCCTCCCCAAAGCACGCAGAGGTCACTCGATTTTTTTCCACAAATCCTGTTCTGCGTCGTGACGATGGAAGAGGCCCAGGCCTAGACGTTTGTGCTGCAGCTGCTGTTGCGGCTAGCGCACCGGGAGGCGGGAATAGTTTGCTGCAGGCCCTCAGTGACAAGGCGCTAGATGCGGTGATTCTAGATAAACAAGGAAACATAATTACTATAGAGCGGCCAGGTTAGATAGCCTATTCCTCTAGTACTTGGAGCAGTAGTACTTGTATTTGTGAGCCCATAATGACTTCTTTCCTTTCGAGATTCCGAAGGGGAGTAAAGGACGCAGATACCGATGGCCTACTGTCTGGTGTCCATATAGGTGACCTCTTCCAGGAATTGCCGTCTGAGTTTTGCGTCGAAGTCCGCTCTCGTAGGGGCGGCCTGTTGATGTCTTGCGCTTCCTTAGTGAAAGTGGAGAGCGGTTGCTTTACTACACGAATTGCGTATGCGCAGGACTGCTGGACGTTAATGGCCTGTTTTCGGCAGTTTCAGAAGAAGAGTTTCTCGGATGGCATTCGGATATTTTGGAATTCCGCTGTATGCTCCTTGACGTGTGGGTTTTGCATCGATTCAGTAGAATACACATGCGTACTGATTCTAGGTAGAGGCATTTTGCAGCTTCATCTTTAGGGACGGTGTATGGAACGTTGAGCTTTAGTATGCTGAGCCGGCACGCAGTGATGAGTCTTATGGAGCAAGATGGGCCACATGTTTGATCCTCTGACACTTGAGGTGTGCCCGCAGGTTGTCTCGCAAGTTCAACAGAATGGTTCGTGTAACCGCAGTTATCGACTTGCAAGGCCTCTCCACGCGGATTTTGAACCGACGAGCGCTCAAGTGGGGATATTAGTACACATTGAACTGTGGCGGTGTCTGCGCAGTCCTCGTATACGTGTATATGCAGATATCTGTGCACATACTAGCATTGGCTAGGCTGGTTCACTTCAGGCACCATCACTTTGCCTTGCGATGTTGTCCAGTTTGCTGAGGAGGACAATTAGTTCAGCAAGCGAAAACTATCCGGAATCCATCGGCACAATGTACTTCATCAACACTCCCCGCACATTTTCAACGCTTTGGTCTGCCATCCGCGGATGGCTGAGGGAGAGGACCATCAACAAGATCAAGCTATTGAGTAAGCCTCATGATCTGCAAATTGTCTTCGGCCGCATTGAATAATACGGTTGTAATCAGGAACTTGATGGTTTTGGGTCTAAGCGATGTAGCAGCTACTCAGTGAGCTGCATCTGCCTGACTGGATCCTTAATTTGTGTTGGTTGCCTGCAGGCAGTGATGCGGAAAGTGTTTTAGTGAAGAATATTGGGGGCTACGCCCTGCCTCCATCTCTGGGTGGCATTTGCACTTCTTCCTTGGCGGACGTTCCCCCACTGTAAGGCAGTGCATACTTCTATGCCTGTGGAAGCCAATGCATGCTGCTGTGTGGATTGCACATCGTGCTGTCGCCTACTACTTTTTCAGATCACGCAGCTTGACTTTCCTTGCCTCCATACGAAATCAAACCACAATGCGCATTCATAAACACCTCAATACTCATTAGGTCCAAATTGATGGATGGCGTGCATTCCCGCTTCAGAGAGACAGATTTAGGTCCTGGAAGTATGATTCTTAATGTGGGAGCAAGGCGGTGCAACCAAGCAGTGGAGCTGGTACGCTCAGCTTTCGAATATAAGGCCCGGTGGGCCAATGAGCATTGCACTGGACGTCAGCAGCACTGCTAGTTCCTACAGTCCATGGAGGCATGCATACATTTCAGTCGCCTCTGTCAATTTGTGCAGATCCCCCAGAAGTCCGTTGTGCAATGGGCATGGGTGGCGGAAGACTTCGATGTGGGATTCAGCGCGATCTGGAGATCTCAGGTAAATGGGGGGAAAGGCCATTAGCGCAGATTGTTGAGGAACACGGCATCCTTTGGCCGCTTTATGCACACTTCAGATATTTGTCACCTTTTGGGTGTTCGTGCAACTGCAGTCCGGAAGTGAGAGCATTCTTGAGGAGCACCGCAAATACCCTCCCCGCAAGTGAGCTCGTCCACGCAGCTTCGGCATCATGCCACCCCGCCCACATACGTCGAGTTGCTTGGAGAATGTTGCCAAGCGCAAACCTTAGATGCATTTTGCGTGTTTGGGGAAGTATCTTTAACACATTCTGGAGCCACGCTCTTCACAAATCATGTCTGTGTCAGGCGAGTGAGTGGCGTTGTTAGTGCGGAGCAAGAGGGCACTTTGATTCTCTCCTTTGACAACTCATGGGGGCTAATATCCTCTCGGCGGGTCCGCTATAAGGTAAGGATTGTCGCTGGGTGCTTGTTTTACCTTTCGCTTGGAGCCGAATTTTTAAACAAGCAAGAGTCAAGGAAGTACTGGGTACGGTGCTGAAGTTCCTTTGGTAATTTTTGCTGCGTGTGCTGCTTTTTTGTTGTCCCTGTTGCAGATTGAAGTCATGCGAGCATCGCCAGATGTAGTCCCAGCGCAGAGTTGCGCAGAGGCCGCGAATGCCGTATGAATGGAGGCGTATGCAAGCGTGACGATTTAGGAATGCAAGGACCCGACTTTCATAGAAAAGGATGACCGGGCCAATACCCTAATGACAAGTATCCTCCCCGGAAGTCCCCTAGATGCTGTGCCATGCACTAGCCATACATGAACTTGTCGACAACACCTAAGCTGTTACAGTGGGGTCTCAATAGCTAGAGAATCCGTTTCCCTTTTCATCCTTTGACGCATTCGCAAACCTGAACTCCCCTCCTTTAAAGGCGGCGCCCTTCATTTACTCTGTCCTATTCCTAATTATTGAAGCAGACGAGCTCTTGCTGTTCTGCCCACAATCTTCAGTAACTTCCAGTTTGTAATTTTTAGATTCCACACATTGCTAAGCTGTGCCACCTAAGTGCGGGTCACATATACCAGCGAATACGCACTTATCGTGCGTTTATGGCAGCCTACTGCGCTTACTAGGTAAGTTTCAGCATGTTTAAGATTCCCAAGTTGAATTCTATGCACCTGTAAAAATTCAGAGGCAGGTAAAAGTCGGCAGCCACGACGTTTAACGGCCAAGGCAATAGCTCTGTTGACCCTCGGACCGAGCCTGAGTGAAGTGCTGAAAGAATTGAGGCGGCCGCAGTTTTACGAGTTTCTGCTAGGGGACAAATGCACCACTGAAGAAGGTACCCATAACAGGCACAGAGAGCACTATCTGTGCAAGAACACGCACACTGGCCAATATGAATATGTGCGATGCTTTGTCACATGCAACGCCTGCGGGATTACTTGAGGTCTGCCTTAAGCTCTTAGCTCCTTGCAGACGACTCCTTGGTTTCGACTCCTCTTCCGTTTTTCTCCAAAGGAAGCCGCTGCGTGCAACCGTTTGTATCTGTGTGCCTGTGGACCATTCTATGCATCTAATAGCAATCTTCGGATAGTACTTGTAGTGCTTGGACCCTCTGGCTAAATGCACCTGCATAAGAAAAGCAGGAGCTCCTTGTTGTGCTTGGGCACTTCACCCTCAGTTTCGGGGCGGCGGCCTGTTGATTTGTGCAAATGTGGGGTCTCCTCATTACCTTGATTTTGTGGATGAGAAATTTATATTTTCTCTCTCTAGCTTGCGCGCCAAGTACTCAGCGCCGTGCTTGTAGGACTCGAAAGCAAAGCCCAAAAAATCTATTCTTTCGGGATGGGCCTTTTCGAATTCACGGTCACTGTGTGAAAGCCGGCTTTCCTTCCGTTCTTCAGCTACTGCTTCCTCAGGTATCAATTATTCTATTACAGGGAAAGGCGTTATAAGCTCCCATGCCTCAACGCATTGGAGCCTTTCCTGAACATGCTGGGCAACCACTTCACCGTAGATGCCCCCCAAAAGTAGTTTCGGGAATTCCTCCTGAGCGGCGAGGTACAAGGAACGCGCCAAAAGCTAGCATTGCCGATGGGCGCTTGGCCTAATGTTGGCGCGAAAAGGCTCTTCACGCCCTTACAGCGTAGAAATGCCCAGCAACTTCGGGCACCCACCTGAAACATGCACCAGATATGGCTTGGCTATAAGAAATGCACAAGCAAGAAACGTTTGGGCGGTTGGGGGGGGGGGGGGCGGGGGCGTGCACCCGCAGGTCCTGCCGCGAGATGCACACCCACAGCTGTTCAAAGTAGGAACTTGGCATGCGTGTTGTCCGTGTCACAAAAACATGTGGGGTGGTTCTAGGGAGCTGCAAAGCGCACTGTGATTCGATCGCTGTCACTTGCTGCATGTAGACGCAGCCATCTCGCATGAAGGCCTGAGAAGCGCAGTGGCAAACAGGAAACGTGAACTGTGCAGAGAAACCTTAAGGATTTGGGATTAATGAGCTCTGCATTGAAGGAGTTTGGCCTCACTTTTGCACAAAACGGAGCGGCTTACCTGTCCATACACCACGAATGATGGCCGGCAGTTAGCCAGGACAGAAGATGGATGAATTACAAACGGGGGTGCAGTTGCCGAAGCAGGGCTGAAAAGCATAATACACAAAAGCCTGAATCTTGGACCCGCAAATCTACATGCACACTCCCCAGAACCTAAGGCACTTGCAAGCAATGAAACTAAGCAGTGCCAAGCCTCCCTAGTTTCGGAATTGCGCAGGTGTTCTACGTATTTGAGGACAGCAGCGGGGCAGAAGAAGGAGAGAACGGCACATCTGAGATGTACGCAGACCCTCACAGTCTGTAAAGCCTGTATGTATGCATGTGCGTCCGCTGCGCCACGTTGAGGCAAAAGGCGGCCGCTAGCGCCCGGAGGAGAGGTTTATAATCGCCCTCACAACTCAGCTGCAAGGCATTCACAGAAAATAAGCCGTGCATGAGTTAGAACGCATGCAAACCAGATATATGCGCACGCCCACGTGATGAGACCCCATAAACATCGGTCTATCCTCTGCTGGAACATACAAAACCGCCAGAGCGTAATGGGCCACCTTTGCTTTAAGAGCTAAGCCCCAAGCTTAAATCACACACCATAAAATACGAATGGTGCATAGCTTCCAATAGGCAAGCTAAAGTTCCTATCCGAAATAGCAAGGAAGACTCACGCAGGGCAGTTGGCAGCGTTGCAGCCATTGGAGCACCGCTTTGTGCTTATTTGCAGCTCTGGCCATAACGGACTCATCAACCTGGTGTCTTTCGGCCCACCTGGAAGCTGCTTCAGACCCTTCTGTCCTTTTTACGTCTACGTAGCTGTTGAAGACATTCAAAGCCGTTAGCGGGTCTCCCTCTATGGCCCCTAACACAGCCCTAGACAAAGCCAGCCGCTGTCGTGCTGCAGAGGCACGCAGACAGCTTCCTTCTCTCTTGGCGTCCTTGGCTGAAAAGCCGCAGCTCTCCAGTGCAGCCCGCTGCCACACGGGTGGCCCGCTGAGGAGAGCACAGAGAGCTGCAGCCTCGATCGAGCAGCCAAATGCCTGACAGCACGAAAGCAGCACATAAAGCTCACCGCTACTGCTTTCCAACGAAGCGAGCGGATATGTTGCAACCCGAGCTGCCGCCACGATGCCAAAGAAAGATACTTTGTGCAATCTAACAGAAGCCCTGGGCGTCATGGGCTGGCTCCGCATTCGGTGTTACTGCTGTTGCTGCTTCTGCCGCCGCTTCTGCTGATGCCCCTGCTGCTGGTACTATTCCGAAAGAACCCTGTGGAACTTCCCCCCACCTTATCTGTAGCAATGAGAAGCAGGCGGGTCAATTCCGGGGAAAGTATCCCCTGAGCCATCATCCACCCCAGCGGCTTGGTTATGCGCCCATTCTCGTCCACAGCCTGCAGCTCCAGTAAGTGTTCAGCTGCGGCAGCGACAGAAGAAGCAGGTGGGGGCTGCAGCAGCGGCAGCCGCTGCAGTGAATGCATGCCCAACGCCTTGAGCCGCAACAGAAGCGGCGCAATATCTTCCAAGCTAGAAGAAGGGAACTCTTCATATGCGTTACCGTGGGCAGTGGTGGAACGCTCAGTCAAAGCAGCAGCTCCACGGCTACAGGCAGCAGCAAAGGCATCAGCTGTACAAAGCCTGAAGCAGCAGCCCCCCTCTGTAGCTCTGCCCGCTAAGGAGGCCCGCAGATCAGCCAGGGCCCCACTGATGGGAACATTGCAGATCCGGTTCAGCCGCAAAAAGGTGTCGAACACGGTTCTTCTGGTATACAGACAGTCCACGACAAACTTAACAGATAGAGCGTGAGGCGGAACGCAAGGAGGGAAGACAGCAAAAGAGATGAAAATGCGCATCGTCGAAGACGGGGGAGGCAGCGAGGGGCTCAAATCTGCACCGGCCCAAACCACAGGAAGGCGCCTTTGCTCGAATTATGGACCTAAACCTAATATTCACGTATTACACGTGTGTCTCAGTGCCCTAACAGCCGAGAAACAAGCGGCAGAATGCCTCTAGAGGTACCGATGGCCCGGCGATACACAAGTAAGCATAGAGGTAAAGGGAACTGTCTAAAGTTCCCCGAAGGCGCAGAGCGGAAACAGGAAAGTGGCGCCTCTGCAAGCAGATCGCGCACGTACCTGGGGAGAGACACACAATCTCCACTGGGCTAGGTGGGCACTCCTGCGGTTGCTGTTGCTGCGGATGCTTCAATAGCTGCTGCAGATGCTGCTGCAGCACCTCTGTCAACGCTGTGGCTTCTTCCAGCGATGGCACAAACACAAAAATGGAGCTGAAAGAGGAGTCGGCCGGGGCCTCTGCAGCAGAAGCGACTAGCCGCGACACTGCAGCACAAGCCAGACGACAATATTAGCAGCCAGATGCGTCAAGCAGCCCGAATGAAGAGCAGAAGTAGATGCTCGTCCACATCAGCAGCCACAGCAAGGGATCTGCAGCAGGGTAAAACGAAGGAGAGCCACAGAACCACCAGGAGCTCAATTGTCGGTGGCAGCAGCGGCGGTTACAGGGGCTCACCGATAGCTGCAGCTGTGCGGATGAAGTTGGGGGTGGGGCTTTTGAGGTAGCGGACAGCGACAGGCTGAGTTGGGGGGGTGAGAGAAAGGACGGAGACAGATGAAAGGGGTCCACTAGCGACAGGGGAGGCTTCATGGGGGCCCTGACCCCTAGGGTCCGTTGAAGCCCCCTCAGATGTGTTGTGATTGGTACTTGTACAAAGCTTGAAAGGTTGTGGAGAGACTGGCATCTTCGCGACTCCGTATTCTCCCGCTACCAAGTCAGGTGAAGGCTTTGCACGTCTCACTGGGGAAGCCTCTTCCCCACTACTCCCTTCCCGGTATCCTGCATGCGAGGCCTCATTAACGAATTGGGTTGGTTGCCTTGGGGCAGCCAGCGTATCCGTCTGAATGCCAGTCGCTTCTTCTGCCTGCAGGCTGTGGCTGTTGGCGTTTCTGCTGGTGCTGTCAATTCTCTCAAGTTTCCGTTGTACTTTCTTGAGGCGCTGCTGTAGCTTCTTCTTGTACTTCCTTTTCGGTCTTTTGCGCTTGGAGAGCCGCCCATGAAGGCCTAGGCCTTCAGCCACAGTGATGCCCAAAACCGTTACTTCGTCGTCGGAGATGCACGAGGCGCTGCTTCTGCTGCTCCTTCTGCTGCTGCTGCTGCTTATTTCTAACAGTTCGACGTTGTCTATCGCATGGAGCGGCAGCTTTGTTGCTGTTGCTGTTGCCCTGACGTCGGGGCCCGGGAGGGTGCGCTGCTCCTTTACTTGCTGCTGTGGTCTGCGCTTCTGCTGGTGATGCCTCACATCCCAACGGCCTCCTCTGGGGGTGAGGAAGCGTAGTTTCAGTTTCTGCTTCTGCAGTGCTACATCCTGAAGGGCCTCCAGTGCACCTTGTGGCATCACTGCAGCTCCCTGCGCAGTTGGATCTTCCCCGGCGGCGAAAAACTCGGCGAGCTGAAGGGCCCAGTGTGGCTGTATCGCCGCAGGAGGCAAAAGAAGCAGTAACCGCAGCGAAGGTCTTTTCTGGTGTACTTTGTGCAATAGTGGGAGAAGCAGCTCGGTGCTAAAGCTGTGTTGTAACGACACCTCAACTGCTACAATGCAGCAACCAGGTAGCAGCGGCTGATGAAGAAGCCGTTGCAGCAGCTGCCGGGTTGTAAGGTACACTACACGAGGCGAGGAGCTGCAGCCCTTGCTACTGCTGCTGCTGCTGCTGAGGATGCTTCTGTGTGTTGTGATATAAGAGGCATAGCAACCACCCCCCCACGCTTTCGCCGCAGCAGCAGCAGAATCTGCTGAGGGGCTCGTCTCCAGAGCCACTAGGATGTGCTGCTGTTTCCAGGGGCTGTGAGTCGGCTGTGGGGCCCATCCGTGCTGGAGCAGTAGAGGTGGCAAAAGTACGGAGCAGCGCAATGCTGACGAGCCTTCGGCCCCCCCCAGCAGCAGAACCACCCCTGAATTCTCTGTAGATGCTAAGATTGACAACTGCCGCTGCTGCCACCAGCTGGGAGAAGGGCCCTCTGCAGCATCAGCATCAGCAGCGCCTGCTACTGCTGCTGCTGCTGCTGCTGTGGGTGCGTCCTCAGCCATAACCAACACCCCCATCTAGTCACTTACAGTAGCGCCTACGACGTCCCCATTGCCATATGTCCTTTCTTACAGCGTCCTCTGCTTTTGCGTGCTAATGTACAGCCTGTGCTGCTGTTTTAGGAGTTGCTGCCGCACCGCACGAAGCTGCAAGCGACAATGTTTTCTCCGCGGCCCCTCCGCCGCCACCAAAGCCGCCTTATTACAAATACATACAAAATACATTCAAAGTAACCAAGACAGGGAGAAGAGCATCTAAAGAATGCATACTCATGCGGTCAACGGGCCCAACCGTCCAAGCGATGGTTGGGCCCCCCCCCCCTACGGCCTATGTGGGCCGTAGGGGGCCCCGCGGGATACTCTTCGATGATCTAGACGTGAGAGCCCACATCATGAGGCTGCGAAGACAGCAGAAATTAGAGTATTTTTTGTGATGGATCTGTGAGCCTCTGACTGTTTCGTCCCTAGTACAACAGCTGCTTAATCTCCTTCGTGGGGCTGTACTTGCTTGGGGACCTCCGCAGCAAAGCTTCTCACACACCTGACCTAGTTTCCCTTTACTACCAGACCTTTATTGAATGCATTGTAGTTCGCAGCAACAACCGGGCTTCTATACGGCAGCGACTACCCGTTCAATGCCTGAAACATCGGGAGGGGCCCTCCATGTGCAGGGGACCACTCGAAATGCCCATTTTCAAGATGTAGGCGGCTACGAGCAGCTCGTGCCACCCGCCGTGCACTGCCACCCCATGTCTGTGTTCCTGGCCCCTCAGTACCGCAACTTGTCTTTGTTTGAAGTGAAGGGAGAAGAAGACGCGCAAAGACAAGCAGAGGCTCTGCAGCAGCTCAGAGCCCAAAGAGCCGTTGAAAGGTTTCTCAACGACGGATGTCTTCTCAGAGCTGCGGCCACAAGTGTTGGTGGCGGCCTCCTGGGTAGGCCTCTCCAGCTGTATGTCCACGGATCTACGGGCGTCAAGCGCCGGGGTCTAGAGCGTCAACAGCCCAGCATTTGGTGTCCCGAATACCTGGCCTTAAGGGTTGGTTGACCTCAGATTTCTGAGGCCAGTAGTTTAACGCGCATAGCAGCTAAGACGTACAACCCTTAAAGCCCGGCTCCAAGACTTGTAAAGCATCCACTCCTTTTCTTTTGCAGTGTGTGCAATCATGGGCTTTGGAGTGGCAGTATGCGGAGCCGGTTGAACTTTGACCGTATCCGTTTTTCTGCTGCTGCGCCTCTTATGCAGTTCCTGAGCTCTTTCCCCCAGTGTAGCAACAGCCACCGCCACTATACAACCTCTACAGCTGCAGGTCCCCCCGATGTTTAGCTATCTAGGGTCGTCTTGCGCCGTTGTGCCTCTGGCTCTGGCTTGATATGTTATAGTGTGTGTGGCGTTGTTCTGTATTCTGTTTTGCTACGCTGGACTGCTCTGTGTGTGTGGGCGTCAGTGTGCTGCGTAGCCATCTGTTAAACGGTAGTGTGCCGTGTTGTATGGCGTTGCTGGGTTGTGAGATGTGTCGGGTGGTATTGATACTTTGGGCATTTATAATGCGTCGTATTGTGCTGAGTGCGGCAGGTATTGTTCTTGGTGCCTTTTTCTTCACCATGAAGCCTGTAGACGTGGACAACTCTTTGGGGTTGCGGGCGCAGCTAAGGCAGCAATATAAATCCTTTATTCCCGAAGTCACCGCGACAGCCAAGAACTTCGCAAAGATCGGAGGTCTCTATTCCCTAGCTGAGTGCATAGTTGACAAGGTGAGGCGTACGGACATCTCCGACTAGCATGAGCAGGAACAGATTAGCCCCAAGTCGTCCCATGAGCAGGTTTTCCTTCGTAGCACTGCCCGGCTAATTTCCTTGTTCCTTCTTCCCCACTTTTTGCCTACTTCCTGCTTTTTGCTTCTTTACCGTGCCACGTGGCCATGGCAGTGAAGTCACGGCAAGGGGAAGTCTCTGCGCCGTTTCGCGTCTCACTCAGGCACGAGCAACCCACGACTTGCGCGGGGCCATTTATGGCGGCTGCCTGACGGGCGCCGCGTTGGCAGTCAGAGGTAAGTATTTTATTTCACCTGACCACGTTCAGCTCGAATAGTTAAAGTGTACCCTCATTAGCATCCAAAGCTCGTATGCATGCTCTAAACGACCTTAAAAGCCCTAGTGCTGCGGACACCGACGATTCGTCTTCGGGTCTTAAACTCCCTAGCTGAAAGCAGGCTGCACTTAGAGAATTCGCTATTATTGTTTCGTTGATGAACAAAGAGGTAAAGTTCACAACAGCTCTCTACCCCATTGCTGCGGCATGCGCCCTGCAGGTGGGCCTCGAGCAATGGCTATTGGCAGTCTGGGTTTTGGAGCCTTCGCGGCCGCCATGGAGATGCTGCAGCCGCTGATCGGCTTCGACGTTTGATTTGGCAGAAGCGCAGCGACGGCATGCAGGATCAGGCGGCGAAGCACAGCTGCATATGCTCGCCGCTTGTTGGGTGGTTCACTAGACCAAGGCCGGTCTGCTGTCGTTGAACGTTGGCACAGTACCCCCCTAGGCGCTATCCTTAACCGTTGGTGGCTTGGACTCACTGCTGTAATCTTACTATAACACAAGTGCCAACTTCCCAGTCAGGCAAATTCCTTGGAAGAACCCAACACGCAAGGCTCATCGTTTCCAGTGCGTTGCCTTGGGGTCAGGTAGCCACCTGTTTAGCATACAAACGCACATTCCATGCGTCAAACAAAAGCATGTTCTTAACTCCCGTTGCAGCGCTAGCGGTAGCAAGAACAACTGCAACAGCAGGAAAGAGGGGCAAACCTGTAGCACGCTGTCAATCCCCTGCGGTGGTATGTGCCCTGCTGGTGCTCAGCCCCGTCGTAGACAGCTGAACAAACTCAGGCAAATGCGCATCAATCCATTCTTGAGGCCCTGGGTGTTTATGCTGCTGCGGCCACTTCTCCCGCTACTTCAGTGCCGTGCCTGGTACACCAACACACCATACTACCACTACCTTAGCAAATCCTCACCTTCTACTAAAGGCTTCCCTTCAGCGTTGGTCTTAATGCCTGCAGCGCCACGCAACAGCTGCGAAGAGGTATGCGGCATCTCCATCTTGTTTTGTTTGCTGCTACAACACTTGTGGCACTCGCCAATTACGGGCTTATCGAATGGATGCCCATCGCCAACATTGTTTCAGCCGCTATGTAGCGTTGCTACTGCTGGTGTTGCTGGTGCTGGTGTTGCTGCTGCAGTGGCAGGGTGCGTTCGCTCAGGCTGGCCCTTGTTACCTTCCAGTTCCTCAGGGTAGAGCCACCGGTTGGCCCAGAGGTCCAACAAACGCTTGGGCGGTTCGAGTGGGGGGTCTTCCTGAAGCAAGCGCGCAAATACAGAGAACTAAGCCCCAAACTAATTGGCAGCTCTATTACTGAGTTTGGGCTAAGTGGAGCACGGGTTCACGTCCCACGCATGCACACGTGCATGCGTGCAGGTAAGTACGCATTCACGCATGTAAACAAATATTCATATATGCATGGCAAGAAGATGGAGGTGCTGGGAGCAGGGGCAAGACCAGAAAGACCTTCATCTGGACGTCGACTTCAATTTCCTCGATTCGAATCAAAGTCACCCAGTGACGGATTCTGCAAAATCAAAAAAAGGCTGCCGATGGAACAAAGTAACGGCGGAACTGAAATGAAGATAAGCATATGCGTTTTATAAGGGTGCTTCTTATATATTCATGCTCTTCTGCGTATTTCCTTCCTTTTGTCATTTTAGCCGTGAGGCTGAATGCCTTGACTCCAAGGGAGAGAATGCTGGGGGCCTGTCAAGCGAAGGTAGTTATGCCAATAGTTCTTTGTAGTAGTGAAATTTGGGGCTTACATACGAGTCACATTACAATCAATGAGCGCATACAATTCTATGCGTGCACTAATGGATTGTTTCCCCTGTGCCCTGAATGGCCCCTCTGTGGTGCTTGCCCTCCATGCACATCGCTTATCCTATATTATATGTTCTAAATTTAATCTTATGCCCAAAGGCCTCTGCTTGCCTGAGAAAGCGAGAAGAGCGCCGCGTCTTCTTGTAGCGGAAGCTCAGCTTCTCCCCTGCCAAAGTCTGAAGAAGACACCAGAGAGCAGCATAACCTTGGCCTGGCTTTTAACAAGCACGTGCAAGAATAATTAATATTGCGTCTACCTGCTTACTTCTTGCTCCACATACTCCATTATGTGCCTAGGTCCTCATCCAATTCAGCTGGGCTCTGCCTCGCGGCCGTTCAGCAGGCTAACGGCGACTGACCTGTTGTTCAATGATGCCTTTGACGCGGGCAAACGGAATCCTGAAGCATTCCAAACGCCCCAGTCACTGAGCCTTCAAGCCCTAAACCTCACTAGACATCCCTACTCAAACAAAGTTTTAGCTGCTCATGCTTCTCTCACGCGACTTCCCCGTGAACTAAATCTAGCGGCTGCGTTGAGTGGTACTATGCGGCTGCATGCGTGCGTGGATGGGTGCACGCATGCGCACGTCGGCTTGCCAAGTAAAGTCCATTCGCGAGTGCCGGCGAGCAGGACCGTTCCAAACACAACTTTATCGCCTAAGCCGCACACCATTTCAACGGACTCGGGCTTTCATGCGTACATAAAGATGTGTATGTGTACGTGCAGAAGCACTGTTGTATAGTGCATATGCATGAATTTACCACTCTAAGCATGCACCTATGTATGTATGGAGTTGTGTATGTAGGCATGCACTTGTGCAAATATGAGCTTATTATGTGCATATGTGCGTATGTGCGCATGCACTGAGGCGTATGGAGATGCATGCGCCTCAGAACGTTTGCACGCTTCAGCAATTTCTCCACATGCACACGAACATAACCCGTACAAGCTTAAGAGCAGCTCAAAGCCTGCGCAACAATTAATGAAGCCCCTTACCCGCCTGCTTCCTGTGCAGCTTCTCGGTCTGGACAAGGTCCCCCACTGTCACCTGCAGGCCATCACCACCTCCACAGTTTTCCCCAGCCTTAACTTTGTCTGCTTGTTAACATTCCTATGCACCCTGTGCCCTAGCGCACGTCGTGCCGCTACCACTACAGCTGCTGATGCCGCTGCTTCTGCGGGCACTATCTTGCCTTGTGCTGCGCTGAGACACTGCTTTTGAAGACGCAAAAGATTTCCTCCGGGTTGTAGGAAAGGCGGAACGGAGGCCTATCTTTGTACGTGCCTTGAATCCTTCGGAATGCACCCACACAGTCCACTGCGGTTGCCGCCTGTTGCTGCATTTGCTGTGGGTCGTGCTGCTGGCATTGGTTTTGCTTCTCCTGAGGGTGTTTCGGCTGCTCTTGCTGCCTGTATTGCGGCTGGTGGCGTGGGGCAGATGGATGCTCCGTTTTCTGCTGCAGCTCATGTGTGCTGCTGTCGCGAGACTGCTGCTGCGGCGTATTGGCCCTTCGCCTGCCGACTCTGAGGTGTTTTGAGGGCCCCCCATGGGCCTCAGCGCGCTCTGCAGCGGGACCCATCTGCGGGTGAAGGAAGAGCAGCCACGAGGGCTCCGGGTAAGGCTGACAGGCCAAATGCTGCCGCCACTTGCGCGCAATACAAAACTTTTTCCGCGATTGTCTGCGAAGACACGACGGCAGACAGTAGCAAAACGTCCCCAAATCTTCCTCTCAAACCGGTCTGTTCTGCAACGAATCCCTGGGCTTCGGGGCTCCGCTAGGGGCGTCTGGCTTACATGCGATTTAAGATTTGTCGCTTAAGCTAGAACTGAGACACCAGAGGTCGGCTAAGGCTGGTGGTTTAGGGCCTGATAAAGGCTTAGTTTGTACGGCTAAGCCAAGGACTGGGGTTTAGGGATCGAGTCAAAATTCGGCCTAAGCCTTAACCAGCGACTGTGGCGTAGGGCAAACAAAAGTCCTATAGGTTGTGGTATAACTAGATTCTGGAGTTTAAAACGTAAATAAAAGCTACAGTTTAGGCCTTCACGAATGCCCAGGGTGGCCTTCTGCATGCCCTTACCGCGTCGTTCGCTTCCACCTTAGCTGTAGGTCTCTATACGCTTCGAAAAGAGTCATGTCTTGCTGGGGCGCAGCTGGAGTCGTGACGCCAGGGGCTGCCCGTTCTGTTGCTACTGCTGCAGCAGCGGCAGAAGGATGGAGCGGGACTTTGGGCGGTAGCAAGCGGCGCTTCCTGTGTTTCCCTGCCATGATTTCCTGAGAAGCACAAACGGCACATTTCAACGGCAGAGCTCCAAGCATAAGTCATAGGCCCGTTTATGGGGGCCAGTACGCGTTCCTGTGGTATACATCGGAAAAGACTGGTATGCATAGCACATGTATCACTAAATTTCTGGGCCAGGCGTCTAACGGTTGTGGATCATGAGCAGGGCTTTAACAGCTGTGAGATCTGAAGGCAAGCATGAAGGTTTAGCGCTGTGGAGCGGCGTACGAGGCGGTGGCCAACAACCCTTCTTTGAGGGTGAAATGTCAAGGAGCGAACAAACCCACAAAGCGAAGTTGGCCCAGAAACCGGCAGGGGGGAATAGTTGTCAAGAAACAGCTGTGAAGACCACCAAGTCGGAGAGAGGAGAACAGACGCCTCTAAAGTGTACCTCATATTGGGCTGCTGCTGTCTCTGTTGCCTCAGGCGCTGAGGTATTGCAGCGGAAGTGAGCCGAGAACGCACAGAACCAGGAGCGCCGCTGCAGATCGCAGCAGCGCTCCTGGAGACGAACATCTTTTAGGCTTTTTTCTCAAGTGGGCTCGAGTCTGTGAATTGTGCGCTACAATTTGTGTGGACGAACCTTCCATGTGGGGCAACCCGACATATAAAGGGAGCAAGGGAACTTTGTATCAGCATAATGCCCCATGGGAGTTTGAAATGATGCCAGAAGCGGCAAAATAACAATAATGAAGCTCAAGCCGTATACGTGTGCTACGAGTGCACATGGGCCCCTGGGGGGCCCCCAGGTTTATAAAGGATCCAACGTGATGGAGGTCACCGAACAGAGAATGATGCGATGCGCGTAAGCACATAAATCTCTCAGAAAGAAAATAAATGAGCTTAGTAATGAGTTGGGAGGAAAGCAGTGTGCTACTTTGTTGCTTGAGGGGCCTTCCTTTCACGTGTGGACTTTGCATAGCCGTAGTCTTGTGAAGACAGATGCTAAGTAACAGTATTGTGCCGCACTTTTCCAGCTTTCTGCATGTAGAATGCTTCGAATTGTTGCTTCTTTTTTAGTTAGAATGCCCATTTTAACTTTGTTTTACCCCAAGTTTGCCCACGCTCTCGGTCACCTTTCACTGCTGGTACAATACTGACTGAGGGCAGACCGCATGTTTTACGATGTTGTATCATTTTGGGGGGATCCCTGTCATGTTAGTTGCCACTTCGTTGGGGATCTTGAAATAACGAGCATGCCGAGTGGAGTAAACTATTCATTCTAGCTCACATCCCAACAACTGTTGGTACAAAGGCTGGCTCGGTGGGAGTACGCGTATCTATTAATGCTTGCCTTCTACACTACAGCTTTATTGCCTGTAAAATGTATTCATTAAACACTTATTGGTCGCTGCGTCTGACGAGCAGCTTAGCAGGGGACCAACCTTAAGCAATGCACGCATGTGTATCGATCCTTCGCTGCGATTACGCTAGTAAGGGCGCGAAGCCCATAGAGCTAACGTTTATACCAGCGATTGTAGGGAGGTGGGCTAGGGTGAATAACACATTCTCAAGACTTTAAAATGTCTCAGCGTCGCTGAAGCCAACAATATTGTGAATATGCCACAATATGTGGCTCCACTGTAGCTGCAGACTAGAAGGCGGAGTACGGTTTGTCAACATAATACCCCTACAAATGTATAGGCCCGCGTCCTAATCTCTGGAACTCTATGAGTTTTGCGCCTAGGGCCGAGAGAAAAGAAGACTTGGCAGCAAGCACCCTACGACACTGCAACTCTGCCATGTTCAAGGAGCATCGTTTCGCGCAGTGCGCGCCTGTGCAGTAACCAGGCGGTTCCTGGCTGCTTAACATTTGCTGCTGATTCTCTTGTCGCATGTCTGAGCATATGGAACTGACGCACTGGCTAATCACCGCTAGTCGCATTCTCCATGCAAAAGCTGTCGTATGCCCCAAAAGAGCGCTTGGTCTAATTTGCGCCCCCTGCATGCATCCCATATCTTCTCCGTGGGTTTGTCTTCTCCAGATCTGACGAACTTTCAGGGATAAATTCTCCCGAAGGATCACGATCCCCCCAATCAAATTTCTTCTCCAATTTGGCGCTACAGGGCAGTCGTTCGAGCCGATTATTAAACAAAAGCTGTGTTGATCTAACCTGCGCGTTTTGCTTCTGTATACTGCATAAAGCCTGTGTGTGTGCATGGGCATATACAATGGTGTAGGGATAATATGAATACTACCATTGTCACATTATTACTACAGGCATTTCGTAGGCTTGAGGAACATACTTCAGCGGGAAGGGGGGTGACTCTGTTTGCTCTTCACTGGAAAAGCCACCGGTAGGTTTTGCGCTAGGGCGTTTCCTAGCGGCTGAGGCTGAAGGGTGCTCTGCAAGTCGTTCACGGCTCAACGCAACTGCGTTGTTATGTACTGTTAAGTCAGTGAGTGTTGCTGCCGTGACGCTTTGAGCACTGGCTTGGTCGAGCAAAAGGCATTGCTCGGCATTTAGCTGTCGCAAAATGATGGGGATGCAAGGGGCTCTAGTCAACAGCTGCTCAAGCTCCCCTCAATTAATCAAGTTTGCCTGCCTTTTGGCACGTGTCGAATTGGTGGAGAAAGAGGCCTCCAGACTCTGACCCCCCAACAGAACTTCCCTAAACGTCTAGGCGTCAATGCAATATCCAAAGACGTGCACGCTTTACATGAGTATTTGCTCTGCTGTGCTTATGTTGAATGGCATGTTTGGCTCGGCTTGGTGCCCCGGTGCTGTGTCCATGCAGCTAGATGCTATGTTATGCCGTGGTTGTTATTCAGCCTCTCCGGGAATGCTGGTGCTGATCATGCCGTCGCTGTCAAAGTTATGAAAGTCAAAGGTGGAAGGCAACGGGAAATGCAATTGATGATGCGGAAGGGGGATGCAGGTTCGAGCTCTTCTTTCGTCGATCCTACCCTTCTTTGTGTGCTTCTGAGTTCAGGCCCTGCAGTCTCCAATACGGACATTTTCGCGTGCAGAGTACAGCGGATGTAGAAAAGTGGGCAGTTTACGCGAGCCGCTGCTTCCGTGCGGACGCGGATCGGAGTGGCGATCACGTGGTGTAAAGCTCTCAAAAGAGCTTGGTAACGAACTACCATTTCCCGTCGTCGCTGTTGCCGCATGGCTATAAGGCATTCAATTGTTTCAATTTCAGCCTGCAGTTCTTCCCGCCAGGAGGGAGGCACGGGCGATCATGTCTAAAAGGACAGATATATAGAAAGCCACCCATTCTGACTCCTCCCTTTGCATTGACCCGCAAATGTCGACGAGCAGATACTCCTGCCCAAAGAATCAGGGCTCTTGAGTCGCCTTAATCTTCTCGTGCAACTGAGGCAATTCGTTGCGTCCAAGGATGCACCACAAATGATATCGGTAGTCTTCCAGATTCCCAACAGCCACTGCCATGTGCAGCAGGAACTGGGCATACTCCATGTGACTGGGAAAGCCTTGTTGCAGAGGCCACTTTTCGTCTCTGCAGCGGCCGAACGACCTCGCCAAATACATAGTTCTCGCTCTTGTATTGTCAGTTTCGAGCGCGTCGCAGTACCGCCTGGTTTCGTGCATGCCGAAGCCCAAAACATATCATGCTTATCGAACAGTTGCTGATTTCCGTCATTCTATACGGTATTCCACTTGCTTCATCCTGTTGGAGAAAGGCGCTTCAAGCACGGGGTGGCAGCTGCGTGGAGTGAGCGGGCAAGGACGAAGCGGCGAGCCCGTTTGTTTTTCCTTTTTTCCTCCTTCACGGCGATGAGGCCCAAAGAGACATTCCAAATCCCCAAGCAAAGGGGGGGAATATCTTCGTACGGATGCTCGAGTCCCTTTGACCATAAATGTGGCTCGAGACAGCGGCCGGCTGTAGGCCGGGTGACCAGGGGAGTTTGCTGTGCTTGAGGAGGCAGCAGGGGCGGTAAAGCCTTGCAAGACCTTTAAAATAGTGGGGCGGGCGAGCTTTTGAACAGATAGAAAAGAGTGTAGTTCAGGCCTGTAGCTCAGGCATTTCTAGCGATGAGCCTGAAGACGGACTGGAGGTGCATCAAAGCCGCAGGCGACCCTCCGTGTTACTGCGGACACCTGATAAATAACCAACTTCCTTTCGAGTCTACCCACCGTTTGCCGATTTTGCCTTCATAAAACCCTTTTTTAGCTTGATGCATGCGATGCGGGTGTAATATTATAGGGTTGGGGCGAAGGCTGCAGTAAGGGAGCAGATGCTCGTGGCCACCGTTTTGGTTGCGAGACGGCATCCGTATTTGGTGTCGGGAACAAGACCTTCCTTAGTGAATGGCTCAGCAAAAGCTTGGGTGAAATTAATGCAGACCAATTTCAAAGTGTATGAGGGGTATTAACACTGCTCCGACAGATACGTTGCATCATTCCTTTTGAGTGCCCGGACCGCACGGGTCACTTGATCTGCAGGGGAGGACGGATCGGACCTTAAAGCCTACGCTGCTCCCTAAATCTGGCACATTATACCTGAATATTGCATTGAGGGCCTTCATGCAGCATAAAAGTGAGTAAAGGCAACGTAACAGCACCCAAGCATAGAGCATACCGCCCACCCTGGAACAGGCCGCTGAAAGGGTCTGCCCGTTTTTAATCTGCTCTTCAAATTGCACCCATTAACAAGGGTTGGCTAAAATCGCACCACGAGAACTACAGGCGCCACTGGTTTCCTGCCTATTAGAAAGAGGAAGCACGCTAATGGTGGCTGAACCCAAGCACGAGCTGTTCCAGAGCGTGTACTATGGCTTGTGTGGTGGCGGTAACCGCATCGCTGCTTGCGCGCCCAGGATGGTTAGGGAGATTTGAGTGAGATTTGAACAAATGCCAACGTTGTTACTGCATGCAGTCAGGGGACCATCGATTTGCTTGCAGATGAGGTTGCTGTAAGAAGTCCTTGGTTTTAGCTGAGCCCTGTCATCAGCTGCAGCAGGATCAAAAATTTACACAAAAGTTCGCAAAAAGCATCTGAACTCACCACCAATCTCCAGGAGTCCAAAATATATCATCCCAAGGGCCTGGAGCTGGCGGGAACACTGGCGCGGCCGCGGTGGCCTGCAACGCATCTTGGTGCAGGAAGTGCTGCAAGGCAGCCCCCCATGTGTGACCAAAGCCAGTCGCTCTTTGCCGCATGCTTTAGAACTGTAGACTGTAGTGTATGTTTATTCGGTACTCCATATCTAGCCTGCGGGCAAGCACAGATACGAGTGCTGTAGCATGATCTACTTCTAAGTGGCAATGTTACTTGTATCCTTGCTTACTCGCAGACTGGCTATGTTGGATCAATTACGTGCTTAAAAACACCCTACGCCGCAGTCTACACTGCTAGAACATGCAGCTAATGGGAATTGGATGTGTCTGCTTGAGGGGTTACCTTGCAGCACTGGCTGGAGCCAGGTGCGTTGCAGCCCGTGACACGCCTGTCCTTGTTGTCCGCGCCAGCGCAGGCCCTTGAACAGCTCTGTTTAGGACTCCTGGAGGCAGGAGAGGAGAGTAACGGCACTCTTTTTTTAAACCATTGAACCCTTTGGCCCTGATGCAACTCACGAAAATCCCCGGCCAAGATCGACGACTCTGCTTTCAAGTGACGACACGTAGACCATGCTACCGCTCACTAGGTCCAGGCCTTGCGCCGGTATTCTCAGGCTTCCTGGAGATCAGGTGGGAATGCAGTTCCACTATCGAACTCTCAATTAAGTATTTTGGCTCTTTTGCAGCACACGGCTTTCCCCGCCTGAGATGGGAGGCCCCCCTTACACGGACACTTTAGGCAACTAATAAAAGTGTACTAGGTCCTCAGTAAATAGACTACAAAGACGTAATAAACAGCCATATTTCAGATAGATAGATATCTTTCGCTTGCTGCCAAGGAAGTTGAAGCCAACGACATCCGAACGGCAACGGCGCACCGAAGAAAAGGACGACCCCACTGGGAAACCTTTTTGCAATTCTTGCAGTGGCGTAAACAGTTTTTATTTTCATTTATTTGACTTCTGTTAGGGGGAAAATCAGGGAGTATGCCCTATTTCAGGAGCGGCCAAATCTCGATTGGCGAATACCACCCCATCACCCCCGTTGCCTGCACGCCCCCACCTAACAAGGCGTTTCTTCACCAGTAAAGGCGCAGCAGCTTTTCCTAAGTATTATTGTTCCAATTCTTATTATTCGGCTGAAAAGATTCGCCGATGACTTTAGCCCTTTTACGGGTACTCTCCCCCCACACTGCTCTCCAGGGTGAGGCGTTCTGAGGTGGTTGATTGGGGTGGTGTTGGCTGCTGCCCCTCTGAGTGCTCTCCAGCAGAAGGTGTTTTGGGGGTTTAATCGATTATTTAACACTTTTTTCATTTGCGTTTACCTTCAGCAGAGGGTTTGGAGTCATTTTTGGAGTGTGCGGGAGTACTGTCGTTGCACAACACTGCCTACAGAAGGACACTTTTCCCCCCTGGTATTACGTGATTTCCTGCTTTTGCGTTTGGTAATTTCTGCGTGATTGCAGCCAAGGGTTACATGTGAATGCATTCCAGTGACCAGGAGTATTGTAAATTCTCCCCCTGCCAGCTGGGTGCTCGCCTGTTGTGCCGTCTGTTGAGTTTTCCCTTTTCCACCTTTCCCAAGGAAAGCGAAACAGAAGACTTCATTTCAACGAAACTCTTCACTCTCTACGTACTTCGAGAATGCTGGACTCGAATGGCCCCCCAAGCGAGTGAGAAAGCGATGAGCATTTGTCGGAGTTCAACTTTGGTCTATCTTTGCTGGAGGTGGAGGACTAGCTACTTGTCAAATGGAGCAACTGTGTGTTCAGGAGGTTCTTGAGCATCAGTTCCCTTAATCCATACGTGCACCGCTGGCAAATTAAAGCGCGGGTGGTGGACAAGAGCCCATTACAGACGACGAAAAATAATAGCAAATTCTTCCACGTGGACGTCACAGACTCTGCAGTAGGCCCCTTTTAATTTTGCAACGGACTCTCCTTAAGCCCATCAGCACAACAGGACTTTTCATATCCATCCTTGCCGAGGGCACATGCCATAACTTAGAACGATGCACTGAAGAAAAGGAAGCTTCTACCCTCATTTCATTTGCTGCAGGGGGATCTCATCCGCGCGAAGTTTTGGGGAGACGCCGCTGAGAAGTGGCACGGTGCCCTCGAGAAAGGCAAAGTCCGCCGTAAAGAATTTCAGTTGCTGCTTAAAACACGTGAAGTGTGCTGCGGGATCAGCCATTTCCTTCGTCCGCCGCTGGATAGCTGAAACCGTAGGCATTCCAGTAGCGGCAGCACACACTGCAGCTGTGCAGCGCTTTTCTGGGCTGCAGGTTTACTGCTTCTCCCGTGGCAGAGTTAATGTGGCGAACAAGCGTTTTTCAACTCTCAGCAACAACTATGAACTCTCCTTCTCAACGGAGGCGGACATCAAGCCGGCGGAGGACGACGGCTCCATCCACGCCAAACGAAGGCAAGAGCTCGAATTGAGATTCCAACTTAATACTGAAATGCATATGAACTGCATCAGGATTTTGGAATGTGTTAGTTCCCTCGACACGCCTTAAACCTGCATGCATGCATTCCCGCGCCGCTGTAGGGTGTTGAGGCTGAGTTCTTCGGCGCGTGCCCAGAGGGTTTGGCTTGCGCAGCTTGTGCTCAATGCCTTTACGGAGCATCTTCAACTCCACTCGAGAGTGCCCCTTTCCCACTGACGTGTTGGCCGTCGTTGTTGAGGTTCAGGTGAGGCACAGAGGAGGCCTGCAGGCTTGAGTGAGATGGTAGCTTTTGAGCAGCAGGTAATGCTTTTCGCTGTCCTGCGCTGTGTTTGCGGCTGCAAGTGCTTCGCTGTAGAGTGCATTGACAAGGGGGAAAAATTTTGTCTGAGTTTGCGCATTGGGTGTTGTGTTTGCGCTCACTGCAGCCGATTACTTCCGTCACCGCAAGGAGCAGCGGAGAGGAACTCAAACGCCGTGTGCTGAAGGTCCGGGACAAGTCCCAAATGGAAATGGAGATAAGTCTGTGGGGTGAACAAGTGAGTTATCGGAGTTGAGTGTATTCATTCTATTTGCGTTTCAGTACAACATTGCTGCTCTACATCTTCGTGCGTACAGATACGAGCTGTACAACTGACTGCCCGTGCATTGTAGCTTCTGCCCATCTTACAGTCTGTTCGCTTGTGTGTCCCTATATACCTGCACAGTGCTCGTACATCGTTGCTCCTATACACTTCCAATGGTAATGTTTCCCTTTTTTAATTTACTAAAGGTTGGCTGTGGCGCTGCCTGGCTGATAAGAGGCTGCTTGCGTCTACTGAAGCTTTGAGCTCGCCTGCTGCTAGAAACACTTTTGTCCGGTTGTGTAGAAGCCGCTCTTCGCCGGTCAACCGCCCATTTCATTGCCAAGCGTGTGAAGGTGTGCGCAGAAGACAGTGACCAGTAATGCACCGCAGTTTGTCTGGCACTGCGGCATCTGGACAGGTTGACTGTATAAGTGAGACGACAGCCCTTCCTCAGGTGTATGGACTCACGGCGCTCAACATTCGGGACTGGCGAGGTGCCAGGAGCGCCAGCACAACAAAATCATCTCAAATACTGAAGGCAGGCGCAGGACTTCTATCTGCCGAGGAAGAATCCAATGCAGCAGAAATGCTGCAGTGGTATATCACCGTAAGGCCATCACGCAACCGTATCAGCCTCTGCTCAGCAGGCGCTCCATGTCCCCTTTAACAATAACGTAGCAGGAGTGATTCCCGCAGATGCTTAAATTTTGCTATCAGTAGTATCAGCATGTAACAACAGTAGGAGCATTGATAATAGCGGCAGCATCCGCATCAGGTGCAACAACCACTGGATGCCTTCAGCAGGCAATGAAAGATCAGGAATGCAGGCATGCGGCTTGTGTACTTCTGCAAGCGTAGGGCTTGTTTGCTGTCCTTCGTGCCTGCAGACGGGCACCGGCCTCTCTTTCCTCAGTATGTCTCGCGGGGGGCCATTAGGTGAGGGGGCGCCCAGCGAGCGAAAGCCAGTGCAGGAAATGGGCATTAAAGAAATCAGAGACAAAAACGAAGTAAGAGGTTTGTGGAGGCGTATGCATGGCAGGTCTTTTTGCAGGGTTTGGCGTTTAGGCTTTAGAATTTAGGGTGCCGCAGTTGGTTGCGGCGTGCTGCCTCTTTTGCAGCCTGGGATTTACGCATTTGTAGGTCAAGTCCGTCGTGTGTACTGGAAGCCGCGGCAGCAGCAGCAGCAACATGGGCAGCAGCAGCAGGATATCTATACATATGCTGCTTGCCCTTCATGTAGGAAGAAGCTGCATGCAGAAGCGGGGAATGAGTATTCGTGCTACACCTGCAACACAAACCACGTAAGGCAGCGGCATCCCACACACGTGCTGACTCTTGGTCTTTAACCTCTCTACGGTGTATACATTCCTCTCAAAAACAGCAGATTTGGCAAGCACGGTCTGCGCATCACCATAGCTGTCCTCTGCAGTGCAGGGGCTGCAGCAGCGGGTCTTTGTATTTGCCGCAGGTAACACCTGACTGGCGGTATATGCTACTAGCCTCCTTCATTGACAGCACGGGCTCTTTGAGCTGCAGATGCTTTGCAGATATGGGTATTTGCTGCTGCACCACTTACCGTGTGTTTTTGTTGTTGCATAAGGCACGACGGTGTGCCTGCGTTGCTGACTTCCGCTGCGTGGTAGCCCAGGATTATTGCTTGCAGTCGTTTCTGCTGCTATCTGAGGCTGCTGTTTCTGATGCTAATGTTGCTGCGCAGGGCAGTCTCTGCTAGGGTGTCTTGCCTCTGAAGTGCGGTGCTGGAGCACGGAGAAGAAAGAGGAGTTCTTTGATTGGCATTGCATCCTCAAAGTCGGGCGAAAGGCGACGCCTCATCACGTATCAGTATTAGGCTCTATGCAAGTGAATTATGGGGTTTGCTAGCTGCCGGGCGTACAGCTACCTGGCAGTGGTCCTGCTTTGGCTATAGGGTCCGTTTTGGGTGTCTGTGGGTGCGGTTTGTTTGCTTCCTCCTTTTAGAGCTTCTTTCGAGTTACGGTAAAGGCAGAGTTCGATAATTACAACGGAGAGCAGCGCATGCGCTATACAGCGCTCCGGGTAGAGGCCCTGGACCCGCACGGCTTCTCTCTGTTGCTGCACCAGCAGCTCAAAGCGGCAGTATGTTACCTCTGCTGCTGCCAGTGTCCCCAACGTTGTTCTTGCTGCTACAGCCGTTGCTGCCTCTGCTTGCGACCTTAGATGCATGCAAGTGCGCGATTTACAGAGATTGATAGCCGCTCGTACTGTTCTCTTCATCTCACAGGTCCCAACGTTGACAGACTTTGCGGCAAGCAAGAAAGGAAAGCTTGAGGTAAACTCAAGAGGCAAAGAAGCAGACATACCCTTTAAGAGCAGCACCTCAGGAAGAGCGTACCTGCACAGATTCTGCTGGAATGCATCACTCGTCGCTGTGTGCTGCTTCTGCTGCTGCTCGCAGGCGGACGACATTGGCCTTCAGCCTGACACAAAAAGGCCATTAGTTGAGGCACACTGATCGCTGTGCTGCGATATGATAAACCATTTTGTGTGGTTAATAACCAAGCGTTGAGCCGTCAACCCCGGCTTTTGAGGTGTAAGGACTCCCCCGTACCCCCTCTCTGCAGTATTCGCGAGAGGAATGAGTGGCGAGAAGGATCTGCATTTCTCACCAGCAACAGAAAGGAACTGTTTTGTCTTGTTTTGGACCCTAGTGTTGTAATTGCTCGAAAGCAAATGCTGCTGTTACAGCAGCATTTGCTTTCGAGCAATTACAACACTAGAGTCGTGCCCTAACGCTGCGTCTAAACGCTATTCGGAGCGGTGCACCACCGTGCGTTTACGGGGATATGCATCTGTCCATCCCATTTTTAGGGGAGACAGTGAGGCATGCCAAGCCCATAAAAAAGGAACTATAGTTGGAGTGTGAGTGCCTGGCTTCACCGCCACACACTTATTTTGCTGGTTAGTTTTTACACTGGGGACAACAGGTGTACGCACTTTTCCGCTTTACACCAACGGAACAGGCAATGTTTTGCGGATAAGGAATACTCTGCTTCCTCTACGCGAAGGCCCACGCCTTGATGCCAATGTTGCCAGGAAACCTGGAGACCGGATTGGAGGTCAGCTGCACTTATGTTGCTCTCGTTCTTAATTTTCGTCATTGTTGCCGTTAACGGCTTTCTTGAACTAAGGCGGAGGGCTCTCGTTACACTTTGCAGCCCACCGGAGCTGATAGGGGCAGGCTTGAACTGTGAACCCGACCCCTACAGCCGGATGTTTCGGAGTATAGCACTGAATAGTCGTGAAGGCGCTTCTCCAGCGAAAACAGGAAATGCTTTTTTACAGTGGCCCTAAAACGTCTGCCAAATATTGGGCCTTTTGCGCGCCTTGGAAAGTTGAGGCTGGACAAAATATGCCTAGAGGCGGAGAGTGACTGAGAGGCTCGTCGCATCCGCAACCTGCCGAACAGAACATGCTTTTTTCTACCGCTACAGCAGTCAGTGAACAACTCTTCCGCGTTTTGCGATCGTTCAAATATGACGAAAGCCGCAATGCATGAACTGCGGAGAAATTCCTTGCTTCTCCGGAGGTGTACATTCGGCTTCTAAGTGCACCGGAAGCGATACCGTTGCTATTGGCTCCTGCCTTCCCCCTAAAGAAGCCTAGCGGTTGCCACTGCATCGCAGCAGCGGCACCACATTTCTCGAGTACATTCGGAATATGGAAGCTTTTCAGCATGTGCAGTGACATAGGCGTTTTAGCAAGGCGGCAAGGGAGCCCAAATTGAGCACACTATGGCGCTTTTAAGAAGAATGAAACAAGGCGTGTCACCGACTAAGCAAGGCATCAGGAATTGCCAGCCCTTGTGAAATAAAACCCAAATTTGGACTCAGTTCATAACAAAGCTACTCCGTGGAGAGATACTCCGTAACTGGCCAGGGTTCGGGACGGGGGCCCTACGATCGATTGCTCACTCACCAACGAGGGAAGAAATGCCGCCCCAGCTGCCCTACCTGAGAAAGTGGAAAAGGGCTTGACAAGTGCCCCCCCACACACTGAACCTGTTGATAGTGGTACTGCACTGAATTCCCACCTCGCTCATGAAAGAAACGAATGGACATAAGACGGCAGCACGCGTAACCAGCACTTGAAAAGCTGGAGGGATGTACTACTTCCGTTTTGACAGCTAGGATGCACTTGCCAGCCGATAAAATGTATCCTCATTTGCCCGGAACGGCAGCAGCTAAAGAAAACGGATACTATTGACCCCGGTCTCCTGCAAAGCTTTCTGATTCCTGAACGCAGCTGGACGGATACCCCAGTGGATCGCATGGTCGATTTACCACCAATTGGAAGCTATGATAGCATTTAAGCTGTTGTGGATAGGCTAAGCAAATTTGCCCACTTCATTTCCTATTCGTGAACAATTACCGAAAAGCATCAGCACTAGGAGAGCACAAAAGTTCTCGAACTCCCTGTGACACGAATGCGCGACGCCGGAGCTTGTCCTGAACGCTTCCTGTAGTGAACAGTTGGTCTACACTGTTACTACGATAGATCCCTAGGCTAGACAGAGTAGGTGCACACGCTACGATCTCGCCCTTAAACCTGTGATTCTCCACTAATAAACGCCGTTAACAACCAAATATATGATCGAGTTCCTATTATTGTTCCCCAAGAAAAAGCCAGAATAATAGAACTGATGCTCGACCCCCGCTGAGGGCCCGGACCAGAGTCACAGCAACAGCCTCACACCAGGCCCCAAGCTGGTTCTGGCTGGCGGGCACTCTGATCCTATTAAGCTGCCTTGCTGTCTAAAAGTGTCCTAATCTCGGAAATCTTCTAAGTGTTCATTCCTTTTCATGATATCAGGCCTCTAGAGGCCACACCAGAGATCTATTGTAGTGCCTGTGCACTACACTTCCTGCGATCGAACCAACAGCATCATACCCCGAGATGGTTTCGATATGGCGGGATCAAAAAGTGAATTAAGTCCAACGAAGAAAGTAAGTTGTTGTGGAAGGATGTACTGCTTGGAATTTCCTAATTGCGCCCGTTACAGGGAGTTGCAGGCGCTAAGAGCACCAGCCTGCAGTGGCTCACCTCCTACCCAGGCGTGCTGGCTTCTACAGCATATAGCAACTGCAGGCAGTTTTGAAGTTTCTTTTTGCGCAGACGGAGATGGATCACAAATCCGGAATAAGCTAAAGTCTAAAGTGGGTGCTGAAGCTGCCACATACCCGGTATAGCAGGTTGTTTTGGAACATGGATGGAAGGAGAGTACTGGAGGGTTTGGGTGATGCGCATGACTATACCCCTTGCAACGCGGTTAATACAGTCCCCCACAAGCCTTCTTGAACGTTTTTCTCCAATGCAGAGAAGTCAACTGGACTTTTGTATTGCTCTCCATTCGACGCGTGTGTACCACCGACGTTGCCGATCGCTGGTAGCCTAGCTTAGAACCCCAGAATCAAGGGCTTCTTGCAGCCCTGATTTTATGGGTTCTAGCAAGTTAGACAAGCTAAAGAAACAAGTATGTGCTTGCCGGGAAGGTATACCTGATAAAGTAAGGGCACTTTCAAAGCAGACGCTGAGAAGTGGCTGTGCACAGGAATGCGAGCTCGTCGTGAAGACGCTGGGATCCGTGTCAGAGATCATGCATGCTTGCGCGTATCCCAGCGCTCTGCAGTTGTTGGGTGCAGAGTTATCTCACAGAGCTTATGGGTTCAATTAAGCTCAGTTGCACAAAAATAAATGGAAATATACCTTCAGAACAGCACCGCACAAAATATGGAATCAATCATGCCCTGAGTTGCAGAAATGCCTGCCAGAAGTTGGTGTACGTATCAATAGTTGTGAAGATATGACTCATGTTGGCTACTGCGAGACAAATATGTGTGTTATCGGGTGTTCAGTATGCTTGCTTGAGTATTCGTCCACAGTTTACCGTGTGGCGCTGTCGCGTTGCAAGAGGTAAAGTAGGAGCTCCTTCAACTAGCGATGGGCGGCTTCCTTTCCACACCCAAGCCTTGTTTCCGTCATCTGACGGCGCATGAGCTCCGCAGGGGAGGCCTGATGCGTTTTCAAAAGCCTCACCTCAAGCATTTTGACTCAACCACAGCTCATGATCATCTGAACCCCCTTTGCCTTATCGGCCCGAATACCCTCAGAACACTCTAGTGTGTTGCGTCACGCAGTTATAATTTAGTTAAAATTTCAAACCGTTCATTTAGCTGAGAAGCTGAGCACACAACTAAACCCCAAGTTTCAGGCTCCGCTCATTCTGATTAGGCTCCAAAAGTGCGCTTACGCTTTGCAGGAAGTGGTCTATTGCGATGAACGTTTCTATTGCCAGACTACCTACATTTGGGGAGTGGACCATTTACGTCAATTTCCCACGCGATATGCATTATCACACTGGTGTTGCATCCAATGTGCAGCAAGACAATCTGAAATCCAACATTTGCGAAATGCATGCCTCTTCTCGTGGAGATGATGAGCAGGTTCGATTTCGCGTTTACCAGCCAGCTTTAAGACTGTTTTGGAACTACGTTAGCATATCAATTCGTCTTGTTGCTTCTTCCTTGGTTGTATAGGTACTACTTGCCGGCTCCCATTTGTTTCGGTGAAACTAAATTAACTCCACAATATCCTCTTGCAGAAATAAGCGGGGTGCGGACATTCAAGCCACATCCAGGATTTATGCGAAAAGACGAACCATTCCACAGAAGTAGCCTCATCGCTACCTGCTGTAACGAGTGTTTCAACCACAGAACTGCAAGGCATCCCGTTATTAGGATAGAAAGCGTGTGCTAGGCAAGCCTAGGGCCTTCCCACAAATACGCTTCACGGCCACTCAACCACTGAATGCATGCGGAGAGCATGCAACTCGTTGAACTCTTTTGTACTCAGCAACGCGTTACCCAGCCTTTCTGTGCTAGAAAGCAAGGTAGCACTTCGCCTGAATAGCTGAATACATGAGTTTATCAGCAATTCACCAAGCTTTACAGCCAGATACTAGGGAATAAAATGCATTGAGAGCCTGGAGTGTATGCGCTCAAGGGAGGTCTCTTGGTAGTGCATCTGGAGGTGATATATGCTTATGCATTTCACTGCTCGACAGATTTATACTGAGTCTACATCAGGGAATTCTGCTTCCCACTAATCGCATGAGTTGGCTGTGCTACTTTTCTGCTTGAGCAAAAGTGTCCTGAAAGGCGAAGGAAGCTTATGCTTAGCTTGAATAACAGCTCCTTCAAGGATTCTGCTTGTGCAAGTCTAGCATAGAAGGAAGGCATTGCAAGAACTGAGCAGCACAGGAGGGTTAGAAATGTGTTATGCCTGGCCTGGAATGCGACGGAACGCACCCAGAAAAGTTGTGGTGGAGGCAACTGGTTTGGTGCAATTAGCGCTTGAGCGATAGCAAAACAGAATATAATCATTAATTATCACGTCGTAAACAGTCCCCTTTTACCGTTATTCCCACTGATAAGCAGCTATAGCATCCAGAACTTTAAAATGGCGTGGCCACGTCTTGCCACGAGAAATAATTCTGCATCGATGCGTTTACTCTTTCTCTCAGTTGCTGCATGCTTCGCCTTACTCTTTCACAAGATATTCAGCAACATACAACAGTGACGTTGCAGGTTTATCACTGTTCAGGCATTCGAGCCATCAACTACACCGCCGCATACGGAAGTGAACAGTTGTACTGTTTTACACAGCAGGGCTGAGTGGCTTTGGCAGGTCGTTCGGGACGAAGACCCTAGGTGCAGCCCACATTTGTTTTGAAGCAGGATAACACCTAAATTCCTTCCATCTTTGGTTGAATTGCTTGGTACAAGGTTCTGGTGATGCTGGAGAACGAGCAGCACGATGTTCGGCATCTGCAGTACAAGTATGTGGGGCGTCGGTGCACTTGTAGCATTTGACTGCCAGCTGCAGCGCAAACATTCGAAAGCGCACCCAACGAGCCGCTGTAATTGTTTTAATTATCTTCGGCATATCCAGTTATAGCAGTGCGCCGCAACCACTAGAGCCACAGCCTACCTTATGCCTGAGTTCATGCTCCGCCCCTTGACGCCTAGTGGCACAATTGCCACTGCGATGATGGCCGTCAGGCCGTGGAGCTGGCTGAGGAGACCTTCCATCACCTACTTTTCTTCTACGGGAGCTGTAGCTGCATAGCATCAGGCGGCGCTCGTGCTCTACAAAGTCTTGACGATATTGGGACGCCGTAGCCACCAGTGGCTTAGACTTTTCTAGCCTCTCAAGCAATTTCTGAATGAAATGACAGGCGTATTTGGCTTCTTGGATACAATAAGATACTGAAAGGAGGGCCGTAGTTGGGCTCCCCCCCAGGCGCCCAACCTGACTCCCATAGGTTGCAAATGGCTTTGCTTAAAGCGTCTCCCGCTTTAGCATGCTTTCATGGCACAGCATCTAACACGGAACAAATCCTTCGTCACCACAGGGCCTTGGAACTTTTGAACCAAAATCAGTCAAATGCTTTCTAATGTACGACTGAATTACCATCCCGAAATACCTAAAGGAAAATTGCACCTTACTTGATTTTCTTTGACTATTTTCCAATGTTCCCTGCGTCTAAAGGCAATATTGAGGCTACGGCCTGCAACTGGCTGTGGAGGCAGGCGGCACGGACGGTTCATTGTAGCAGCGATTGTGGTCAGCATCTTGAAGTTTTCATGTGCTTGCATCTTTTCTTTAGAGCGTTGCTGATATGATTTTCTGGGCCGTTTCTGCTGCTGCTCTGTATTACCCATAAAAGGCTTGTTATTGTCGACGCTCGCCACTACTGCCTTCAAGCGTTCTAAGTGCAAGCGATGCTCCATCTCCCGAGCACGAGCCCCCACGGCAGGGTTGCCGTGCGTACAGTCGGTACGGAGGTTTGGGCAGTTCATGTTCTTCCCCTAACGTGAAGCTACGTGAAACAGCCTCAGGAACGACCGTTACGCCCTCAAAAACAGCGAGTAAAAATATGCTCAGACCTTGATGTCGGCAGTAAGTTTACGGCTCTCGCCTGCGTTTTAACTATATTGAACAGTTTATCTGTTTTAGGCGTCTACCCTGATGCTTCACTAGTAATATTAGCTTGAGCAAGCAGGGCGAAGGGCAAAGGGCAGCGTGAACATTCTGCTCAAATAGTGCAGTTCGCTCTCCACATTTTAATGTGCAGCTATGAACAAAACCAAAGTATCCAATTAAGAACTTTTGAAAGGTGGTGCTCTGGGGGGAAAGTGACTGGGCGATGGAGTATGTGCTCGGGGCTTTGGGGCTTTGGGGCTGGGGGCTGGGGCTTGGGGCTTCGTGGCTGGACTTTAGCCAGGAGGATCTGAGGCTTTAGCCTGGAGCACCGATCAAACTGAAATTATAGGCGTTAGGCACTCCCAAGAACAGCTGCTGTATCACCGCAGGCTACCTTTTACACATACCACCAGCAGGCTCTCCGCAGTTTCGTGGGGTGCGCAGCCAGTTCCTCCATAGAGCAGCTGTGATGGTGTTTTCCCTCTGCTTGGAAACTCGATGAGCTAAATAGGGGAACGAACTGACAGAATCTCCAACTGAATCCGCCTACCACAAATCAGAGTGAATTCTCGTTCCTAATTGAACTCCCCTCAATTACACGGAGCTGCGAAATGGAAATGAAACTGTAAATAACACCAAAATTTGAAGCTAAGTCACAAGAAGGGATGATTCTGTCAAGACGTCCCCAGTAATACTATTCATCCGCACGGAGCTGAAATGGAGAACCGAACAAGGTTGCTGGGCACTTAGGCTATTATGAGTAGCGTCAGATTAAGTGAATTCGAGACAGCTAGTTTAGCAGTTCCACAAAAAGGACTAAGATCACTTCCTACATCTGGACATCTTAATCGTGCATGCGCAGGATCCTCGGGTTGCTGGAGAGAGATGGGGACCCGCAAAGAGTTATGGCACTTCGTGTCGCAAGACCACCCCTCACAATAAATCCACATATGCGCATGAACAAACCCTTTTGGAATCGTGCTGCACGAAAAAGAAACCTAAGCTAATAACTTCGCTGTGGTTTCACAAATCACTGCTTCCCGCGTGGCAGTTGCGGACTACGGCACAGGTGATGTAAATGCTCCTGCAGACTGCCAGTAAACGCAAGCACATCGTCGAAGTATATTGCCACCTACCCTTCATTTGTTAGCCACAGTAACTCATATTTGACCTGCCACTGGAGGTCACCAAGATTACGTTGCAGTTCCTATTTGTTTTCGGCTATGGTTGAAGACCCCAATAACTGCGTGCCTTTGAAACAAAGGACTAGGTTCGATGAGGTACACTGCGCTTCCAGCGTGTGTCCAGAACGCTGGTAACACCTCTCTGCTTTACGCGCCAAAGAGCTCTTCTTCAAATTGCCCACTTCTGCTGCTCCTTGCGTGCTAACTGGACCGAAGACCACAAAGGTGCACCCCCAAGAAAACCATCACGACGAAGTCCATGCACTTCGCCATCGTTTCTTGAAGTGCCTATGCCCTGATCTGGCGTTTCCTACCTCTCGTATTCTTGAAATATTCATCATACTCCACTTACAGTCAAGGATGCAAGTGCTGTTGGGAGAGTTGATGAACTCTCTCACTGCTTCCGGCAAATAGACATCAAACGTGTCTTCTGGAGGCCGCATGCGCTACTCCCACTGATACACCCAGGGCGAGCGTAGAATTGTGTCATGGTGGGCTCATAAGGCATTAAAGGCCCCCATCATGGTGATATGGGTCATTTCTAAGTTAAGCTATCACTATGCGCATACTCTTAGCAGCTTTCGTCGCGCAGCGGTAGCCATTTCTGGTCATTATAAGCATCGAGGTGACTCGAGGAGGGTATGCTGGTGAGGCTATCGTCTTTTTCAGATTCACTGCTGCGACACACGCTGCTTGGGCATCAGGGCATTCCTTCATCTCCTATTTGTTGCCCTGGCGACGAGCCGAAGGAGCCTTGTTTACCAGTTCCTTATCATTACAACGTTTCTGTAGTCTCAAATTATATGGCTTTTTTTGTTGCAAAAGAAGCGGATATGCCGATAGGCGCATCCTCCCGGCTTTCTGGGTGCCGAATTTGCTGTCTGTTTTCAGTTCACCGATCTCATGTATTTCAGTGCTGGTCTGCCCTTCAATGTCAGCACGCTCTAAATCTAGTTCTCTTGCAAACCTGCTTTATGCCCTTTCTGCTAGGGCTCGGAAAGTGGTACTTTTGTTCTGTGCGAAGCTACTCCATAATCTCCGCGAGTTCAACTATTTCACTCCTTACTTTCCAATCCGCCGCTTGTCTCTCTCCGAGAGATAGGCCTACTGTACACCTTTCCAGTTCCACCAATGAGCTTTTGCTCACCAACGATGGATGGGTCTGAATGCGGCCTTCTATGGACAGTTGACGTCTCTCAGATCCGCCGTAACGTGTTCGTTTGCAGATCTGCGAATAAGCCTGCACCTGAGCGCGTGCTAGAATGCTTGCAAGGTCCTTGCGCGCTCCGGGAAAGCGAAGCCTTTGCTTAGATATAGCCATCGCTGCCGTGAGTCCCATTCCAAAACATGAGCTGCCAATGCCAATTTTAGTCCCTCTGGTGCATTTTGAAGGCGAAGGTATCAGCCGTGGGAACCAAGGAACCCTTCTAGTGCCTTTACACTGCGGAGGCCGTCATAGGCCGAGGCATTCTTAATGAATTGTTCTTGGTTGAAATGCAGTTCCCACCTAATACAATGAAGACGTCGAGCTTCGTTTGCCCGTCGGGTCTCCCGGATGTGGGTTGCCTCCTCACCCGAGGTCAGCTCATAATCAACCTTCACTATGCAAGCGGAAAAGGCTGAGGTTTGGGCAAGGATTTTTCAAAAAAAATAGTAGGGCTCCTTTTTGGTTCTCCTGTTGGCGCGTTATTGCTACACTCTAAGCGGTGGGTGGGTTTCACTGCTTGTACCTGTCCCGACGAGCCATGCGGTACTACCAAGAGTAACCAGAGTCCTCGACCTGTGCCGAGGATGGCCATAAGCTGCCAGAGTCGGGTTCCTGAAAGAAGAGTCGCCAAAAGACACCTGGCATATCCTCCGCCTTCCAGGCTTCCGGGGCATCGCTGCTTAAGGGCTTGACCTAGCGTAAGTATTTCCCTGCCTGCCACTGGTATCCGATGCACCGTCCGGTAGCTAGTGCTGAAAGGTAGCCCTAAATGCAAGCAAAATCAATGTCTCCTAGCTGCATGCGCTTTTACTGAAGACTTAACGTAGAGTGTCTTAAGCACTTACTTGGTCCGCCCTAGTGATCTTGCGAGCAAGTAGGATACAAACACCATATAGAGCATGCCACAGAGCTACTATTCAGAACAATTAAGCCTGCAGCTTCTACTCTATGACAGACCACGGAAACACTCTTATTTCCGACAATAATTTACTGGAGAGCCTCCACTCACATATGATCTAAAGCTTTGCGGTTCGGTCCCCGTTGCACTGGAGTTTCCGTCCCATGTGCAATAGGATAAGATGTAAAGGCTACTACTCGGACTTGTCCGGTGTCGCCTTTTCACACAAGGCCGCAAGATTCACCGCCGAGGCTAGATTTATTTCTATAGAGGAGCAACACCCACCAGCAGACCTCAATGCGAAAAGTCGGCCCACCCAGCCCAACCGGGGCGATGCATTCCCCCGGGCAGCTGAGCCGATAACATCGTAAAGACGCTGCTTTCCAGGAGTTCCCTAGCAATGCCGCAGCTTAAATAATTGCAAATAAAACGTTATGAAAAGCCAACTTATCTCGATGAATAAAACTGGTTCATACCCGCTCCTGCATCGACGCGCTGAGCAGATGGTTTTCACCAGTCCCCAATAATGCTTCTTGTGCATTGCTAATCTTGAGCACACAAATATCCCAACAAACTGCAGCATTATGCTTACTATATATTATTTTCCTTGTACAATTTGTGGCTCCTGAGTTCGATTTTCACTCATGGTGTAATCCATGGCACTACATGCAGCCCCTCTACGAGTTCCTGGGACTTTGTCTCGTGGGGTGAGCCAATATAACCGATAAGTTAGCCGGTACATAAGATCTGTCTCTACAGGCACATACCGTGAATATCAGGATACGCGGAAGGTGGCCGCTGTGCAACCAAAACTTCGGGATTGGGACGACTGCTGGAAGCTACGAAGCCCCAATTGTCTAAGTTGACCCGTCGCCAGCGGAAAACGGAACCGCTGTTGGGAACACCTCTACTCACGGAGGATTCTCTGTTTGCTGCACTGCATTACATTGTGTGCCGTGGTAAAAGTGGAGATCGTGGAGCCTGCAGCCGGTAGCAGGCACGAACCCCCTCGAGACAATGAGCAGCTTTTACGTAGCATCCGGGGGGGATGCTGATGACAGCAGTTGGGGACCAGGAGCATGCACATCTCTCTATCAACTGCATGGCATAAAACGTTTGACACTTGCCCAGATCATAGCGAAAAAGCGACGCCAGGAGAAGATCGTCATGTGCACAGTGCGGTATTGTGGCCTACACACTAGTTCTTTGTGCTTATTCACGTCGAACTGTTGCCTCTGTCCCTGAAGTGTACATTTCGGCTTCAGTATGCCTGCATTGGCATGTAAATGGGCTGGAAGTACGCACTGGGGTTGACCTACACCCAGTTTATCGCAGCAGGACACAGCAAGAGGAAACCATTTGCCAAACACGCTCACCAAGAACAGCATCGCCTGGGCATGCGTTCTGTGCAGGCATACGACTTATTTACTTCACGAGTTGCAGATGATGCGCTGGTCGATATCCAGCTCGTTGGCGATTCCCTCGCCAATGTTGTTTTAGGTGAGCTCCTGAATAGATGCTGATTTCGACCTGTTTTGCAGGGAGTCACACTTAGCCTGTGCTGAGCTGCCAGACAGTACGTATTGCTTGCAGGCGAGCCTCGAACGACGGCAGTTGATCTGGACACCATGATTTTGTTCGCCAAGCTCGTAGTAAAGGGTGCGTTGTTGTAACCGTATGACCATTGCTGCACCGAACGGGACAATTTGGCTTGCTGTATGTTACTGTATTCGTGAGAATTCATGATCGGGGCAAGATAACTGGCCTTGAGGACGTCGCTGGGAATATCTGCAGCTGTGCAGAGCTCCTTGTAACCGATCCAATGCCCTCGTTAGGCTGTTGTGCAGGCTCTCGGCGATCCGTTGTAATGTTTGACCTTCCTTACGGCACCTATAATACGCCGGAAGAGGCAGTTGCATCAACTGTAAAAGTAGTTCATGAGACGGGCATTCAGCTGGTTAAGTTGGAAGGTCACCACCCGGAGATAGTTAGGGCAAGTTTTTCTATTGGAACACAACTGCAAAATATCTTCATGGGGGGTTTAATCAGTAGCCGCGCAAGGCGAGCTTCGCTGGCTCGTGTTGCGAAATCATCAAGTAAGAGAGCAGTCTTCAGCTGCTGTTGTGGGGTCCTCACAAACTCTGCAGGAGGTGCAGAAGCATGCAGCAGTATGCTGCCACATTGGCTTGCTTCCACAAACGGCAACGACGTTTGTGAGCACAGGTCAGTACCATGCACTGAGAGTGCGCGTGCAAGCTCCTCGTGCATAAACAATGCCCGGCGCTATGCGTCCATGGCAGAGCAAGCATTTTGCGTTTGCACAGGAGGCACTGCAGAAGACGCAAAACGGCTTCTACAACAGGCACTTGACCTCCAGGATGCAGGTAGGTAGTGCCTCCAGTAAGCTCAGACTTTGAGTTGGGTTTATCAGGGTTGCTTTAGGGTAGCAGGCCCCAGGGAATTCTGGGGAATGCAATCAGAACTTCTAGGTAATGCCCTCTTTCAGGCTTGATAATTGGCGTCCAAAAGTATCTGCCTATGCCCGCTGCGTCCCCTGGTGCAGGTGCTTCCATGATAGTACTTGAGATGGTCTGCGCTGAAGCGGCCGAGCTAATATCGAAAACCCTTCGCATACCTACAATAGGGATTGGAGCAGGTCGGTCATACGAAGTAAATTGCGTCCAATGGAGTGTTTATTCGATAAGCATCAGGTTCCTGTTAAGGTCGAATAGTGCAGGGGTGTTTTTTGTGCCTGGCAGCAGCAGCTGTTCGCGAGTCGCGAAGTTTGCTTTAATTTTAGGAGGCTCATATACGGCGTTAGCTCTTCTCAGGTATCGGGTGTGACGGCCAGGTTTTGGTTATCCACGATATGCTAGGGCTATGCGGCCCAGGAACTAAAACATTTAAATTCGCCAAAAGGTGAAAGATTTAGCAGCTGCAGGCTGCCTCATCACGTGAAATGCCCTACATCAGCTTTCAACTGCGCTTAAAAGTCTTGAACGAGTGGTCAAGTTCGTAAGTAGTGTGATTGGCTTTCCTCTGTACCCAATGTTTTTCAGATATGTAAACCTATATGATGCTGCAGTCTCGGCTGTGGGAACCTACAGAGCTGAAGTGGTGGCAGGTTCCTTCCCAAGAGCATGCAACTCAAGTTTCATGAAACCAGCTGAGAGTGAGAAGCTGCTTGCCAAGTGCTCGGGTCCGGTGGTAGCAGGAGACGCGCCCAGGGCTTTACCTTCAGGCAACTGCATTGCGAGTCTTCAGTCTCCTGACTCAAGGATGGCAGGCTCTGCATCTGTGGGAACTTCGCCAGGCTCTGGGGGACCTGTTCAGACAGGACCATACAAAGTATGCGTATTTGGTGGTGGCCGTATGGGGCAGCTTTTTGCGTGGATCATGGCTGGGCCGCCTTGCTTTCCTTCTGATGATGATAGGGACAAAGCCTCATGGCAGCAGATGCAGAAGCGAGGTACAGAGGTTACCATCTGTACTTCCAGAGAAGATTTAGTTGCTGCTTCTACCCAAGCGAAGGGGCAGCTAAGCGTTGTACAGTCATCCAAGAATCAAAACTCGGGGGACTCCGGCAGTGGCATCAAGCATTCCTTCATGCTGACGAACGAAACTGTCGAAAATAGCAGCCTTGTTACAGGCAGCGAAGAAAGGCGGCCAGTTAATGTGATTTCGCGGAAAGCAGTGGAGACGTTCGGCCGTACTTTCGACCTTGTTATAATTGCTTGTCTCTCTGGCGATACTCAGGAGATAGGTGCGTCGGGGGGCTTTCTGGTGGAGAAGTAAATGAGCACGAGAACTTGTAAATGCTGGCAACTGGGCATTCAACTTTTGCTCGGATCCTGGAGTTGTGCTTGCTCTTTGGGTATGGTGATGCTGCAGCCGTACCTGGAAATGCCTTGCGCCTTGCGCAGAATCCTGTAGCTAAGGGGCAGGGCACTGCTCCTGTCCACATTCGCGTGTGTCTGTGCAGCTGAGTGTGCCTTCCACGCCGTACGAGCTGAGGGGACTGTAGCTTCTGTGCAAAACGGACTAAAATCCCCTCGAATATTGCGGTCATTGCATGATCGGCTGCTACTATCTGGCGTAAGCTGAGGCAATTGCTTCAGTTCGACAGCGCGCTAGTATTCGCTGTCTTTGATACATAGCACCATGCAGGGATTTCCGATGCGCTCAGGACAAGTCTCCTCATCTAGTGTTTATGCCGACATCCCTTGCAGCAGTTGAAGAGGTTCGCCACCACTAGCAGTCAGCTGTCCCTTCTAAGCAGCTCAGCGTGGTTCTGGGCACGTGCAGCTGGCTGCCCCCGGTTGAATGTGCTACCAACTGAAGCCGTCTGAGTGGTTGAGAAGAATTCAGTTTGTTTGGGGGTTCAAACGCACTGCGTAGGGGACTACCTCACTTTGCTTGCTCCTGTGCATTTCTCCTGTGCTGCCCAGACCAGGCTTCTTTCTTGATTGACATTGCTTAAACGCATCCATTCAGTGTCTGGCTTACGCCAGACACTGAATGGGCAGTACATATTGCACTGTATCATGTGTTCTCAGGAGCCACTGCGCATTCAGAAGATTGGTAATGGCCACGTAAAGATATGCGGATATCTTCAGAGAGCAAGCCAAAAGGCTGAAGAGTTGCATGCATTGCTCGAAGCCAGAGGTATCAGCACTGGGGTGCTTTAGTAAATCGGAAGAAACCCTTGTTACACTCTAAGTGACTGTTTTGTCGCTATTTTGCGTACGAGGTACGGGGAAGATTTAGCGGGGTCAGGCGCTAAGGGCGGGCCTTGTTGCTTAGTTCATCCTGCTGTTTCCTGCTCAGGTGTGTCGTGTGAAGTCGTACCATATCAGCGATTGGACGAAATTCTCTGGGAGAAAGCAGCAGTAAACTGTTTCATCAACCCTCTGGCTGCCTTACTAAACTGTACCAACGGCCAGCTGGTTGATCCCAGAATGGAACTTGCCAGGTGTGTATCAATCCGCATCCAGCGTATAATGCACTACTTGTCAAGCAGATGCTCAGTGAGAGCCGCCTGAAAAGTTGTATAAATTCATTGATTTCCTCGCGCGTGTGAGCCAACTTTTCAGGAAGCTTGTGGTTTCCGAGGTCGTGGCAGTTGCTAGAGGGAAAGGGATCCCGCTGACGTTTGTACGTTCCCATGCACTCTACTTCCACTTCATCTGCCTTTTTATCGGCTTGGTGGTAGGCTGCAGGGCAAAGTACCCGTTATATTTAGTGTGCTCGTATTGGCCTTCATCTGTTCTTTAGGCATCTGCGTGTGCTGCTGCCGTCACTGTCGCCCGCGCGTCCATGGATAACATATCTTCAACACTAGGCCAGCTTCGCCAAGGCCGCCCAGTGGAGCTTGTAGATATTTCTGGAGAGGGTAAGGCGTGCACGGCAATGATGCCAAGCCGCAAGGGCCTGCACATGCGCGCATCAGTGTGGTACGTGGGCGTTCAGTAATAAGAGAAGCAAATGCACTTGGCTTGAAGGCCCCAGTTAACAGATTGCTGCTAGAGCTAGTTGGAGTGCTCGAAGCTACCGAGGCGCGGCGCCTACCGATGCAGCAGCAGTTTCTGGGGAAGTGAGGTGCTACACCCCTGCTTGGAGGACGTGCTTGCAACCAAAGTGAGACGCATCTAGCGCTGCTTTTTACAGTGCGGCTTCCCCAGCAAGCTCTGAAAATATGTATTGCCAGACAGAGCCAAGCGAACTCAACCCTGTGCTTTTTTGCGCACGTATAAATACTGCTTACGCGTAAAGTACAAGGAGGTGTCTTTTCTCACAAAGTGAGCTTTAGCACGTTGGCACAACAGCGCTGCAGTTATTTATTCTTTTGCCCAAATCCGGCATCTCCACAGTCCATGCGCCCAGGAGGATGGGGAACGCCAAATATTCATCACTGTCATCTTTGCTAAGATCATTGCAAACTGCTATCTTCGTAAAGGACCCAAATATTCATCACTGCCACCTTTGCTAAGATCATTGCAAACTGCTATCTTTGCTCGCAAAGCCGGAGATGCAGCAAGCAAGTGGCGTTGCATCCAAACAAGCTAAATAGCCTGTTTGGGTCACGGAATGTCAAAATACATGAATATTTTGGCTCTCGATGGAATTTAAGTCGAAAGATATTCGTATGCAGCAGGACGGCTGCCGATAAGCAGACGCAAGCACTACGTGTTTTTTTGCTGCGTACAAACTGCAACTATGCAGTGTATGCATTGCAATGCATGCAGCATCATGCACGGAACGGCAACGGTTTGTTGCGTGCAGCTGTGAAATGAAATAACAGAAGCTGCTCAGTGAATGCAGGTATGCACTTCTTCCCCCGCATGCCATCAGTGTTTCGCATGCCACTGATAACGCGCCTCCTTATGATAGGAGTAGAAGCGCTGGATAAATGAATATGCCGATTCAGGCCCATGGGACCCGTAAGGGTAAGGTTCCGGTTTGACCCCGGGCTCGTCGATCTGCCGAAGCAATGGTGTAAAGATGCGCCACGCCTCCCGCAACTCATCTGCATCACAATGCATCAACACGGGGGTTCTGCTGCAGTAAACCCGATCGCCAGCTGCAAGCTGCGAGATGACGGCTTGCAACCTTGCCAATCTCACCAGTCCTAACAAAGTTCTGCCTGTCCCCCTTGATTACATCCAGCAGCAGCCGCTCATAGGCGTCAGGAAGTCGATCAACCTGCAGCCGGTCCATCACTGAAAGCCACATCACCCGGGAGAAAGCCGCCGAAGGTGAACTGCTGTCATGAAGCGCAAAAATACCCCCCACACTATTAGGCGGAAACGTTTGGTTCCCTTCCCGCAGAAGCATACCTGATAAGTCTAGTTCTGTCAGCTGGAGTCCTGAAGCAAGTCCAGGCTTCTTCGTATAGAACTTCAAGTAAATGGCTTCGCGAGGCTGTACCTGAAAGAGGTGCAATCCACCACATTTGGATGCATACTTGATTTACCGGATGCGAAATGTTCATTATGGGGCTAGGATATTCTTGCCACTTTGATATCAATCAACGTCAAAACAAAGGACAGACGGTACGCGGGCTACGTTGCGTACGATGATGACAAGTTCGTTTTCTGAAAGATCTTCCTCGGGGTAAAAGGACTGGGCGATTGGGCGCAACTGAATGCGAATCTCCGTGCAGCGTTTCTCCAGAGCTTTGCCAGCCTACAGATACAGCGCCAGTGCAGAACAAGACTTCTCTCAAGTTAAGAGGTAGAAAACGTAGTTATTCACCTTTCGTCAGCTGCTGTGTTGGTGAATAAGCGTTGGATTGAGGAGTAAGCATGCCTTGAATATAAACGGGACATCCCTCCACCTTTCATTCTCGATCCATAGTGCGCATGTGCAGAATGTCGGCGTCCTAGAATCGGGGGGGACTCCTGGGTCCTACACAACAGCAATAGTAGCTCAAAAGCATAACTAATAAGGTACATGTTCTGCTTTGATACAAGCGATCCCGCAGGCTGCCGAGCCAGGGAATGAGCGCAGCTTACGTCCAAATAACCTGGTTGTGTTCCGTCCAACGACGCCGTATACTGTCCCAAGATCGTCTCCTCCATTTCTGCAACCGCGCAATTAACGTTCACAGCAAAAGAAAGGCGAAGAACCCCGTAAGCATTATTTGGCACCTCGAAAAGGCCACTGCCAGTTTTTCTCAAAACTCAAGAATGGGGGGAACTTAGGCTTGGAACCTACTAATAGGCGGCATCTGCTTCAGAACCTTCACTTTTTCATCTCTGACATCTTCATCGCTCAGAGAAGCAGGTGGCTCCATGGCTATTAAGGTAAGTAGCTGCAACATGTGATTTTGCATCACGTCCCGAATTATACCTGCAATATAACACGGTGCCCGGGCACAAGCACATTTTCCCTTTAACATAATAATAAAAAATGGGAGTACCCGACGAAGGCAGCATCCACTCTGGCCTCACCGTAGCTATTGAAGTAGCCCCCACGGCCCTTGGTCCCAATATCTTCCTTGAAAGTAATACGTACGCAACGTACATTGTGCCTATGAAATAGCTGAGCACACATGCTCATGCGCACTGACTAAAGAAATCCACAAGCCTTGCAAAAGTTGAAATGCTACTCTGCTGGACTGCTATTCTAGGCAAGATGAATTAAGTCAAATGCTAGGCCATTCCCTACGACCAGAAGGCGTACGTGTTTAAATGCGACGTTGGCGAAACGCAGTGCAATGATGGACAGGGTCATCTCCTTGCCAAGATAATGATCAATGCGGTATATCTAAGATGGCACATTCCCAGCAAGAATGCTGGGAGGATCATCTTCATCGAGTGCAAATGATGATCTGCTTAACTCTGTGTCCAGTGGCAATGGTATTCGCCTGCCGCTGCGTTATCTCACCTCTTTCTCTTGAAGCACTTCCATAAGCTCGTTCGACAATTTCTCTGAACTTTCGCTGTCACGTCCAAATGGCTTTTCTACCACTACTCTGTTCCAGCCTGAGAAAGCAATGAACACAGCCCCACAAAATTTGAGCCGAATGCTTGCGGATGGACAAACAAAATCTCTTTGTGAGGCTGTCCACACACTGGCCGGAGGCAGAGCTGAATCGAAGACACAAAGCTCAAAACGTGATCAAAACGTGATGCGGATAGGAAGCCACGAATCCACAGGTATTGTGTAGGGCACATACAATGCAGCATACCCTTTAGTGCCCAGCAGTGCTTCCTGATAGAACGCACATTAAGGGCAAACAACTGCGGCGGAAGCGCCAAGTAGAAGAGTCTGTTGTTTTTCCCTTCTAAGCCCTCTAGAGTATCAAGATGATGGCTGAGTTTCTTCAGCGCAACCTCATCATCGTAGCCATCTCCACTTCTGCATGAGAATCAAGTTCACGGCGCAGAAAACAGTAATGGCCTTGGGGAGTGCTGATGCAGCTACCAGGTTGTTCCACGTCTGGGGGTGAAGTTAACATAATAACCGTAATGGCTGCGTACATGTACGAGCATATGCTTCTAAAGCGCTGGACAAGGTCCTCGCATTTGCTGCTTAAGGGAGCCACCTGACGTGAGAAGTAAGTGGACAATTCCCTGAAGTTCGCATTCAAGGCGAAGCACAGAAGGCAACGATCTAGCACAAGCGAGCCGCCTCCAGGGCACGCTTATGGCATATCTTCCATTGCATAAGTTTGCGTAGAGGATGTGCTTACGTACGTAAGATGCTCCGCAATCTGTCTCCAAAACTCGCCCAGCTCTAGCTTTGAGCGGGCAAACCCCTGCAGAGAAGGAACACATCCGACGAAGAGCATGGATCAGCGCATCAGCAAGTCCGCCCCAACACCAACTACAGCAACGCACAACGCGTTTCTCAGAAACTTCGTTAGCCTGGTCCTGAATGGTTGTGTGTAACCTGAGGGAGCGGCCTACCACGATGTGCACGTTTGGAGGTAGCAATCCTTCACAGAAGAGGCTGAAAAGCGCGGGGCTGGGATACAGGTTGGCACAACACAGCTACTACCTGGTTGCGAAATCGGCTCCCCCAAATTCTGGTGCATTATCCCAACCCTGGTACTACAGCACGCTCAGCTTTAGGTGCTTAGCTTTTTACTGGGACTTGCTTGCATGACACCCTTACTAAGTCTTCCTCTTTGCAAGGTCTCCGCTTGCGCCGAAGACGATCACCGAAAGATGGTGCATTTCGCGCATACTAAGCGTCGACTGCGTTCGAAGCTGCAAACGGTTTGCATTCCTCCTTCTCCTAGAAAAGTCGTCTATTGATGGGAAAGAAACAACGTAGGACCCTCCGCTATTGATCACTTCGATGGCAGGGAACATGAGTGGCGACTGCAAATTACTCACAATGCCAAAATTGCTGCAATGTGCAGCTGCCCACAGAGCCAAACTCCCCGAATAGCTAGCCATGCGGCAAAAGGTACCTGACTACTTGCCTGCTCCGGGCTAGATTCCATTCGGAACCAAGTGTCCAACTTTGATTCTCCCTTAATAAGAAACACCTTACGGCTCGCCCCAGCTAGCAACTGTAGAGTGACAGAGATGCGGTCGTGGACGTCGAAACTGTTGAAAGCATCCACAACAGGTCGGTAATGATGCATCTGAGTCCACATCAGAACTGAGAACTGTAGCAAGCCAAGCTCAGCTTAAAGACTCTTACCGGTCGGTAGTAGAGTGCACCACTATGGTACTTGGGCATGTAGCAGCCTCATACTGTGTCGTGCTTAGAGGTGGGAAGATCGATGCGATGTGCCCATCGTCCCCCATGCCCAGTAGGAGAAGGTCCACACCTCCGTGTCTCCAGAGCAAGTTGCTCAAGCTCTGCCCACATAATCAAGGAGTAAAGCACTTCACCTGACCAATGATTGCTGCAGGAAACCAGCATAAGCAGTTCGGGAAGCCGATGTACCCAGTGCATAAGCAGTATATAATAAGATGAAGAAGCACGGCTGTACCAATCGCAGCATTTGCATCCTCTGTGCAACCACCGAGTCGCATAGTGGTAGATTCTGTGGAATCCTTTGCGGGCCCAAGGAACCATATTCCCTGGATCATCTGCAAAACCCACCTCCCTATATTTCTTAATGCATTGCTCCAGAGGCAAAGATGTGTCTGGGAACGAGAAATCGAAGTCGGGGTGGGGCCACGAATACGCTGTCGGCCTAAAACTCATGGCACCACCGGCTTCCTGATCGCTCCAAACCTCCTGTCCAAATAGCTCCTCCATGACCAGGCGAACGTTCGACTTGGGATGCGTAGGTGGTACATATCGCTCATCAACAAGGAAAAAGCTTACGCGTGAAAAATCTATGGCTAGGTGCGATGATGCTCCTGAGCTATGTTGTCCGCTTGCCGGTGAGTTCTGACCCTTGTCTCTCTCAGCATGTGCAATGGCTGTCTGCCTGAGTGCCGCGTACAGGGGTCCCGGAGTGCTGCCGCCTGTCACGCCCCACCCACGCACAAAACTTGGTTATGGGAAGGCCTGCCATTGAAAGAGGGATTTGCATCCTTCCCGCAACTCTGCGTTGATACCGCATTTGCTGGTCCTTCACGAACAGAACACGGCTCATGTGAGACAGCGTGGAAGCAGCAGTCAGGTTGCATGAGCGTGATCTCACCTGAGAGCCCCACGACCAGCTGCTTAAAAGGATTCGCATCCTGAAAAGTCCTAAGGCTCCTGAGAACCAGATCAAGACTCTGTGCCTCGAAATCTTCCGAGCTTTGGCATGCTACACTCACCGCAACGGGATGAGCTACTCTGAGCCTTCTCTCCGAAGGCGAAGCAATGGCACTCGGCAAAAAAGGCACCCCTCCGCCTTCGGGGTTCCCAGACTGCAGGAAGAAGTCATCTGTAAGACACAAAAACGGCCAAATTGCGCTGAAGCAACTATCTCCAGTGCAAACTCCCCCATATATAGGGTCAAAGCAATCCACTACGTCGTCGCACACCCTGCTGAGTGATCCAAAACCTTGCATTTTTCATGAACACAATCAGTGATGGGTGGTAATCGACTCTCACCCAGCGGAGTCAAAGGCACCAGGGATTTCAAGAATGCACAACACAACCGTCATTTGTGTCATCCGGTGTGCACCGGCCGCGCATACTTCTCCCTGCGCACACTCAGTTTTGTCTGAGATAAAACGTTTTTGCTCACGCCTACTGCAGGCGAAGCCCAGAATATCTAAGCTCACTGTTTGGGTTCTTTGACATATTTTCAGGACTCAGCTTTGGTCGTGTAGAATGGAGATGATGCTCTCGAACTGGACTGCTGACGTCACACGCCACTCCTCGACACTAGTTTTGAACCGAATATATGGGGAAAAACAGCTAGGAATCAGATTATGAAGTGCTCTGAAACATGCTGCAAACGGAATTTTGAGTGGGTTGCCCTCCACAGTGGCAGGGTCCTTCACCAGGAACCCTGTAGTAGCTTCCAACAATGAGCCGGGACTGAAACCGGTCGGCTTCCTTCAGCGTGCAAAGCATTAGCACGCAAGCGGGAAGTTCTGGAGATACCAAGGGTTAAAGCAGATGCCAGGCTCGTTTATAATCGTAAATCACTACTTCTATGCTTTGTTTTGTTCGGTAATGCGGTGGCGGTTGTCTGATGCCTGGATAGCGTCTGCGCGGTGACAGGGTTTCATGTTGGTGGGATTGGCGAAGAATCTGCTGACGCTGTGCTACAAAGCGAGCAATACTTGTGGAAGAGGGGATGCTGACTGTTATTTGTTGGAGGCAACATCTGGATATCCCCATAGTTCTGCGCCCTTTGACACTTCGTGCTTTCTTCGTCGGTGTCTTCGCCCTGCCGTCACTCCTCATGCGATTGCGAAGCGGCCGAGGGAAATGTTCGAAATTGCCCCGCCTGCATGCTCCCCAAAATGACTTTGTTTGGCTTCCACATCTTACTCAAGGTGCTTGAATCAGCATTAATATCCAACCTAGCCATTAATAGCCAGCATATTACTAGGTAGACGTGGGACGCTCTTTTGATCAACGCGTAGTTCTTGTCTCCGTAGGGTTATCTGTTCATCCTCTTCCGCTATTTAGCACAACCCCATTTATCGATCATCACGTATAGTTTTGAGCTGGTTCCTTACTAGTTTCGTTCTCAGTTGTTGGGCCTGCCACTCTGCCCTGCAGTCAGGTGACCTTGTCTTCTGCCAGAGCCAGCTGGGTAGTCAGTCCGTTAATGGGTAGACGGTGCTTATCCATTTTCACCGGATTCAATATTACAGAGGGATGAAGCGCATGTAGCGTCCGTGGTAGATTGAATAGTAGCCGAGCTAGTAATTCGCCATGCTTTTACACTGCACCATTCTTGCTGTCGACAAAAGGCTCGCAAAGCTCCCGTCTAGTCGCCATAGAGATTGCAACTGGACCCAAAGAACGGGTAGATGCAGTCCGATCATCTCGTGGTGTTGTGTGTGGTGGGCGCTGTCTGTGAGGCTGGGCCCTGTATTTCTCTCTGTGTGCAATGCGCGCTTGTCCATATGCAGTTAGTGCATGCATGCAGTTTCACATGTGTGGGGACTGCCGAATGATGGCCAAGGAGGAGATTAAGAATTGCTTACGGTGTTATTGTGTGCGGCAACAGAGGGCTTGGCTGCACTTAACAAGCGGGGTTGCCTTGCGGCAAGAGCTGCAATAAGGATTGCTGCTCTCGCGGCACTCAACGTACTCTCCGCACAAGCCCCAGATGTCTGTGCTACTATACCCATAACCCTTGGCTGCTGGTGTGGAGGATATAAGATGATTCGGGTGAATTCCAAGGGATTTTGGACCTATTTCAGCTCGCGGCGAGGGCTGATGAGTCTACAGCACCAACCGCGTGTGAGAGCCGTTGTTAATGAGTAATTGTGGTTGGTATTTAAGAAGGCTAAACTAGCGTGTGTTCAAAACGAGATGATTTTAGGGAAATAGATGAAAAGAGCTTCCTTAGTCGTTAGCTAGGACCGTTGATGGATCCCCGCAGAACAAACTCACGTTGGTTAGCAGTCTTTAGATACTTGTGAAGGAGAAGTTTCTAACGAGCCTGTCAGTTGGTGGTACACGTTTTCATGAATCGTGCATGGCTGCTGATAGAAGCCTACTAGGTATTCAACAATTGACTGTGGAGCTCACGCATGGCTGTTACGGGGAGTAAAGAATGTTTGCCGGTCGGGTTGCCTGCGCAGCAGGAACTTACAGCAGATTAAGCATCGATTCAGGATAGGCTAATTCCTGGGGTGGATGGAAGGTTACTTTTCGCCTTGCAACTGTACGCTTTACGCCTTGGCACGACGCAGGTATTGAGCGAAGCCATTATGCAGCAAAACGTTAAATGAAGAGCACTACAATCATAGCTTGACTGCGAGGTTACCTCGACGCGTTGTTAATTTGAGCCGGCCACTTCCCTCTACACAGTTAAACCCCTCTCCAGGTTTATTATGCAAAATTTTCAGCAGTACATACATACATACAACATCCTAGTCAGGCATAGTTGATGACCATACAAATCCAAATGAATTATCCTTCACTTACTTCTATGCCTATTGACACACAGCAAGAGTCATTATGTTGGAGCCAAGAAACTCTTTGAGACTTGGCGACTGGTAGGTTTTTCTCCTGTAGGACGGGCTTTCCTCTTTAGACACTGCTTTTGACTGATCCTCGCTGGCTGGTTCTGCCAACCGTGTACATTCCTGTTTACATGTGCAACCTTACTGGAACGCCGGTTGAAACGGTAATGCAAGTTGTGGCTATCGGTGAACTTCATGGCAGGAGGGGTAATTTCTGCCATACCAGTCGGCTGTCTATATTGGGTTTCTCCTAACCACATTAGTGTCAATCCCAGCATTGCAATATGTTTTATGGAGCTAATATACAATGGGCTTCAGGCAATGCTGGCAAGAACAAGGGGAATCTGTAAAACGCAGGGCAAGTGTTCACCGAGCATTCGAGACTACTCGCTTAGGCGGCGTACCAAAGCTGAGGCCATGAGTTAGCAGCTAGCCCCTGCGTGGAAGCTATGAGCCCTAAACCCTACACTGGTCTATGCAGCTTGGCATGCGTTGGACCTCACATGCATCAGAGTTGCATCTCTTCAATGTGGGGTTTAAACGAGCAATGCGTAAGTATAGTATAGGGATGTTTGGAATGCTGATGCGCGAAGGCTGTTTCACTTTCTCGCCAGATCACAGCTGGTTCTTTTAAAGTGTTGGGGATGTACTTCAAGCCTCCCCAGTAGATTCCCTTGGCACCCCTGTTGTTAGTGAGGAGCCGCGAATGGATACAAAACAGAGGAATGATTGTAATGCCATGGGTTCGGACTAACCTTGCTAGGACTTTTACGTTCCAACTACGAGCAAGCCAGAAGTCGCTCCAAGGATCGCATATCGCCTCGATTGTTATGACTTAACAAAATCAATAAGAGAATGCTCATTCTGGAGAAAGTAAAGGAACTGGAGCTTTGTCTTTGTATCCTGCGTAAAGAGACACCGTTACTCGCAGTACAGTCCAAGCACTGATGTCGACTCTCACCCACGCGGTTAGCAGCAATCTGATGCCCTTTGAGTGCACCGCAGTTTTTTTTAATACTATATTTATGCAGTCCCTCAACTACAAATTCCCCATGATGCAAAGACGCTTTGGGTGCTTTGCTCTGCGTTCGGCAAGCCTCAGATGCCGCTGTAGCGCCTGCGACCACAATAGTACTCTCTGGGTTTGAGCGGCCACGACGGACTTAACTGCGGCATACACAAAGTTTTTGTTTTTCTCTCAGGAAGGTGTACTATTATCGGAAAAGCACGGCGCTTACGGGCCCTCAGTGGGGCCTGGAATGAAGTGAAAGTTTGTGATACCTGGTCCCCATGGTCTCCAGCCCAGCTCCTGTACACGCTGTACACGCTGAGCATCCGGTCTACGTTACGAGCCTCTTGTGAATTGTAAATCGCGTAGAAATAAAAGCCTCTTGATTATTGCTTTTTTAATCTTTTCGCATTTGAGTGCAACTCAGCGAAGCTACCTCTCTGTCTAGGCGTCGAATCCAAGGTCACCCTAGCGGGACACACCGGACCCCGGCTTTGGTGCGAGACGAAAAGGGGGACTTTTGGGGAATCGTGAGCCAAATTTAGAAGTTAAAGGCACTTCAGGGATGCTTGAGGCGTTTCTCGTTTGGTGCCATTAGATCATCCGCGTCCTGCATGGAGCTGATGGTAAACAGCGCCTGCACAGCAGATATTGGGAGGGAATAGGTTAAAGTAGCTCTGTACCTACCTAGATTTTGCCCACTTATTGACTTGTTCACAGAGTCTGGCGGAAAATGAGAATCGAAGAGGTCACATCACTTCAACATGCACAGCGCGTGGCATCCCACAGCCACATCAAGGGCCTTGGACTCTTGCCTGACGGATCGGCAAAAGACATTCATATGGGCATGGTCAGCCTAAGAAATCCCTGCTGCTTGATTTTGCCTTGTGTCCTTCCGTCATAAAGCCCACCTGAGCTTTCCTAGTACAATCAGCCGTTCGGTGATGGCCTTTCATTAAAAAAAAAACGCACACCGTACTAAAATATTTCGTCATTGCAATAAGCAAACAGCAACAAGGGAACAACTGACGAACAAGCAGCCGAAGCGTTGTATGCATGAGGCTAGATAAATTAAACCTGCCACAGACCGAACGATTTTGTCTTGAGCAACTGCGCTGCTGGTGCGAAGGTAGGACAACACCAAGCACGCGAAGCGGCTGGGCTAATCGTGGAGCTCATAAGGAATAAACGCATGGCTGGAAAGGCCCTACTTCTAGCTGGTGAGTAAACAAATTGGAATCTTTAAAACGCACTCCTGTCTGAAAGAAATCCTTTCCTTTATCAGAGTTGCTGTGAGTCGAAGCCCACGCAAGTAGTTTGACGAGCCCATACACCGCCAGGCGTAGGCCAAAGCCTGTTTTCTAAATTACACAGGACCACCGGGCACCGGCAAGACAGCCATTGCCATGGCAATCGCCCAGGAGCTTGGTAGTAAAGTGCCGTTCTGCCCCATGGTCGCGAGCGAGGTTCGTCGCAACAAATTAAAACGACTTCAAGTGAATACACTCCATAGCGGCCAGACAGAAAAACGAAATTGAGCAACAACAGCAACCAGTAAAAACGTTCCTTAAGCAGTTACGGGAGAGCAGTCTTGCCCTCATCCTACAACAAACATGCTTTTGCACCTGGATGCTCAGGTGTACTCCAGTGAAGTAAAAAAAACAGAAGTCCTCATGGAAAACTTCCGAAGAGCCATCGGGATTAAGATCAAGGAAGTAAAGGAAGTGTTTGAAGGGCAGGTTGTCAGCTTGGTAAGTTGGGAGTACCACTTCCTAGCTGCTCCGTTCATCTTATTAGTCACTGTAGGGTATGGTGGAAGCCCGGGAGAAGCCGATCATTCGGCATTTATCGTGCAGACGGACGAACCAGGCGACGTGCTGACTGCTCCTGAGAACTCATCACGTAGCGATCCTCACGAGGAAGCTCCTTGTCCTCCCGTGCGAATCACACTGAAGACGAGCAAGGGCTCCAAAACGTTGCGCCTTCACTCCAGCATCAATCAGGGTCGGTTGAGACAGCCCTTCTTACCATGCATCATTCCGTAGTGAAGAACCGTACAGCACAAACAATCAAAGCCAAGGACGCCAGTGGGATGGATCCTGGCCTGTGCAACTTTCTCAGGGCTGAAAAAGGAAAGAGTTGCAGTAGGGGATGTCATTTATGTCGAAGCTGCCACAGGTCAGGTGCGCCGAGTCGGGCGCAGTGAAGAATTTGCTGGGCAGTTCGACTTGGAGGCTGACAACTTCGTTCCAGTTCCCAAAGGCGATGTCCACAAGAAAAAAGAGGTCATACAGGTATCCCCATTTACTTCCTGTAACAGTGGGAACTGCCCCAACTCAGAAGTGTACTCAATCTATTTAGAACTATGTGATGCATGCACGTTCAACGTCTTCAGGATGTCACTCTGCACGATTTGGATGCCGCCAACGCTAAGCCCTCTGGCGGGGCTCCCTTGGCGTCTCTCTTAGGACATTTCTCCAAGCCGCGGAAAACGGAGATCACAGAAAAGCTTCGACAAGAAATTAACAAAGTTGTCAATAAGTATCTCGACCAAGGCGTTGCTGAACTGGTGCCCGGCGTTCTGTTTATTGATGAGGTGCTGCAACACCTCCGCCTTGTATCCGTCTTTTCATCGTCTCCTAGCCTAGCCGCTGCATTAGAGGCAGTTCAATTGGCCCTTGCTGACTGTGCTAGGCTCCGAGGCCCTGCGTGCTTGGCGAATCCCTAACACCCGTTGCCGTTCTGTTTAACCAAAGAACTTACACGGCGTTCGTAGAAAATTGCCTCTGATTGCTGCGAAGTAGAAGCCTGCGGCTTGTCGTGCCCTGAATGTGCTCAGGTGCATATGCTGGACGTGGAGTGCTTCACATACTTGAACCGCGCTCTCGAAAGCCCCCTGTCTCCTGTCGTCGTCGTCGCCACCAACCGGGGTGTCTGCACTATTAGGGGAACAGACATCATGAGCTCGCACGGGGTGCCCGTAGATTTACTGGACCGCATGTTAATTGTTCGTACGCAGCAGTACTCTCAGGAAGAAATAAAGGAGGTGGGTTGCAGTAGCACCGGGTCACACCCATCACCAGGCTGGCGACGACCGAGAGCGAAAGCCGGTTAAGCTGACGCAGATATATGCTTCCGACGAGAAACCCACAATTCATGTCTTACAGGTGGGCCTACCATGCGATGTCCGCCAGGTGTTGGAGATTCGCTGTCGTGCAGAAGGGCTATCTTTGTGCCCCGACGCTGCCGACCTGTTGGCGTCCGTCGGGGTCCGCACGTCGCTGCGTTTCGTTGTGAATCTTTTAACTCCCGCTGCAATTTTGGCCCAGGCAGATCTTACAGACGAAGACTGTGACAATGCAGAGCTATGCGAACCGGTTATTCAGCTGAGGCACGTGCAGGGTGTTGCCAGTTTGTTTCATGACGCAAAGACGTCCTCAAAACGCCTTGCAAAAGAGGCCGACTTTTTTATTCAGTGAACAAAAAAACAAAAGGCTCCTTTACAAATATAGTTGCATTGAAGGGCCGTAAGGCGGCCTACAAAGAGCAATATATAACAGTCTCTCCAATGCCCGCGCGAATTGTTCGTAGTGTTGGCTGAAAGCCAGGTGAAAACATGGTAAAGCTGCCATTCATATATCTACAAAGTATCTCCCCTTCACAAAAAAAGTCTTCCGTAGTAAGCTTCTCGTCACGTGGTTCACGCCGTGCATAAAATCCAAGAAATACGCATGCGCCAGGCTGAGGAAAAGTTATGCGTTCTCATCGTTAGCGTTTCTACTCTCAGCAGGAAGTTCCTGGCCCATTATTGGTGAGCCCACCGTGTTCATGGCCCCAGGGCGCCAATTTCTAATGCATCGCCTTGTAAGCACTCCTTGCCAGCGCATCCTACTCAAACGTTTCTTTCTGCGTCTTGCACTCCTAGGGTTTCGTGTTTAGCGTGGAACCGCGCACTCCACCGCGTTTATTCTGCAGCTGATGGGCAGCAGATTTTTGAAGATGCAGCAGAAGCGACGGGCTTTTGACCTTGACGAGCGCTCCGATGTCGTGTAGTCTGGCCTGTTGAGCCGCACCGCACAGCAGAAGCACCTTTACTAGCCCTCTGTAGTCCCTTATTCCAAAGCCGTGACCAAGGCGTACAAAAAGGAACAAAACTATACTTACATGCATGAGAGCAAGCTTCGACTTGAGTGCGTTGTAGCGAAAAGACATCTGTTGCCGAATCACTTCCTCTGAGCTCTGCTGGAAGTCGCACGACAAGAGCTCAATGAACTTGTATTCCATGTTCTGCATCGACAGTACACACGGAAAAGACAAATGGCCGATGCCACACAAAAGGCGCGAAAGGGTGCAAACTAAACCTTCCGGTTCATACAGCCCCTCCGGCGTACCTGGATGAAATCCAACCGGCCTTTCCCTGTCGTTTCCATTATGAACACGGCGAGAAAGCTGTACGAGCAGAACAAAAAATAGACAGGACGTAGCAAAGGGCACAAACAAGCGCTCTATCTCAAAGAGCAGGGCAAGATGCATGCTGGTGGACTTTATACGTGCTTATACTTAATTGAGGCTTAAAGAACTGAAGAATCTGCACGATGGTGTATCTTAAGCCTCAATCAAGTATATGCGATCATGGATTCCTGCTGATGGGAAATGATTAACACAAATGCCCTGGTACTGGCACGCGAAACTGAAGCGGCAAACCCCAAGATATGCGCAGAGCATAGTAATATCTTTACCTCTGGGGTTCTCTGATGCACGAGTTCAGCATCTTCATAAGCACGTGAGGATAATCCGCGAACTCAATCATCAGCTTTTGGCTCTGCTGCATCAGCCGAAAAACCTTTTCATCCACCCTAAATCACACATGGAAAGTGCAATCCACAACTGTTAACCGAGTAAGGAGTACCTCGTTGATGGAGGCCACAGGGAACAAGATCCAATGGGAGACTTTTGTGGAGTTCCGCAGATTTTTCTGGCGCAATCGGCAGTGCGATATACATACACATGGGTGTAGTGGAAGAACAAATCATTCTCGCTGGCGAGCTCGATGCGCACTTCTTGAGGGCTTGCCTCTTCCCCCTACAGACCACAACAATAACGCTCTCTTGAGGAAGTTCGAGAACGAATGTACGAAATGGCTGTGGAAGAGCTGTTGCAGCCCTGTGAGGGGGTTACAGGTCATTCGTCCGTGTGCACGACTTTCTGATGAACCTGGCTGTGCTGGGGACATGCTGGTCCGGGAAAATACTGACCAGAATTAGAACTTTCACCCTGATAGGCTCGAGTCTCCCCACGTCCTGAGGTGCTTTGGAGCCCTCTTGCATGCGCAGCTCGCAGGGAACTTCTCGTTCATACAGGATCACATGCCCGTCAGCTGTACACGAGATTAGAACACGACACACACCCTATCATAGCTCTTCACTCTTCACCCATCTAATACCTGTGCTCCTTTCTGTTTCCACAGCAGCTAAAAAGGGGAGTGCTCGTATAAGTCCGCTTAGTTAACAGAGGCGAAGCTGCGCAGTAGCCTTCAGGGTGCAGGAACAGCTACATCGCTAGGCAGAGAGAGGGCTGGCAAATGGAGGAAAGAAGCGAGCGGTATAAAACAGCACACTAAGAGTATCGGACTTGCCAAGAGAGGGGTCCATTTCATCTATTGCAGAAAAGTCAAAATGGGTCAAGAACGCGGCGGAGTCCGTGGGAGGGAGCATTCCGTCGAACGCGCAGGCCGCATCAGCTGGCATTCGGTTCGCCATCTTCAAACGGCTTTAAGGGATAAAAAGGCAAAAGGAAATTCACATGAATTCCCCCCTATAGCTGAGCAAATGAACGATATATTCGGGCTGGAAACTTCTGCAATCGTCGGCGCCGATAGTCGCTGGGATTAAGCTGGGCTTGCACGTCCTTCACAATTTCCCAGCTTCTTTTTCCCTTCTGTGCATCAAAATGTCTTTTCACGAAATAAAAGCCGAACATCTCATGTGCTTTTCATCTTTTCCACGTTTTGGGCACTCGGGAAGTGAGCCGTTAGCGACAGACGCATGCTCTTCGGGCCTGAGCCGTACGGGACCAGGCCATTCTATGTGCAGGCGGCCGCAGAAATTCTTTATTTTGAGCAAGACACAAACCATATAGCCTGAATCTGAGTTTATTTTCATTCAAATGATAATGAAAGAAGCCGTATTGTCCTAGGCCTCCCGCGTAAACTCTCCGAGCTGCTGAACCGCAAGGGCCCATCCAGCCACGTTTCACTTGAACGGTAGATGGCATTCCCTTCTCCCTACACAAATGGATATTTTCAGTCTAAGAGCGACACGGGAATAGATATCATAGATTTAAATATTTCTTGTCCACTGATGGAGGTGAGCATGTCGTAGTAACGAGTGCAAAATGGGGTTTTAGTGATGTTCTGGAGGCCTTACCTTCCTCCTATGTCAAGTAAACCATTGCAAACCGCAATCATGCAGCCATCTGGGGCTTCTTGAAAAATAAGCCCTGCCATTTTGCACCCTCCATTGGGCCACAAAGCCGAACGACGCCCAGCAGGAACGAGGCATCAACAAAGTAGGCCGTCACAAGCGTCCCTCCTGCTAAGCCAGTGACCCGAGTTGCCTCCATCCTGCTATCAGCTCCTCAGCCCTTTATTAATAAGGCGGAAATGAGAAGCCATACGCTCACAGCGGAGCATGCGGGTTTAAACGCGGAAACTAAATGGACGCAATGCGCACAAAATATCGTCCCTTTGGGCTACAGCGTCCACCCGTTCCGAATATGTTGCACCTACAAAGCCTACCTCTTTCAAGCTGATAACTTTGCTATTACTTCGCACCACAGTGAAAAATAACAACAGCCATCAGAGCCTCTCCAGTCAAAACACTGGTGGTGCTCTACATCCTTGTCACCAGGAGGCTGGCATAAAGAGCTTAACTAAAAACCTGACAGTTCGAATATAGCAAACCCAGTAAAGCGACAACTAAATCCTGCTTAACTAAAAACCTGACAGTTCCAATATAACAAACCAAGTAAAGCGACAACTAAGTTCTGCAGCCTGCTTTCCGCATCGGTTGGATGACAAAGTTGAGTGATAAGTCCGCAGTTCCCCCTCCAGCAGGTGCGAATCTGAATGCTGCCAGGGCACTCCACCACCACAGCCGCATGCGCAACAAGGCTTCATATAAATCAAGATAAACGCAGGCGTACATAATTCAACCATATTGAAGTATACAACCAATGTTGAGGTAGAAAAAGATGCCGCAAATAGACACCGGCGGGAACCTTGACCCGCCAGGCGCTGAACACCACCTTTGCTGTAGGCGTTGATGTGTCTGTGCGACTTTAATTGGGCATTTCGGTCCATGCCTTCTCTGTTCGGTGACGCCCAATGCCATTAAATATCTATCGAAACCCACCGGCTACAGCAGCACATGTAGGGGATGTCGGCACACAAAAAATCTCAGGCATTGCAGTGGACATAACGCATTCCGTTCCCTGGGTGTTCCTGGTTCAAGGGTTCGCAAAGTGGTCATTCTTGAGTTCGAAACTTCAAACTATATGAAGCCCCTTCCGATTTCTTCTAGAACAGCCTCGCACCCGATCCCAGACGGCCCAGCAACTTGTCCATGATGCCTCCTTGAGCCTGTGCTCTCAACGCCGCTTTCCGCTCCTTTTCCGCCTTAAGCTTGGCACTCATTTCGGCATTGACTTCCGTGGGGGTTATCATGCCACCCATGAAACGCGACTGAGCTGCGCGCAACACCCACACCAAACAACGGACCCAGCCGCCTCCACACCAGAGCCGAAGCCCAAGCAAAAGGGACTGATCGGCCATTACCGCAACAAAAGCGAAACTTCACAGTAAGATGGTGACAGCCGGAAAGGGCACCAACCACCAGGCACGCGCCGAAGACGCAGACGCCTTGAAATTCAGCATTCAGTCGACAGTCGCCACACTGTCGGCCCATTTGTCAGCCAAGCTGGAAAATGCCTCAAAATATTTGTGTTTGTCTCACCAAAAAGAGCCGAGTTGGCACTGAAGAAGGAGAAGCCGCCGCTGCTTGCATTGCCTACAGGCGACGCGTTTGGCTGGCTATGTCCATCCTCTGTACCTCCCCAGTTTTCTCTGAGCTCTTCATCTAAGTACCCGGTATCATCATCTTGCTGTTGCTGCTTGGCTTCGCCGGCAGATCGTACTGAATCGCTGTTGCCGTCGTTGCTGCTGCCGCTCCCCTCAGGCGCACCAGCGTCTGTACACCCTTCTATAGCCGCTTCGCCTTCCTTACGCGGTGCCTTCTGCAAAAGCTCGGAGTTTAGCAGTAGCGTCAGGGGTCCCATAGCAGCACGCAGCTCTCTGAGTTGCTGCTGCAACCGCTGGGCTTTGCGAGACAGTCGGATGTTCACTACAGCCACTCCGTCGCCCTCTTCATTCGGCTGTTTTAGCCCCGCCTTCTCCACTGCACTCTCTGGTGACAGCGCCGCGGCCTGCTGCAGTAAACTTGAAGCGTTCAGCGTTACTGTTGCGCTTGAAACACCCCACACCCGAACAAGCCGCAGCTGAAGGTCCCGCTGTAGTAGCTCAAGTACCCGCTGCTCCTGTTGGTCCTGCTGCTGTTGCTCCGAACCCTGTGCCTGCTGTTGTTGCTGCTGCTGTGTTGAGAAGTTAAGGAGGCTGCGATTTGTCGGACAAAGCAGCAAACCCCTGAGGCCTAATACCACAGAAAAGAGGTCCAGGGATTCAAGCGGCTCGACGAGTGTGTCAGCTTCCGTCTGCTGCTGCTGTTGGTGTTGCTGCTGCTGGTCTTTCTCATCCCGCTGCAGCAGTGCCAACGAGGCCGCGCAGCATTCACTAACGACCACATCGTCACTGTTGGCGTGTTGCTGCAGGGCAGTAAGCATGTCTTTGAGTTCAGGGGCTTGCAGCAGCAGCTGTTTGTGCTGTTGCAGCAGCAACCGCAGAGCCCCCGCAGCTTGGTGCTGCACGCCGCGGTCTGGGTGTTCAAGGAAGTAGCAAATGCCTAGTGCCATGCGGGGGATCTTCGCCCTCACCGCCGGCGAGGGACGGGGCTCTGCGGCGAGCCGCTGGAGTTGATGGACTATCATCAGGGCGTCCATCCTGTAAAGAGCTGCGGTATGCTCAACTACTGTGGGGGATGGGAGGCAGGCCAGTCGTTGACTGCAGCCGTGCTGCAGACGTCCGACTGTGCAGTGTACGGACAGCCTGTCGAAGGCCGCAGCAAAACATCCACGCCTCCTGACCGCTGATGAGCCTCGGAAGGCGTTAGAGGCTGCGGAGGGTAAAGAGCACTTCAGTGGAGTTTAGATGCTGTGATCTCGCGTGTCTCTGTATGTCATGGGATAGCGAACACCAGCAGCCCCCCAGTGTCCCCGTTGCACCCTCTGCCCTCCGCCTCTGAAGGAGCCTCACGGAGCCAAACACTTAGATTCAAAGAGTGGAAAAGGGGGGGGAGGGGGCGGGGGCGGGAATATAGATATCGCCGTGAATGCTTCAAGCCGCCAAGCAAATGCTCAGGTCCCTTCGGCGTGCGTTCTGCATGCACAGCTACAGCACATCGCACGGATGCTGCAGGCGACAGCCAACAATTCACCCTGGATCCATCCCTAGCCCCTCTTCTTCCCCCTTTAAATATTATTATAAATTAATGTGAAGCAAATACAGGCAACAAAAGCTTTCACAACGACAACTACAGTGGAACGTGAGGAAGAGTGATATTGGGGGCCAGCCCAGCGGGGGCGTCTGCTGTCCAGTGTGCTAGTTAGTGTGTAAGAACAATTGATGAAATACACGCTTCGAGATTACGGAAACTATGGCAGTTTAAGCAAAAGGCCTGTCTACATACTTGAGAGCAGTGAATCGCCGTGAGTTGATACGCAGTCTGCAACGAGAGCTCTCCACCGTGGCGAACTCCTGTCGTGAGCTGTGACAGAGCCGAAAAGTACAAGTTCCCAAGAAGCTGTTGGCCATATCACTCTTCTCGTGTCGGCCTAAGCAAAGCAGTACAAGGGCCTGGGGTCAGGGAGTGCAGAAGACTCTACCACCGTCATTGTGGAGGTGGTGCGTCGACAACTACATGCATGCAAGCTGGCTGCTCAGTACCAAGGAAACGCTTTACAATTCTCGAAAGCGCTAGTGTACGCATCGAATGCGGGCTTGGACATGGTTGCATGCGGATGCGCGTTATAGGAGTAAACGCGACGGGGCATGCTGCTGTTCAAGAGAGCCTGCTTCCAGTATGGGCCATTCCCAGGCCATTGCGCCACAGTTTCAAGCAATCATAGAGGATGAAGGATGGTGCAACTGCTTCGTGGGAGTTATTAGCTTAAATAGCGTGAGTTTATTGCAGCTTGCGACGGTCCTCGGCAAAGAAATGGGACTCGCGAAGCACAATCTGGCTGCGGTTGCAAGGTAACCTTCTACGGTGTTAGCAAATCTCACTTATTTGCAACTACTCTCACCCATCCCTTCATGATTGGCCTGTCACTGCAGGTCGGCAGGTGCATTCACCATCCCAATTGCCAAGCATGTGTACTCTAATGTGCATGTGAGTGCCTATACCGCAGCAGCCCTATACCTTTCGAGGTTTTTTCTGGGTGCTGGACAGACGAGGGGGACAATCGAAACAATAAATATACTGCTGGACGATGCAGATGGTCAGGATCTGTCGCTTCCGGGGCCTTTGGAGCCTTTGCCTCCAGCGCCCCTGCAACGGCAGTTCTTGACATGACGCACAAGTGCCACCTGCTTCTTCATTAGACTTCGTCTAAACACGTTAGGTTACGGTTTAATTGTCCCATGCCCTATCAGTTAGTGTATTTGCTTCTCCATTCCCTCTTCAAGAAGATGGGGTCGCCTGTGCCGCGAAACGAAGCCCTGGGCTGCACCTGGAGTAAGCTTTATTTGGTGCATTGGACTTCCAGCGGATGGCCGCCCCGATTGAAGTTCCTTTTTGTTGAGAGCATATGGAAGCGGTTCCTGCAGTTGTGCCCGCGTTTGCTGTTCCTTGTGCGTTACGCGAATCGGCAATCCCCAAATAGTGGTTTGCGTAAGGCTAACCCACCGGAAGGCATGCACTTCTCCGTCTTGTTCGGTGGCATATTTGCATTGCTTTGCCGTGTTGCCGCTCTTCCCGGGGCATTTATTCCACTCCTCTAACCATAGAGAATGTAGGCGCTCTTTGAAACCGCTGAGATATGCGCTTTCTCATACCTTAGCCGCGTATAAACGTCAGTAGTGTCTGCTGAGGGCACCACATGGGCAATGAGGCATACCTAAGATTCGTGGTGAACCTGTCCACTGTAAAACTCCCCCAGCATTTTTAATATGACCTATTTATGTGTTGATCCGCATCGTACTTCCATCGTTTTACTGACCCGTTTGCCGTGTATGCTAGCGACAAGGCATAACCATGGAGGCAGTACATGCATGGGCAATAAATTGCGCCTCCCTGCCGTAGCTTGAGGTATTAGACTCAATTCCCAACCTGTGTCAAGTTACTCGATCAAGCCGAGATGGCCAATAAGAACCTGCGCTAACACGGGCTTGTGGCGACGCTGCTCTGCAGGTGCGGCTGGAAGCTGCCCTGGCCCCACCACTGGTGCATATATTGCAAGCTGGCCAAGGATCTCCGTGAACGCTTTGCTGGCTACCCTGGCGGCACTGGCCAAAATCTTGCTTTTCCAGTCTCCCATCCTTTGTTTCAGCAACTGAGTGAACTGTTTGTGCTTGCATTCTGCTAAAAAAAGCGAATGTCTGAGTGCGCGAGTCACCAACTGCCTGATGCTTTTGTTTATTCTCTTTCGCTAGGCTGCGATGCTATTCAGAGCGAAAGTATCCATAAGCCATAACCTGTGCATCCTAGTTATTTCTAAAGTATTTTACTCCTTCTCAGAGAGCTGCAAATCTCCTTTTTATGTTTAGGCACTTCACCACCTCGGCGAATTCCACCCTTTGACAGCTAAGTTCCCTCTTCGCCGCACAGACAGTTACAGCTTGCCTGCAGGGCATGACCCTGCAGTTAGCCATATGCGAACTCCGAATCCACCGTCACACTTCTGCTCGTTAAGGATTGATACGCTTACATGCAAGCAATCCATAGAAACTTCCCGTGGGCAATAGCCATAGCCTGTTCCCTTGGCAACTGGGAGAAAAGGCTGCAGAGCAACACCTCTCAGAAAACTTGCATAGCCTGAATTTGCTCGGAAAAGGTGGTACGCATCCTTAGAGACAGTCGCCGTTGGCGTGTCTGGGCTTTCTAATAGAACGGATTTCAATAGCCATTGCAGATCGTCGCGCTTATTTCAAAGAGAAACAACCAACCTCGTCATAAACAAATCTTTGAGATCAGTAGTAGGTGGAGCGCAAAGATAAAATATTTTAATACAGCAACGGACGTTTTAAAGCTAATGATAATACTCGATACAAAGCGCCTAGTAGTCAACATTGCGCCTTTATATTCGAATAGTCACCGCGCTATATGTAGGTGCCCAAGGAGCAGCGGCAAGGTGGCGGTTCTAGTGAATCTGGATTTGGCAACTGCTGAAGCAGGGCACACAGTCCTATTCACTTGCTTATTGAGAAGCAAATAAACAAAACGACAAACTGCCTGCACTGCCACGAAGATTGGGACAAACGTTTCCTGTGTGCTTGCCCGCTTGAATGGACTGTCATTGGCTCTTATGCATATTCAGGGTTGCCATCCCTTGGAATAACTGAAAATGGGAAAAGCGTTCGGATTGTTCCTCTTTTTATCAGGGTCTGCCATGTTTCAGGAACAAATGAAAATGGGAAAATTTCTTTAATTGTTTCTTGTTCTATCAGGATATGCTTGAAACTGGTATGCTTATTGCGTGCTTGCAGGCTATCGGCTGAGGGCCTAGAGCACTTCATGGTTGCCCAATATGTCTATGTCCTGCGACCCCCCGCCTTCGAGAAGGACCGTCGTGAGTTGTAAAAGGTCTAAGAAACTTAAAGTAGGCGCTTCAAAGGTCAGCATACCTCCCTTCCGATCCCTTGGTTTCCTGGGCACCGTGAGCCAAGGCCTGGAACTGATTCGAAGTTGAGCCAGCATGCCCAGACCTCTAACTCGTCCCGCAAGGCAGCTTCGCACCCAAGCATAGCCACCGCCCGCTTTCTGCATTCATTAACACTGAACACAATTGTGAAGCAAGCGCTCGGCCCTCATTATCCAGCCTGTACGCACATAAAACTTCACATTTCATCTTCAGACAGACCATGCTAAATCTGCTTAATGGTAAGAACTGTTTTGAGCATTTACCTCGAGTTACTGGTTTTCCCTTAAGGACTTTACTCGCATTGATTTGGCTTTGCTTAGTGCTAGCCGACATAAGATATTTTGGAAGAATGTACATGCAGCATAGTTTCTGTGGTATTGACTCGTATTTCTGCTTACCCACAGGCTGACTGTAGTGGGCCAAGTGAGAGCAAAATAGAAGGAAACGTACTCGGATGCATTCAATAGGGAGGTGTTTCCAGTTCCCCCGCCACCCGCTAGACGCTCAATTCACCGCATCACGCTCATTCCCAGAGCAGCCCTCCAAGGTAACGGGCACTCCTACCGCTTCAGGAGGATATTCAGCTGCAATCATAAGGCATGTTAAAGATGGGCAAGGTCCTCAACCACCAACTAGCGCCTTGGAAAACAATCCGGTGTTGTCAAAGAAAGAGGATGGGAGTTGGCGCGCGGCGTAGGGCTGCAGCAGCCGGTGCAGCAGTTCGCCGGCACACAGCAACAAAGGTACAGCTTATTCAGACGGCCGACAGAGGCACCTGCAGCAGCTGCAACAAGAACTAGGGCAACAGCAGTTACTCAAGCAGAGAAAACCGCTGAAGCCGCCAAAGCAGCACCCCCTTCAAACACCAGTGCGGCACAAGCCCCCACATGATGTACCTTTCCTATGTTGAGCGATCAGGCGCAACATAGCGTATGCTTGCTAAGGTGGCGGGGGGCAGGCTAGCATGGCCTGTAGGACGTTGGTACTTCCATCTCTACGTACTCACATGCAGCCTACGGTGGACCAAGCAAGTGCTCAACGACTGTCTACTCGGCATTCTACAAGGTTAGTGCATGTAGCAAACGGAGTGGTTGCGCGTATATGTGGGGTTGCCTTGCAGCACTAGTTGCAGCGCTATGGGCTGCAGCTCTCAGCGGGCCTGCTGGTCTCGAGACCAGCTTTAAGCCCTTGGGATGCTGTGCCCAGGAGGCCAGGGGGCTGGAAGGTAATTCGGCTGCCTTTTTCCTAACTCCTTCTGCACGTCTTTGACTCTATTGCAGCACACGACGGCCTTTGTCTAGGACCGAAAGGCTCATTAGGCACTCAGTGAAATATGATGTAGCGGATATGGTATGGCCCATCATAGTAAGGAAATGGCCTAGCGGAGTAGGGGCACTGGAACTGCGGATAGAGTCAAGGGCCGCCGTTGAGCCCCCAGAGTGAGGCTGTTGAGCCCCAAGAGTGAGGTTCAATCAAATTTTGGACTTTGTTGTGTTCCTGGTCTTGCACAGTAACCAAGCATTCGTACTTTACTGGCTTTCCTTTTGGTCCTTTGATGACGGCGCTTCCTGTTAGTGGGAGGCAGAAGCCCCAAAGTGTCAGGTCATTCTCCAGCAAGCAGAGAACCCGGGATTGGTTTAGGCAGTCATGAGGTAGGCTTGTTTTACCGTCCTGTTAATGCTTCTGATCCGATTTAGTGCGAGCAGAACAGTTGGTTCAAATACTTGTTAATGCGGCTACCTTAAAGGTTAGTGCAAAGAAGCTACCATCTTTTGGATTATGGCTGAACGCAACTGGCTCGAAATCGATTCTGGCTAAGCAGCGCACCTCGACGTCTCGCTTCAATGCACATGCATGAGATAGGCGACGATGGAAGCACTTGCCGAGAGCGCAATAATTTGCTGGGACGGGCGTGCTGGTCGAAAGTGCAGTGGGATGTTTGATTGGTTTATGCCAGTCTAAGCGTTGCCTCTCTAAAAGGGTGCTTAATTCTTCGAATAGTTTGCAAGAGATGGGAGCGCTGATTCTGCTCCACCTGGACTATGCAGGTGCGTCAGTCGATGTGAACAACTGGAAGCCTAACATTCTTAATCTCGCAATTCAGGGATGCAAAAGCAATGCAATGCATGCAATGCATGCAATGCATGCAATGCATGAGGCTAAAATTATGGGACTCGTATTACTGCGAACCCAAGCTTTCCTTGTGACGATGGAGGCAGAGTGCTGTGGCGCACGGTTTAGCCCCTTAAAATAGCCGTCGCCTGCTGTCCTTGCGGCCCTCTTGGGCTTGGCTCATGCTTCAACCGTATATACCAACAGCACCTCCACCACTTCCTATGATTCGACCCACGAACTGGCATGTCAAATGAGGGCAATGTCCGGCACACGCAAAAGTAAACAAAAGCCCAAGCACAACGTGCAACGACGAGCTGTGGCCAGTGGCCCTCCATACACTTCACCATCGCACTACCCCAAACTCACAGATGGCCCCATATCACGTTCACCCGATAGTTCGCCCAGAACGTTGATATCAAACGCCTCTTTCGTGTCCACCAATCGAAGAACCGGTATAGATTTGGAAGTATCGATGGAGAAAGAGCACATTGATATCAAGAATCAAGAAATGAGTTCCACAACAGATGGACGAAAGATAGAGGCCTGTGGTGCATTTTACATCCAATATCACGTTGGTCACATTACTGGCAAAATTCTGTGGCCTACTGCCTCACGAGTCGCATGCATCTGGCTGCCAGCCCCATGAGCCAGTGCATGCAAGCGGAAGCCAGCCCCACCGTCGGGCGAGCAATATCCGTACACAGGAAGCAGCGAGCAGCGAATCGGTGATAGTAGTCCACAATGATTGTCTACGTTGAGTATCACTCCCGTAGAGGCACCTGATTTGGGACAATGGAAGCCGTTGGTGACGAATTCAGCGGTGCCGGCATGCTGGAACCTTCTGGCTCTGAACAGGACGATGCAGCTCAGCAAAGAGAAAAAGTGGCTGTGGCAGATGGTGTAGCGCTGAACGTACGTGATGCAAAGCCTGTTCATGTCTCGTTCTTACTTGATGGAGGCCAAGCTAGCAATGGCCTTTCAACGTCTTCGGACGTACCTTCCGTCCCTTATTCCACTACAAAGGTAACCAGCGGCACCATCTCAAAGGAAGCATTGGGATCCAATCAACAAGCTGGCGGTACATGCCAGGTGTCACTGCAAAATGAGGATGAAAAGGGCATCGCTGACCTATCTACTCTGGTGGAGGAGGAAAAGACAGATCATGCGTGTGTCGACACAGAAGCAATGGTGGAGCTGCAGCAATCCAGAAGCCTTCCGGATGCAATCGCTCTTCTATCCAAAACCACTGATGACCTAGAAGGAAGGGTTAACGTTCTCCTTGCTCAGCATGAAGAGGAGTTCTTTGCTGCATTCCGCTCTCACATGGCAAAGGTACAAAAGCATATAGAAAACCTCCAAGCCTGTGCTGATGAACAGAAAAATCTGCTGGAACGAGATTTGAGGATTAAGACCCTTCAACAGGAGTTACAGTGGTTTGTGAGCGAAGCAGTCAGACTGGATCAGGTATTGCACTCGCTTTTTGACTTGAAGCCGTTAACGAGGACTGCGCAGCTTGCCACCACCTGGTGCACTACCGCGTAGAAAGGCTGGTGCTGTCTTTGCCGTGTCAGAACACTGGTGTGAATGGAATCTCCAAAGAGAGTCAGTCTGCCTTACCTGATCAGGTTTGCAAAAAGCTTAAAGGGGACCTTCTCAGTTGGCGTGCTCGAACCGATGCTTTGCGAGAAGACCGCGATTTTCTAGAGGCCGAGCTAAAGAAGGCAAAACGCAAATTACGAAGCAGCCAACTGCAGGATCCCAGCAAGTTCTGTACCACACTGCAGGTCAAAAGTAATGGCTTTTGCACCGCACGCTACTTCACCCCAGTGTACTGCTAGAAGTTTTTGTTTTGTTTAGCTTGATTTCAGTGGCAGCCTTGTGAGTTGTTCTGAGAACTTGAAATATCTGGTTGAAGCATAACTCAAGCACATATCTATACATTTATTCTGCCAGGAATCGACTGGGCCGCAAAGCCTTTCTCTCCCTGCGCCGAAATCCGCTGTTCCACCGGCCATAGTGGATAGGGCTCCTGTCACGGCTCACAGCACCCCTCCGTTAGTTCATACACCATCCGACGATCCAACAGTGCTGAAGGAGACCATTGAAGACCTGAAGAAGCAGGTATCCTGTCTGATTGCAGCAAACCGTCGGCTTCAGAATGAAGCGAAACGAAATTTTCGAATGGAGTGCGCCAGGAATGAACACTGGGCGTAGCCTCGGGACCACTTCAAAATACACTTCACTCCTTACTAAGAGGTCATTCTAGGCATATGTAGGCACCTTCAGACATTATCGTGTGCTGCGGTCAACTGACACCTGCATTCATAGACTGTGTGGTACCTCTTCAATAGATCGAACATTGTGGAGGCCTCTAAGGCTCTTTCAAGGCGCCGGGACTTGGAATCATTTTTTTTGGAGTGCATAAATGATATCAGGAAGGAAAGAAAGCTAAGGGGAGCTCCACCCGCCTCTCTGAGTAAGGGCCAATAACTGCAAGGCATTTCTTTCACTTGCAAAAGCCACTTTTCAGCAATTTTCATCAGGAGCCACGGTTATAGAGGCACAGTGGGGGGGGCGGAATTTGTGGGAACCAGAAACAGGGAAGCCGCCTTTGTCGAACTGCCTCAGGAGACTTTGAGGGGCTTTCTCTTCAAGAGTTTCTAGCATTTGACCGGCGGAGTGTTTTGAACGCCTTCCTTTCAGACGACAAGGTTCTTGTGAGCCATCTTTTGAGCTTTGCAGATAAGAAAGCCCATAATATTTGCACATCTCATTAACTACATTGGGAAGTCGGCAGAGTGACTAATTTTTGGTTGTTCTGGGTCTTTTCAGCAAAAATTGTACTCTCTCGTGTTCCCACAACAAGGATTTATAGAATGAGGCGACCCGGATGCCGCCTCATGCCGTTAATGAAAGTCGTCCAGGCAGCTCTACAAGCATCTAAACGTTCACCTTTTGGAGAATCATCTTCCCTCCCACCCATGCCTATCCCGTTCCTTGGTCGTTTGCAGGGGAAAGATGAATGCTGCCTTCCTATGCTATCCGCTGCCTTCCTTGAATATCAACTTTGCAAAAGTAACAGGTCCACAGGTGCTTTGGGAATCAACTGCACTCCTTTTCTCTGCGATTAAAACCCATGTCTCAGATATTCACAAAACTAAAACGTCCCCAATCTCTGTTCGGCTGTATGAGTAGAGATATGCAGTAATATGCGCATCATACATAATATGGCTTGTCTTTTGAATTAATGCCTCGTATCTAGTGGCAAGCGACTTCTTGGTACACTCTCATTCCACCGCAGGGCACACGCTTTGGGGTAAGATGCACTTGAAACGTGGAGATTACGTTGAATGGTGAACCACTGCGTAGTCGGCATATTGACAAACTGTCTGAGAGAGCTGTGACCTAGTCTTTTCTTCAATATGCCTATTCCCTTGAAAAAGAAGCGATACGGGTGTGATGATACACAATGCTGTAAGCGTGACACACGGACAACGAGATATGAACAAGGGATTCACATCAGTAAAGGGACACAACTACGCTCAGAATTGCAAGCACCTGCAGAACTGGAGAAAGCAACCTTGAATGGAGCTTGCATATACCATACACGCCAGCTCTTGTGTGACATAAGGCACTTTCAGAACGTGGATCGAGGCAACCAGGGTAAATGTGAGATACCGCACCACTGCGAAACGGTGTGGCGCCTCACAACTACACTATGCGCCTGTCCACAGAGGATTCATAAGATTCGGCTGGAAGCTTCGAAGAAATGTTGTACGTTAAAGGAGAGCAGTATGGCAAATATGTAGCGATTCAGAATTGCATCAATGTGGAGACCGAAAGCCTTTGTCCTTTCGGTAACCCTGGCCCAACTGGTATTCCGGTCCTAGGCACTGCCTTCGTGTTCAAAGTGGTATTGGACACTAGTCCTAGGCGTGCCATTCGCAGCATCTCAGTGTGACTAGGCTTCATCAAGGTTCATTACAGCTCAAAGGAGCTACGCATAACGACGTCCAGAAGTAACCGAATTGCCTCCGTGGTGGTGCGTAGACTGTAAGTGGTTCTCCTGCATAAAGCTCTAACAGAGTTGGAGACCACGCAAGGAAGCACACCCGAAAGCAAAAAAAACAGCTACAAGGGATAGTATTTTGCATTATTATCATTATTGTATGGCAAATATTCAGGTCGGTCGTACTGCGAGCAGATGCACCTAGAATCCAGCCCCATAACGCAGTGCATGCATTCGGCAGCCAGCCCCATTTGGCATTGGGGACTGCAGTGTCCTACAAAGCAATTCACGCGTTATATAACCCCATGTTGTATGTTTTTTTAAAGGTAATCGGAATAGCGCCTTGCTTCCTTAAAAGTGACAAGCCAGTCACCCTTGAGCCCGTAAAGCAGCAGCTGGGACTGACCGCTCCGAGCCCACGAAGGACCAGCTGAGACTTGAGCTGCTTCCCCCCCCTTCCCCCCCAAAAGAGCTTCTGAAAATGATCTAAAGCACTTTTTTTTGATTTTTAGTTGTTTGCATACGGTTTTCCCGCTGCCCATCAACAACTGTGTCGCCTGTTCTCGCTGGGCTGCATGCCTAGAGACTATCGCACTCCTTGTAGAACGATCACCTATCTCATTAGTGTTTGCCCGCTCATTTCAACGGAATTTTAGCCAGTTAAACTGGTTCAGAGGCCTAGTACACTGATTTTGACTGTTACTTCACAGCAAACCAGTAGCTGCAGTTCCAGTGCCGTCTTATCAGCGTAGGCACTTGCCAACCTAGAACAGCCGCTGATTCCCGCTCTTGCTCAGCTAGATATGCACGGAATTTCTACCTGCTTGTGCCCTCGCGGGGCACCTAATGAACATACAAATGACCGTCACGAGCACGAACCATCTAGCCACGCGAACAACGCTTTAGACCACACTGGTGGCATCCATCAAGATAACTCAGCTGGGGCCTACGCTACGGTTGACACTCCCCTTTCTTGCTGCGGAGGTGCGCATCTGAAGTCTTCTGTTCCTCGAAATGCGCGGGCCTGCGGCAGTGCACCTGGGGCTGTAGGACCGCACTCTGACTACGTTGCGTTAGAACGTGCCGCGCAAAATCCTGCCCGTCGCGGAGATAGCCGCTCACCGCAGGGTGGAGTAGAACCAACATCATGGAAATTTAAGAGGGAGGGATTTATTCTTTCCTTTGTTGGCCCCCTAACCGATTCTTACGACGTCGAGCCGAGAAAGCTTGGCCAAGGAACATATGGTAGTGTCTGTAGAGCTGTCAACAAGTCAACGAAGACAGTGAGAGCTGTGAAAACGATCAGCAAAAGCAAGGTCCGAAATGTCAAGAGGTTTAAGCAGGAAATCTCAATTATGAAGTCCCTCGATCACCCCAATATCATGTTAGTCCGCCTGTTCACAACCAGGCAACTTCATATGCATTGCAGGAACTTGTTGAAGAGTTATTCTATAGAGAAACGTGCATTTTGGCACGCCGAGGCAATCTACACTAACTCCGACTAAGTTTTAGCATTCGTCAGCATTGCCGCATCTGTTGCAACCACGAGATATGTTACTATTTTGTCTTAGTAGGCTGTTGGGTTTTGCCGCTTTCTGACTAAAGAACCAGTCGCTGTTGGCACAACGTAAAAAATCACCAAAATTGAAATGATAATGAAAGTTACGACAAAGCATTACCCTAAGTACTTGCCCAAGCGGCCTTTTCGCCGCAAAACAGCTACATACTATTTGAGTTCCAAGGACGTGCAGCGCAGAATGCCTAAACACTTAGCAGATTAAAATATACACTCATGATTGTGAGCACTTTTAGCACTGTAAAACCCCAGAAGAGCGTTAACATGGCTGTTATGCCTGGAATTATGCGCAGAGAGTGAAAGTTAGTCTGTGCTGCCCATTTCCTGCAAACTCTGGTTAATAAACTGTTCGCGTTCCTGTGCGCAGAAAGCTTTTTGAAACCTTCGAAGATCACAAGAATGTGTACCTCGTGATGGAGCTCTGCAGGGGTGGAGAGCTGTTCGATCGCATCATAGAGCAAGGGTATTTTTCAGAGGCCTACGCTTGTTCGCTCATGCGGTGCATACTGGCAGCTCTGTTCTACCTGCACAGACACGGTATTGTTCACCGGGATCTCAAGCCAGAAAACTTCATGTTTCTTGACAAGGGCAAGGATGCCCCCTTTAAAATTATTGGTACGGATACTTGTCGTTCCTCGCAAAGCCACATAGAGTCTTCGTGTGCTGGCACCGCAGCAGAAAGACAGAACGGCATGTTGCACGGCAAATGCAAGTACGATGTAAAACAGGGTGAAGGCCAGAACACTGACTAAGTTAAGCAGCGCTCTGACTGGTGCGCTGGCTATCAGGCAGGGAGTACACTTCCGGGAATCGTTGTGAATGGAGTTTGCACTGCTATGTGAAGGGTCTAACGGTTGATGTGGGATGGGGGGATCGGATGCCAATGCACTTAACAAGGGCCTAGAATATGTTCAGAGAGCCGCCCCTGACTCTGCACTAGCCTCCCCTTTACGCAGGTCTTGTTCTGTTTGCAGATTTCGGCCTGGCGACTCGCTTCAGTAACAACTCGTACATGTCTACGCGAGCGGGCACGCCGTTCTACGTAGCTCCTCAGGTGTTACAAGGTAAATATACCTATAAATGTGACATGTGGTCCGCCGGAGTCATTCTGTACATTCTTCTTTGCGGCTACCCTCCATTTCACGGGGAAAACGACGCGGAAATTCTTGCTCGCGTCAAAGTAGGACGGTATAAGTTCAACGAGCAAGACTGGAAAGGCGTTTCAAATGAAGCAAAGGACCTTGTCCGGAAGCTTATGGCTTTTGATCCCCACCGTAAGCCTGGAAGCCAAGCAGAGCCTTTATTCTGAAGTCACCCGGAACAATGACTTCCCGATGCACGCCGCTCATAATCATTTCATAAATTGATCCAACAAGGCAGCTTTCTTTTGCAGTTTTATAATGCTGTCCATTTGCATGAGCGTCACTCCAGTAGAACGTGAGGAATATTTTACCGCAGTGTTTTGTACAAAATGGGCATATCTAAAGGTTGTTGACTATTTATTTGCTGGGTTGCAGCGTTGCGCCGCAGAACGACTTTCAGCCGAGCAGGCTCTCAATCACCCATGGATTAAGCACTTCTCCTCAGCCCCCAATCCTGCAGCAGATGCTCCGTTCAGCCGCACAATGCTTGACCACTTCAGGGTAAGTAAATTCTCCAATTTAATGGTAGAAGGTCACTTGGGGAGCAACAGTACTCTCTTTGCACGAAGTCATTGGGAAAAGGGTTGCATTTTATGCTCGGCCAAAGCTGCTGCGTCTAGCTCGTCAAAAAATGCGGTATCCTGGCACCGGACCTGTGGAATATGTAAGCTAAACATGTGGTTGTACCTATCCTTACATCGGTTCACCTGTTTGCAGGCTTTTCAAGCACTCTGCAAATTGAAGAAAGCAGCACTGACAATTATCGCACAGCAAATGAATGAGACGCAGATCGAGCTTCTGACTCACACATTTCTTGGTGCATCGGCGGTTTCAGACGAGCCAATATGTTAAACCTCCCTATGCTACTTGCACTATTAACATAATGCAGACGGAGTAGAGGTCATGCCGCTTTGGGAAAGTTCACGGAAACAGATTCTTCAATGGGTTCAAAATTTTTCCTTCAGCACTCGACGAGGATGGAGACGGTAGCATTACGCTTCAAGAGCTGCGAAGTAAATCCAAGCACATTTTGCGTTTGGCTGTTGAACCCTTTTTTAGCATTTCCTGGATATGGCATTTCATCGCTAGAGAGCGAAACTAACCGAACCCAAAAAACGTAGCAGCCAAATTGTTGAGACTTCGAAACCTCGTTCTCGCATTAGACCAAAGTTCGCTCGTGCTCGCTCACTAAAACAATGTGGATATTCTTTGTTTGCGATGATGTATTTTCGCGTTTATCAATGCAGCTGGCCTTAAAAAGGCAGGCATGAAAGACATTCCTAGCGACCTTGAGCAGTTGATGAACGACGTAGACTCCGACGGCTCAGGTGTAATAGACTACACGGAATTTGTAGCCGCCACCCTCGATAAGCGGCAATACATACAGGCAAGTAGCTTGATGGCTGCTTGGGAGACGTGCACCTTAGGAGAGTTATTCTCAGCTTCAAACTCGTATACTTGCCAGACAGCAGGGTGCGGATCTCCCCCTCCGAACTCTCCTTGTGCTTTAGGGCATCAGTTCTTCTAGTACCTGATAGCTTTGTGAGGTACGTCTATATGCACTAGGCATCTTTCCAGTCACTTTCCTGGCGAAACAATGCTGAATTCTTGCGTTGTCACAGGAAGACGTGTGCTGGGCAGCATTTCGAGTTTTTGACTTGGATGGAAACGGCCGAATCTCCGCTCAGGATCTAGCACACGTCCTACTGAACACGGATGTACAGTCCGTATTTCCGTCGCCTGCTTCCCCTGGCCATGAGAACCCTGCTCCGCATCCGCCAACTCCCGTGGAAGATGAAGCTCACCGGGAAGGCCAAAAAGGAACAAATGACTTGTCTCCGCAAGAAAAGCACCATCAAATGCAGCAGATCAAGAGCATCATTCGGGAAGTGGACCGGAATGGAGACGGAGAGGTTCGTTGCACCGATAATGGGCTAGCTAAGGCCGACGTCAGGCGTGGAGGTGCTTAATTTAAGTTATTGCGCAATTCACTTGCGTCCTTAGGACCCAGGTTTTCTACCAAAAGAAAACCGAAGAGTGATATTATCCCTAGTTCACTTCTTGCGGATGCCGCACTGGATAGACCGTGCCTGTATAATCCCGGGAATGACCCGTCAAATTTTGCTTCTTTAGATGTGGATTGTGACGGCTGAAACAAATTTGTGTGAGAAACAAGCCAATTGCCTGCATGTGCTGCAGATAGATTTCGACGAGTTCATGGATATGATGCGCCGGAGCACGATGTAGGCCAGGTGGCTACCATTGTCATTTGGGTTATTTCTACTTGAGAAGAAAGCTACCGATGCGTTTAGAACCCTCGTGCTGCTCGCCTGAAGCATAGTTGCTTACTAGCATATTATTTGCCCCCGGAAAATCCAGCGACCGAGTTCATGATCGGGGTGCACAGAAATTATGCACTATTCTGCCTTGCGTGGATCACGTAAGCCTGTTGCTTTGTACCCCTACGGCTCGCCTGGTGTGGTACGCCTCCTTTGTGTTGCAGCTGCAATTCCGCTCGCATGAGCATCGCATAGAGTGGAGAACCATATTTTTGCGTCATTCCTCGATAAATGCTAGAGGTTGCCACGCTTACGCAGAAGCCGAATATTCTGGTTGTAAAGGCTGAGGTATTTGCCGAAAGGCTTGGTGCGCCGTCCAAGGCAGCCAATCGAAGAACAAAATACAGGTGGAGCAACAGGGCAACTCCAAGCATAACAAAGGCGTGGCAGGACGTTAACTCCCCGTGGTAGCATTTGATACCCCAGCATGAACAAGGCAACGACAGAACTGTAGGCGCGCTATATTCGGCCCTCTTTGCTGAAGCGCCTGCTGCAAGGAGCCGATGCGGTTCGCTGAGGGATATCGCAACCGTGTTCAATTCAATCGCAACAGGCTGCGCTAGCTGCGCAGCCAGCGACATGAGACTCAGTTTCACTGGAAAGTGACAGCCGCAATCGAAAACGCTAGCCTGTGTTTAAAACTTGGGTGGTACTTAGCTGTTGAACATATCTAGCCTGCGTAGTGCGTTACAGGCTAGCCAATATACTGCAGCAGAGGGCCATAAAACCCCTGAGTAAGATGCCAAGTAACATCGTGACTCTTAGCTAAGGAGTGCCCCGTTTGAACGCAGAAGAAACCCATAACAGATCATACCGACGAGCGTTCGCCGACCCTTTGCCAGGCTTGCTATGCAGGATCAAGTATGTACTTGCGCCACGCTACACTAAAGTGTACAATGTTGACGTATGCAGCAAAGGGGCATGGGTTGTGCGTCCACGTGCGGCTGCCTTGCAGCATTATATGCAGCAAGGTGCGTTGTAGCCCATGACAGGCTAGTTCGTGCCCCCAGCAGCCCAAGCCCTTGGGCAGAGGTGCCCAGGGTACTTAGAGGCGGTAGGGTAGATCAGCTGCTTTGGACTCTTTCTTGAAGTATTTGACTTTATAGCAGCTCGCGGCGGTCCTCGGTTACTCTTGTTACAAATCGCCAATCATCTGCCATTCATTGCAGGCAGCAGAAGTGTCAACACCTCTTCAATCTTATATTTCGTCTATTGTTTTCAACTAGAGTCGTTCAGTTTGCCGTAGCGTGCTTAGAATTCTGCTCACTGGAGCCCTTTCACTTGAAAGCATGGGGGTTCAGACCCCTGAGCTAATAAAAAGTGATATTACTATGGAATCGAAACTTTAAAGGTGTTCCTAGCCATAACTTTCACTTAAAGTTTGCAACATCTTCCAGCACCGCTGTTGTGAGCTGCCTGGCAGTTGGCTTATTCAGTGGTTCCCAGCGCTGCGGTTTTCAACAACTCGCTTTTTCCTATGGATTGGCTTGAACGCGAAGCCTCATGCCAAACCTGCCCAGGCTGAGCGTCCAGCGGATATGATTGAGGTCCATGCGTCGGTATTTAGTGAGGGGGAGGATTGTGCAAATGCATTTATGTTCGCTACTGAAACAGAAGTGGAATGGAATCAGTGTCCCAATAAGAGGGGAGCGACGAAGTCCAGATGCAATGCACAAGCGCTGCCAAAAAAGTAAGAGGACGGCATGCAATCTGTCGTGACTGTCTCAGGAAGCCCGCAGATTTGGAGGATTTGGTGCAATTAAAAGCCGAGAAACTCCAGTCACGACTATATATAGAGAGACCTGAGATGCACTTAGCCACATGAAGTGTTTAGCACTTCGACTACCCGTCAGATGCCAAAGACACCACATCGGACTTACTTCCAGGGCACCCCCATCCCTACACCTTGTGAAAGGAATCGGGCGGCAAACAGACGAACTCTCGAGAAAAGGCAATGATCAACTAAAACTTTTGGACACAATCCGGTGCTGACGAAGAAAAAGGGCGGGAGCCGGCGCATGCGAGCCGACTTCAAGCCACTTAAAAATGCAAGGAAAAGCAATAGTAAGACAATAGTTTCCGTTGCCCCGGATAGACGAAGTACTTGATCGCTTGCGGCTTTTAGCAGTATTTTCATGATGTTAATTCCCTAAAGCTGTTTGCACGCACAAGCCTGCGTTATATACACGCACAAAACATATGGGACAGCAATATCCGTCTGGGGTTGGTGAATGTACCTGTCGAATTGCAAAAACTGGAAACCGCGATTTCTATAGCCAATGGCAGATAGACGGTTTTAAACATTCGCGGAGTGATTGAATTCGGCTGGAATGTGAAGTAGCCCTTGCAGTACCTGCGGCGTGCAGTGACTCGTAAGAGCACAAGGTATTGCTTTTCCATGCAAAGCAATCAATGTTTTGTTGCTTTGTTTATGTGCAACGCTTCGCGTTGCACATAAACAAAGCAACAAAACATTGATTGCTTGGTTGGTTTGGGTTTGGGAAACCCAAAAGATACAGGGCATATGGGAGTGGCTAATTCCTCTCCACTCTTACGGGTATCTATAGCTTCCTAGACCTGTTAATGAGATAGAACAGCTAAATCATTAGGTTCTCTTTCTTTGCCTCCTTTCCGACAGACCTTCTCGGTAACGGCAAACAATTTTTTGCGACAGAGACCGAAAGAGAGGCCCCCCAGAACCTGAGCTAGCACCAGGCATCGCCTCCAGGTTTCACTCTCTCTGATTTCGGCAAGGCTTCCTTCCTAATAACTGATGCCCCCTGAGACGGCGGTTGCAGTAATGTCTTCTTATCACCCCGAAAACGCGGAGAAAAAATAATCGCCTGCCACCCACACTGTTTCGTCGGAGAGCATATGCATTCGGCGTGTGAGCAGGAGCTGTACCCGGTCTTCTGAGGGGTAAAGAAATATGAACATTACTTATAAGGCAGGTATTTCACTTTCCAAGCTGGCCACCAACTGTTGACACATCTGATGAAAAGTTTTCAAGACTTGGAAAATGAAAGTTGCTTGATGGCTTTGCCGGCTCGCGCAGAACGATTTCACAGCCAAGTATCTCAAGGGGATCACAAACGCTGCCGTTAACGCGTTCTCTCAATGCCCTATCCATCAGTCTGTTTGTTCTGCGACTGTGTTTATATGAGGCTCCACCTACTTTCCAAACTGAGTCCTTCGTACTCATGACTATTTGACTCTCAAATAGTCAAGGGGCCTCGGTGCTTGCCAAACTCAGGAAGGGATGGCCCGTTAACCACTACTGCATAGACGGAGATCTGCTTTGTTGCCAGACAAGGCGTGGAGTCCAGTACTTATGCAGTCCCGCTTCGCTTTGCGCAAAAGGTTTGAGCAAAGTGCCCGTTCATGGTTCGATGAGCCAGCCCCTTTGGTAGCCCTTGATGCATGCCTCGCCTGTCCTGAGTGCCAGCAGCTGAACATTGCCTACGCCGCACTCTTTCAGAGTCTTCCAGTCCCTAAAAGGATATGGAAGGATACGTAAATATCTTTCGTACTGGATTTACTACCAGCCAGAGGGCGTTTTATTACTTACGTTTCTGCCGGTGGGCTCTGCAAGTATGCACACTTCATCTGGCCTTCGAGTTCTGCAAGAGCAGAGAGTAGACTACCTATTCATTAGCCTTGCTTGTGAGCTCTAGGAGTTCCAGGGAACACCATTACTGAAAGGGATTCGTTTTTGCTGGCGCCTTCTGGCTCAGCTTCATGACGCAGCTCATCATCGGCATAAGATGACTGTGGCCCATTCTCAAGTAGACGGTCACGATGAGGGCACAAACTGCAAGTTTGTGCAGCACTTGAGACTCTGTACTTCCGAAGATGCACCAAAATGAGTTGATCTTCCCCCCTTATACGGAATGGTTCAAGCTACAGCAGTGCACTTTTCGACACAAGGCGGTTCGGCTTCCATTGCCCAAACCTAAACAATATTGCCTGAACTGATGTTGGACCTGATGACTGGAAGTCACTCCCGTGAGCCTGCACCTACAGGGCTCCACGCACGGCACGCAGCCTCTCCAGTATACTTGAACAAGACATACGAAAGCCACCCTGTAACTCGGTAAGCATGCATGCTGCCTACAGGAGGCCATGCGTTTAACAATCACGTGCTGTTTTTGCATGATGCAAAAGGGTGAAAAGATGGGCCATCCACGCCCGCATATGTACTCTCAACGGGGGTTGCAGCACCGCGCCCCGCCTCTAATGGCTGGCCACGAGTTCACCGCACCAGCCGAGGCCCTTGCGCCACTGTGCTTGAGACGCCTGAAGATCCGAAGGAAGGCCAGCAGTTTTATGGGCGCGACTGTCCCTCAAATTCGCACTCGACTGCAGCTCACAAACGTAAGAACGGATACTTTCTTCAGATTCTGAAGGCAACCCCACATGCAACCGTATTCGCGTCACCTTACGCTGCATGAGTCAGCTCTGCAGACAATTGTTAAACCAGCTGTCCGGCTACATGTAAGTAGAAGTACATGCAACAACTTCAGACAGACCAAGGTAAATTGTGGGGGCCGCGCTACGTAGGAGCGTCTGTTTGGTGTCAATGGTCCCAGCCCCATTCCTTGAAAGCTAAGCAGAATCACCTTCTAAATGTGTTTTGAGAGAATAAATTTAATGTGCTCATAGACGACAGAAGCAAAATCCGACGCAGTTCATCCCATAGGGGGGCCTGCCAGTCATTGAGAGGAGGCAGCCTGGCGCGCGCGGTGACAGGGGCTTGTGCTGCTGCTGCTGCACGATCTGGTTGTGTATTTAGGGTTTTTGAACTGTTTGTTAGTGGGTAATGATTCATTTGTTGTTCTCATTGGAAGCTATATCGCCTCACGATTTCTGTGCTGCTCAAGGGGCTCGCATTTGTGGAGGAGAGGTGGGGTTTCATAGAGGTGATGACTGCTGGTGCGGGAGTTGTAGGGTTTTATTGGGGTTTATAAACGGGTTTTTGTTTGTCTCCTGTTTATGTTTTATTCTCTTATCGTGGAATGACTTTCAAGCCCCAACCAGAACACTCTACCCGCCCCTCCCTTCATCGCCTTTGTGGTTTTTGGGGGTCCTATGCTGCTTGAGTGAGAAGAGGGAGAATTCTTCTGCTTGCATGCATAGTTCTTACTGTTCAAGAGTTCTAGTAGCTGGGGCGTTTGGGGCTTTTCTTTTGTGTGGGGGAGAGGGTTGAGTGCTTTGAGACGTTCGATGATGGATGGGTCTTTGCTGTTTCTGTGTTGTGTGTTGTATATAGAATGTTGTTGTAAGATGAGGGTGTTCTGCTACTTTGTCGAATCAGGAGCCGCGTCGATATCTGTATGGGTTTCTTGCATGCGATGCATGCGATTTGGGGCTGTTTTGTGTTTCTTTTTATTACAGATTCTCCCCAAGGCAAGGCGGGTTGCTGCTGCGTGTTGACGTGTTGCTGCTGCAAGCAGCAGGAGGGTGAGAGCATACACGCAATATCGTAGCTGTTGTTGGAGGAAGCAATGAGCGATCAAGGAAGAGAAGACGGGCCTGAGAGGTCAGAAAATCGCAGGTCTCCCTCCCGTGAACGCCAGCGTGAGATGTCGCAAGATGGACGAGAGGGGGGCCCCCGGGGCCCCTCAGGAGAGCGCAGCCCAGCAGCGCGACGATCACTATCAGGCAGCCGCCACAGTAGAAGCCCACAGCGAACAGACAGGCGGAGTCGTTCTTCGTGAGTCTCTCTCTCTCTCTCTCTCTCTCTCTCTCTATATATATATATATATATATATATACACGATGCCCCTATGTATTGTCTGATGATGAGGAGGGTGTCGATGACAGCTGCATAGTATCATCATCATCTTCTCTTGGTGGTGGTGGTGATGCTGCTGCTGCTGTTGCTGTTGCTGCTGCTGCTGCCTGTGCAGACGCGGCAGCAGAAGCAGAAGCCGCAGCGGAGGCCGGGGGGGCCGTTCTAACGGGCGGGCCTACTACGGTGATGAGAGGGTGACGCATGTTATGGAGATTCAGGATGATGATGCTTCCTTTATTCTAGGAGCGGGTGGGTGGCTTGGCTGCTGCTGCTGCTGCAGCAGCAGCAGCAGCTGCTGCTGCAGCTGCAGCTGCTGCTGCTGTTGTATTGTGCAGCTACCTGTTGCTGCTGCCTGCTGCAGCTTCTATTTACTTGTATATCTGGTTGCTGCATACCGCTAGCATATAGGAATGCCTGAATGGTTGCTGTCTGTACACCCCGTTGCTTGGGAGGACTCTCTTGGATGCACCTGCAAGAAGGTCTATATGGGCGGCTGTAGACTTGCATGCATGCATGCATGCATGCATGCATGCATGCGCTTGTCTGAATGGGGCTGTTTCTTATTCAGGCGGACGTACAAAGCGGAAATTGAGTCATGTATGCGGGGCTGAGCTCAACATTGAAGAACGGAATGGCAGAACTGTTTTAGAGATGCGGGGGACAGAAGAAACAATTAAAAGAGCAAGACTTTATGTTGGATTCGTTATGCAGCAGCGTGTGGGGCCAGTACAACTGCCTCCTGACGCAGAGACGCGTGACGATCTTACCATCATTGATGTGGGTAGTATGCATACATGCATGCATGCATGCACACATGCATGCATGGGTGCATATATATATATATATATATATATATATATATATACAGGGTTTGGGGCTTTGGAGGGAGAGATGGGCCTGTCTGTATATTTGCTGATTCAGGAGTTGCGGGGTGCGTGCATATATATATATATATATATATATATATATATATATATATATATATATATATATATATATATGCATG